>AP027115.1:24902111-25213958 GCA_028142955.1 Pinctada fucata | reverse complement strand
AAAAGTAAAAAAAAAAATAGAAGGAAAATCCCAAGTAAAAACCAAACAAACAAATAACGATGACAAATAACGACCCCCCCCCCCCCGCCAAAAAAAAAAAAAAAAAACCCCAAAAAAAACACCAAAAACAAAAACAAACAAAAACAAAAACAAAACAAAACAAAACTCCACTACAAAGAAAAAACCAGCAGGTTCTGGGATCTATTTTAAATAAATGTTGAAGGAAAACGAAATTTCATGTTTGAATCATTGAAGACAAAGTATAATTTATGTTTATTGTTGATGTTTTTTTCTCCCGGACAGTATATGATAATATGTACTAAAATTTTACATCCCTTTAATCATAAAAAACACTGGTCGATTTAAAAGAATCAAACGGGCCCTTTTATTAATACAATGATGAACCTGTTATATGTACGAATAATGGTATAACTGAACTTGAATAGTATCTAACATCTCTAAAGTCTATACGTGTTAGTACGTTTATTCAGAATTGTTATAATCCTTAATTAATAAGGCATGTAATTAAGATGCGAAAAGATACTATGCACGCGTATTTATGCAGGACATTTTCAAACATGTGAAAACCTCCGCAAAATGGTGCTCTTTTTTCGAGAAAATTCACTAAAAAATGGAATTATATTTTGTGAAAATGGTTGAACTATTTTGGAAAAATTGGCGAAAATGAGATTTTTGTGTAGATTTTTATTCTACGTATCGTTTATTTCTATATTTGAAGGTAAGATATGATTCTGTAAATAGAATATTTTGACACGTGAATGATCTTAATTCGTGACGTCAGATATTTCAGCCAAAAGACTCGATGAAAACAAATAATTTTCATGAAATCAAGAAATGATTTTCAATTGTGTATAAGATTTTAGTTGATACTTATATAGTCTACCTTTGTCCATGTTGATTTTGTCAATAATTTGTGGTTGATATTTTTACATTTTGCATTCTTAAGAGTGTATACTTTAAAAGAAAGAATCAATATGTCGTAATTTGTATGCTTTTTTGGCTTTATTTACGAGAAATTGGAATAAAAGAGAATTTATAAAAGGACGGTTTATCTATAGTGACCATTTCAAAAGAAATCATTTTCGTTTAATATTATCTCGATAATGAATACTTATAATGCTTTGAATATAATTTATAATCTTTTTCTTTACCTAACCCTTGTTCCTAGTTCAAACATAGATTTTTATTTATCTATCCATCAAAAAGTAGTACTCCGACCATTTCAATCCACGAACTTCAACGTAACGACTATAGAACTTCAACGTAACGACTATAGAACTTCAATGTAACGACTATAGAACTTCAACGTAACGACTATAGAACTTCAACATAACGACTTATAGAACTTCAATGTAACGACTACAGAACTTCAACGTAACGACTAAAGAACTTCAACGTAACCACTATAGAACTTTAATGTAAAGACTATAGAACTTCAACGTAACGACTATAGAACTTCAATGTAACGACTATAGAACTTCATATCTTAGTGTAACATTTTCAGTCGATCACCATAATCTCCCCTCTCTGTGAGCACGCTACGGAATTTCACGAAACTTTACTTGAATCAAGAAATCAAGATTTTCTACCACAATTATACTTTTTTCCTGATCCTCTAAAAAATAATGAAAGCAAAAACCTTGCTGTTGCCTATTCGATTTTCGACATTTCCCTTCACAATCTCTAAACAAATTTTCACGAAACAGTATTTTTGATTGATTTGAATAGATTTATTATTTTTCATACTTTTTTTCTAAAATTTCACTATTATAACTTAAGTGTGCAAAATCGCTGTAAAAACTGATGAAAATAATGAATTTATTTTACAGATATCTCCATTGAAGGGGGTAAGTATTAGGGAGTGATTAACTAATACCTTATGAACTCCTAAAAAATAATGCAAAATGTCCTGATAAAATTCAAGTCCTTAATTACGAGGCTCAAGACATCACCCCTCGTATTTCAAACTCCTGATAATCTGATACTCCTAGCTTTCAATCTGATACTGTTTGTTTTTTTAAAATTAAAAATTGACTTTTCTATCAGATTGATGGGAGTCCTCTGTTTCAGAATTTTCGCGCTATTTCAGGACATTTAAAATGGAGAATATTTCATATCGCGAGTCTACATGATAGCTATTCCAAAAATCAAGATATGCATGCATGTCTTTAATTATTTTTGGTACCTCTCATACTTGGATGTATAGTTAGTTCTATCATATGAAAACACTCAATTCACATCTACTTGTATTTATTCAGGATATGTCAAGATCATTACATGTTGAATGAAAACAATGACAACTGATGTCCCAATCTATGAGATCAAATAAGATATTCGCGAAGTCAGCATTTTGCGTTTCAAATCACTCGCGAAAATAGCGAAGATATGCGTTGCTGTATTGCAAAACGGAAAAGTATAAGTATTTAGTATTATTTGCGTATTTTGTTTTACCGTAGAAATAATGAATGTACATCTGGATTCAACTGAAGGCGGTCAACCACAACAACAGTATAGGGAATGGTGTAGTTATCCGGATAACGTGTGTATGACCTTAACATTATCCGGGCACAATGTTGCTTTCCATACGTACTATGTTTCACACATTGTTAATGTTATAAAACACAAAAAGACAAAGTGGACTTTTTATGACGGAATATCCTGCTATCTATCTTGAAATACCTTATTAATGAATGGTAAATATATTAAGCCAAACTTTTTTATGATATAAATGATTAAATCTGCCCTTCAAATAAATGATAGCCAAGCCCAAAACCCAAACCAAAATTCAAACATCACTATCAATGATCATGACGTACGGAATCGGTATAAAAATCCAAAACCAAATGAAAAAAAAAAATTCTGCACGTAGAAAAAACTAGAAAGGTTTCTTGTTGCGGTTGCAACAAGAGTGTCTTCCTCCTATACAATTTTTGGTTTGGAAATATGAAGGACGTCACATTACATGTATTTATATTATATATTTAAGTTTTCAAATAGCAGTTAAATTTTCAAACCGATTAATTGTTGGTGAGCAAACCATTTGATTTTTGGGAGGGGGGGGGGGGGGGGCAGGAATTCTATTGCCAGCCGGTAAATTTTTTTCAGCAATTTTCTGAGCAGGCCATTTTTTTCAGCCATTACCAGAGTCGGAGAAAAATTTTCGCCGGTTCTTCGGGCCGGATTTAACAAATTGTCAAATGTTGTGAATGTCTGTGTAAGTTAAACTCCCCGCTGTTACAGAGTATGAGTTAATAACCGTTCCTTCAGATGTCTCTTTGCAATTAGCGAATTTCAGACAGATTGTATGATGTTTAGATAGAACCTTTTCTAGATTTTTGTGCCTATGCGTATTAGGGTCTCTGGTAGATACAGCTATGTGAACAGTTTGTATTTATATTTAATTAATTTTTTGACTTTAAATTGTCTGGCACAAAGGGCCAGCAAAAATTTCCATATCATGCAATGTATCCTTACTTTTGCATGGTCCGGGAAAAAAAAATTGCCGGAATATTTTTTTCAGCATTTTTCAGAGCCGGGATTTTTTTTTTGCAAATTCTTCCTGCCCCCTTCCCCCATAAAAAAGGCGAGCTCGTAGCTGTAGAACCAATTTTCTTGAGAAGAGAAATGGTAATAACAAGTTACGTTCAATATATATATATATAAATACCATGAGGTTCTCGCTGTGCAGGTTCAAATTTGGACCCCCCTTCCCTTTTTTTCAAAGTTTATTTTGAATTTCAATCATGGCGACATCGTTCAATATAAACAGAACTGTTTTCGAAAAACGAGGGGAGGGAAGAATGTTGGAGAAATTGTTCATCAATTTGTAAATAAACCAACCGAAAATTATGTTCGAACGTTTGCTAGAATTAGAAATTAAACTTGATGTTCAAAATATAGTTATTGAAGTTTAGAAACAGGTTTGTAGGTTAGAAATCGGAATCAAACTACCACTTTTTGTGTGTAAATTCTGGTTTGTAGCTGATCTCTTCTAAATTAATCAACTGTTTTAAAATCAAATTGTGTATATCGAAATGTATTTATGAAATGCATATTCATCATTGCCGTGAAATCGGAATTTGAAAATCTCAACACTGCTTTTCTCGAGTCGGACTCGGACTACCAATTTTAGTGTGCGCCCGATCTGTTGGCGTGAAGGTGTAACTACAGGAGAAAAAAACCTTCTTTGTATGATTAATCGTTTAGCTCGATTTCGGTGACTTCAAATGCTTCAAAGCTTATAAATTTGGTCTTTTTGGCTAAGGACATCTTTGGCACGCATAAAAACGAAATAAAAAAGGGGGGTCATGCATACCTTTTTTCTGCAAAATTCACTTTTTTACATGACCCCTCCTTCCGAATTGAAAATTTGCTAATTTTTATACATTTTCAAATCGATCAGTTGATTACATAAAAGGCAACATCATGTTCAAAACTCAATTTCTCCAGACAGCAGGGAATCATACATCGATTTAATGTGCTATTTTTAAATTTTCAATAGTTTTGACCAATGAGGTGACACCTTTTATTCAGCCCGGTTCACCAGTCAAAAAGGAAGGGATTCCCTGCTAAAATGATTTCCTGTAGTTACACCTGAAGGTGTATCGAAATACCCAACTCAAAATTTCGATGCTCATATCTTTTCAACAGTAAGAGATAGGAAAAATCAGAAAGACTAAATAAGACAGATATATGGATAAAAAATAATAATATTGAAATTTTTAGGAAACTTCATAAGCTTAATTTTTGTTTACTATTATAAGCAAAAAAGTGTCTTCCTCCTATGAACTTCTGAATTTGGAAATATGAAGGACGGTGAAGGACGTCATCGTAATAAATCGTTACAGTGTGCATCTAGCATTTCATATCTTGCATGGCTGTCGACTTTCAAAAAGAATGGAAATTGTAGATAGCAAAATACGAGATATTTAAGCTTACAAATAGCAAAACATGAAATTTTCGGTCCTTTTGAGTAATTCGACGCTCCCGTCAAATATTTGAATCTACTAAAAAACATGATAAAAAAAAAATAACAGAGACCAATAATAAAAAAGACCAATCTAGCTTTTACTCCAAACGTAACGTTGGAGAACTTTCATTGTCCTAGCTTACAGGGTTCTTGAGAAATCGCTGATCCAATTTTCCACGGTTAGGAAAACAATAGGTCTTCCGACGGAAGTCGGAAGACCTAATGAATCTCAATGGATAAAGGATGATGGAATCATTTGCCAAGAGAAAGTGTACAAGTTCGCCATCTTTACTAGCAACACATCACCTTAACCGCGCAGATAGGATTACAACCGGTGAGCTAGTTTATCAAATTCGATGGTTTTGAATGTTCCTGACCTATTTAAAATATCTTTCAACATTGAAGACAATGAGATGTTTTTTTGTCTCATTGTTTACAGTAAGGTGTGTTTTATATTTTCTTAGTGCATTCCAAAACAATTCTGCAGCTATCAAGTCAGTTGATCACAAATATGCCCATGTTCGAGAAGATTCTCGGTAAATGGTCTAACCCTCACAACGAAGTCGTTGTATATTGAGTGTCACTGCTGGTGGACCAAGAGTCCCCGAGGGCACAGTGATGAGGTCGATATGATGATTTATGGAGTGATAAAACCAATATCGACCGAGGCTGATATTGGTTTTATCACTCCATAAATCATCATATCGACCGAATCATCTGTGATATAACTGTTTTATCATATACATGAAAACTGGAGAAGAAAAGGATACCTATAATGTTTTGCTTCCCTAGCACTGCTCGCTTTCACATTATCATTTTGAATTCTAGTAACATGTTTTATACTTAGGGGATAAACGTACTGTGTTTTGTGGTTCCGACAGGTATAACTGCGTTTCCAACAGTATATCCAACATATACCTGTCGGAACCACAAAACACAGTACGTTTATCCCCTAATTCTAATTCATGTAACATATTTTAACTTTTTATACCCCTCAGTGGGTCTCATGTATCGCTTTACTGGTCGGGTACATATTATTGCCGGGCACATATTATCGCCACTTCACTTATATCTCTGCATATTGTTGATGTAGGAATTTAATTTTTTCACCATATTTACATCTTTGAAACATAAAAAGGTATACAAAATTTCAAATAATTCCATAACCTGGAAATACTTAATTTTATTATATAAAGTCGGTAAATCTGAATGTAATTCCCCCGCCCCTCCGGGGAAAGGGTAGGTAACTTCATCTTCCTATATCTCTTTGGTTTTTGAAATTTTTTGTATGAATTTTTCACAGTCAAAAGAAGAAAGTTCAAAGCTTCAGATTATATGAATTTTGTGGAAAAAGTTTAAGACTTTCGGTCAGAACAGACGGAGGTGGCGATAATATGTACTCTCCCTTCTTTAAAACTTAGCTAAACCCTTACTTCTCGAATCATCGATAAAGAAGAACCCATCGTCAGATTTTCATGAAAATTCGAAGAAATATGTATCGATGGTTCTTCCTCCTTTTGTGCAAATTTCATTAAATATCGTGAAGAATTAACAGCCAGTCCACGTAAGAATCATGCAAAATCAGCAAAAAGTGATATAGCGTGTCTCTTGGAATCTAATGAAAATTAGTAGAAATTGAAGATAATCAATAAAAAAGGGGATCCTGAAAGTTTTAGCGATCTTTGATGAGAATTAAGGAAAATATCCTCATTTAACATTTGACACTTAAATTTTCCCTCCCATAGCAAACAATGCTAATATCTCATTTGAATTAGTTATTTTTCTCAAAAAGCCAGCTTGCACATGAAATTAACATACTTCGAAATGAAAGACGGATAGTTATTCTATCAGTAACAATATTTTGTTCGGTGGGATTTTTCATCAGTGATGCGCATAACGATAGCAAATAATGGGTTTAAATGTCAAATTCTTACTTCCCTTTGACGGAACTCTTCAGTGATGAAACACTATTAAGTGTACAATGCTACGAAAAGTTCGGGAAAATGTAAACAAATTCGTTGCAGACAATACAGAAACCACGGTATTTCTTGAATTACATGACAGTTTTCGTCATCTTAACAACAAAATATAATTTTCCAATCATTCTGTTACTTCAATCTTTATTGGAACGTATCAATTTCGTGTGAAATACAAAACCGGTGGAGTCGGGACATGACATGACATCTAGCGGCAAAATAAAAGTTTAGTATGTAATCTACGTAAATGACATGACAGGACTTCATGTGCGCTTACAGTAGAAGATGCAGTGAACAAAACATATGAGCTTTTTTGTAGCCATACTTATATAGCTTCATGAAGGTAAGCAAATTATTATATATGACCCCCCCCCCCTCAAAAAAAAAAAAAAGAAAAAAAAAAAGATCATACATGATACACAAAATCATGGTATATTTTTTGAAACTAATATTTTTAGTGCACATGTTGGGGGGGATTATTCCAGCCTATAGATTTGGAAAAAACGGAGAAATATTAAGCATTTTGTCACTTTTGGTGAATAACGCCCTCTATAATTCTGTATATTTAAGCATTTACATGTGCATGTACAAGCATGTACTCTGAAATGAAGTAAGAATAGAATATAAAATGAAATGAATGAGCATTTGGGTGAAACATGCAAATATCAAATTACTAATCATTATTTACTCATACAGTCAGGTCTTTTCTTCCTACCAGCAACCTTTAGAATACATTTAATATATAAAGGCCCTTCACTTTGATATGATTTACATTGACATATAACAGGTATAACATATCATTCTATATGATCATAATCTACCTGTAGGTGATGGACTTGCAAAGCAGTTAAAAAGAAAGAAACTTCATCTGACAACTGAACTCATTCATCAGAATAAGAGGTACTGTACTACATGTAGAAATATCATGGGAGGAAACATATTTATAATGGGATGCTCCGATGAAAATGAACTATCTCTCTGTATGAAGCTTACAGGGTTAAGTATACCTCATATTTGCTAAAATATAAAATATGACATTGTATGTTTATATATATACAAATGTATATACATGTACATGCACATCATGTACATGATGAAGACAGTTTTTATTTTATTGATACATAAACCAAACAGATTTCATACGTAAAAGTTATGTTAATAGACAGGATTTCTTGGTTGTATATTATATTTGATCCATATATTAGCCACAAATAATTGAAATTTCCCCTGTTTATTTTTCAAGTGAACCTGACAGTATACATGTGCAAATTGTGATCCCCGTACTACATACACTAAAATCGATTAAATGTCCTTTTAGTTTTGTAAACATTCTCTATGTTGAAATGGTAATATTCTTGTAGTTTTGTGATATGGAACAGCTAGGGGCAGATTCAGTAGAAGGAGCCCCCCTACTTCAACCCCCTCTTCTTGTCCCCCACCTCTTTCAAGCAAAATAGCAATACATGTATCTCAAAATTGTTGATAGTGTGGTACAATATAAACTCTGATCTTGTAGCATTGACTCTCCCAGCAAAACTCATCAAGGACCCAGTTGTTGTATCTATGTAAAATATTATGCCTATAGTAAGGGTCCTGATTTGGAAATAAACTTAATCTTGTGTTACATCCAACGAGGAGGGGGGGGGGGGTTAAAAATAATTCAGTCTCTTGGCAGTCAAGAGACTAAATTATTTAGGGGGGGGGGGGTTGTTAAAGTATCACAAACACTTATCTCGAGAAGATGGGGTTTTAACTCTTATCTTTTGATCAAAGGAATGTTTAATATTTGATACAAACCATTCTGTTATTTCATTTTAATGTACATGTATTGTAAGATTGTAAGAGACTGTTCCTTATTTGACTTACTTTACACGTATGTAATGCAATACATAATCATCTATCCTAGTTCCTCCACTCATCCTGTGCTATTCATTTGATTTGAAGTCGACTATTATAACACTATTATTTTTCATTCAAAATTTCCTATGATGTTTTGTATATGATCCATTGATACGTCCTTATTGACTAATAGTATATTTTCTTATTTTAATAGAAACCTATGTATTTTTCAGGCATGTATGTTCAACAATGAAGACTTCACCACAAACAGAACTTTACAGCAGGCTGCAAATTATAGAAAACGATCTGTACCTCATGTGCTAATTGAATGGATAGTTTAAACACATCATATTTCATAATTTAGTCTTATAATAAGTTATATCTAGCAATTTATATATTGGATTATTTAGATCGCAGGTCAAATGTACTATAATTGTTTTACACCGTTACTCAACTGATAAAAATTTATGTAAAAAGACACATCAAATAAAGATTAATGTTTGTAAAATAGATCGTCATCACTTTTTGAGTTTTCAGCACCAAATGAGTGTTACATTGAGCTGTCTTTTAGTTACATTTGTATAGTCGCTGGTCGTCTGTCTGAAAACGAATGGCCAAGATATGAAACTTTGACTTGCTCATTTCTCATTAATGCAAATAAATTCACGACAATTTACAGGAAGCAAGTACTCATTGTCTCAAGTTTCTCTGACCACATAGGTTTTTGATCCAATTTGCCCAAGATGTAATACTCCACTCTCATTTTGATGTAAGATGGGCTGGAACATGTATGAACCATTTGATTTTAAAGGGACAGAGGATAGAAAGACTTATAAAATGAATTTGAAAAAAAATCAAAATTCCGATTACCCCTCCCCCCCCCCCCCCCCAAGAATTATTTTTTCAGATCATGCACATGCTATTGATAATTAAAAATAATCCAGGGGTGCAAAAAATGTACAACTGTTGCGGAGGGGATACGGCATCGCTGCTGTGTGTTAGAGTGTGTCAGGATTCTTGTGAACAGACAAAGAAATGGTCATAGAAACATCAAACCTTCAACAAATGCTCTCAATGGGGAAAGGATGAACCCTATTGAATTTCAAGGTCAAGGGTCAAGGTCACAGTCGACTCGGGCTTTAAGTCCTTGTGAACAGCATAGGAGTCGAGGAAACCGTCATAGAAACATCAAACCTTCCAAAAATGTTCCCCATGGAGAGAGGATGAAGCTGTTGGTTTTCATGGTCAAAGGTCAATGTCACAGTGGACTTAGACTTGAAATTCTTGTGAACAGCCTAGAAGCCAAAGGAGTCCTCATAGAAACATCAAACCTTCAACAAATGCTTCCCATGGGGAGAGGTGAACCCTATTGATTTTCAAGGTCAAGGTCACAGTCGACTCAGGCTTAAAATCCTTGTGAACAGCATATAAGAACGCAATCATCATAGAAGAAACACCAAACCTTCAAGAAACGTTCCCTATTGGGAGATTATGTATACTATCAATTTTTATGGTCAAAAGTCAAGGTCACAGTGGACTTAAAAATACCGTGTCCCTGAAAATAAATTTTATTGAAAACGTAAAATTTATTCCGGCGGGTCTGGGTTGAGAAAAAAGGAGACATAAAAAGTTTTATATGAAAACATGCAGTAACGACCATGATATTGCCGAATTTGTAAAATTTAATCTCCATATACCTCTATTGTAAAAACACAACACATTGTAGGTGGCGCCAGCGAAATGAATTAGAGCTGCGCATACCCAAATTAAAAATAACGTTTTCAAACGGCTATAGCTGCGAATGTATGCGTTAGATTCGCCTGAAAATTTGAATGTATACAAATGAGAACGTAAACTTTCATATGAAAAGAACGATTTTGCATTTAAAAATTTTGAAAAATTGAATTATTTTCAAGGACATGGTACCTTTAAGCTTAAAATTATTTTGCTGATTGCAAATAACATTCAATTACGAGGGGATGCTTCGCTTGCGTTGCCTTTTTACACGTAAACCCCATAAAAATATTCAAATTCAGTGTCTAATTAGTATATAAATTAATAAATTTGCCAGAATAATGGAAATGTGTTGGATATGTAGGGGTTGTGGGAGGGGGGGGGGGGGGGGGGAGGGGATGTCTAGGCAGGGGTTGGCCCGGATGGAAGAAGGTATGGGGGTCTCCGAATCGGACAAGGTGGTTTTCTCCGAGTACTCCGGTTTCATCCCACGCTAAGCCCCCCCCCCCCCCCCCCCCCCCCCATGCCAGCATGAGCCATCGAGCTACATTTGTACAAGTCATAAATCGTTGTAGAATAAATAAATACCAAGCAACGCAAATAGTAGCATCCCATCGCACGGCGAAAGTGTCCTCCCCGCCCTCCTTTATATCTGTGATCTTAATCGTTGACCTAGATAATAACATCAAATGTATATAATGCAGACTGTATGACGTTTGACCGAGATCGCTTAATGAATGTCAGCTCTAGAGTCTATTCAAGGATTTTGACCCATTAAAATGAATAACCTTGACCGTTGACATGAATGATTGTATGAAGTTTTGTCAACATCCCATCAAAACGGTGCCCTCTAGGCTGTATAAATAGAAGTGTGACCTTCACACACGAATGACGGCGTTACTATTGTTGCAGGGGATAATAAAGTTTACACTTTTAAAAAAGTGTGTTGCCATGGCAACGGCTTATTGTTGCAATGAAAGAAGTTAATAAATTGTATATGATAAAGAAATATTAATTTTGTTTTAGTATTAAGCTAATTTGTTTCATATATTATACACAAAATCTGTATTTATTAGATGTAATCAAAATCAATTACCATTCAAACACAATTTCTCATTTTTGTCACCATGGGGACATTTTTTTTAAAATCAAATTGCATCAATTCAAAATTTCTAATGCATGAAGTAATTTTTTTTCTCAATATAAACTGAGTTTTGCATATTCATGTCATGAAAATAATGTATCAAAGTTTCCAAATGGATTAAATAGGCAATTTCGTAAAATTTTCATTATTTTGTTCCCATGGCAACAGGGTTTTTTGTCAAAATGACAGAAATTCAGCATTTACAAATCAAAAAGACAAAATTAATTATTATATAAACAAACTTAATATATGAAATGATATCCCTATATATAACGCTACTGACAAAGTATAAATGTAGGTCAAAATCAATTATTTTACCAATGATTTGCAATTTTGTTGCCATGGAAACGGCTCGCTTATTAAAAACCAACAAATGTAAGATTTTTCTATTGTATCGGAAAGGTTGTTCCTTTCATCTATACAGGTAATGCATGCACATCATCTGGTAAAACTGTTGAAATCATGCCTTGAATAAAGCCAATTTAGTGACTTTGTGAAAATGTCTATATTTTGTTGCCATGGCAACGGCACATTTTAAAAAATCCCACGTGTTTAAAATCTGTTTTCATAACAACAAATCCTCTTCTGTCACAATATGTATCTGCTGTTCATGTAGCCATCTGGCTTTTTAATATTTTTAGTTTTAAATAAATGTAAAATCGGCCATTTTGTCAAAAATGCAAAATTGCAAAAATATGAGATTTTTGCCCATAAATTTCTCTTTCTCCACAAAATCAATTTTACAAAATTTTCAAAAAATGGATACTTCATGACATACCCTTTCCACGTTTAGAATATCTTATTTGAATAATAAAGATAAATGATTCATTCAATCGATGTAAGTCATGTATATCTTGCAGCAAAATCTTGCAAAGAAAGGCTTGTTGCTAAGGAAATTTGAAAATGTCATTTTCCATAGCAACCATTTATTAAACGCCATAACATTTAAAATACATATTTTTGGTACTAAAATTAATATTTGTGCAAAGTTTCCTTGAAATCCGAGCACCCAAGTGTATCACCCCCTGCATGATTTTTACGTGGACTGGCTGTTAAAGATTTTAGAGCAAATAATGTTGAAAAAAGTGGCGATAATATGTGTCCGACCAGTAGAGGCGGCGTTGCTACGGAGGACTTACAACGACCAACAGAAATTAACTGCTTCGTATTTATTACAATGGCGAAAAATCAAAGTGTTATCAATAATAAACTTACTTGTTCTGTTGTTTACATGCGGAGAACGCCATTTACAAGCTCATACCTTGTAGTTTTACGTCACAGTATGACGTCACAGGAGCGAAGAACAAAGGGAAGCATGACGTCATACGCAAAAAGTGCGCTAAAGCTTGTAGCGTGCAAATTTACGTAGTCATACATTTTGAAGTATGTCAAGTGAGTCGGTTTGCGGCATGTATATCGTCGTTATACATGCTTGTAGAAATCCTGTGAACCAATCAGAATGCGTGAAGCAAACAAAATGAATTAGAATTAGGGGATAAACGTACTGTGTTTTGTGGTTCCAACAGGTATATGTCGGATATACTGTTGGAAACGCAGTTATACCGTCGGGGCTTGTCCCCAACGGTATAACGCATGTCCAACATATACCTGTCGGAACCACAAACCACAGTTCGTTTATCCCTATTCTAATTCATGTCACATATTTTAACTTTTTATACCCCTCAGAGGGTCTCACGCATCGCTTTAGAGGTGACGTTGCTACGGAGGACTAATAACAACCAAAAGAAATTATTGCGCTGCAAAATATGAAATACAACTGCTTCGTATTTATTACAAAAGCGAAAAATCAAAGTGTAAGCAATAATAAACTTACTTTTTCTGTTGTTTACATGTGGAGAACGCCATTTACAAGTTCATACCTTGTAGTTTTACGTCACAGTATGACATCACAGGAGCGAAGAACAAAGGGAAGCATGACGTCATACGCGAAAAGTGCGCTAAAGCTTGTAACGTGCAAATTTACGTATGAATAAATTTTAAAGTATGTCAAGTGAGTCGGTTTGCGGCATGTATATCGTCGTTATACATGCTTGTAGAAATCCTGTGAACCAATCAGAATGCGTGAAACAAACAGAATGAATTAGGATTCATCTTTTCTATAATTTTTTTCATTAAAAAATGCTGCCAAATAGCATTCTCTGTAATGTCAGAAACACACAGTTTGCTTCCGACTACCATGTTCCTTAAATACACAAAACCGGAAACAAAAAACACACACACACAAAAAAACACAAAACCGGAAACGCGTCAATATGACTGATTCAGTGCGACAATATATCGCATTGCAAGTGACCGCGTTTTGGCCAATGGGAAAGCTTATAAACAGTAACGTAAATTACTGTCCTGCTCACTAAATCCAGAGCACCCTGTTTGGGCGATTTATTCTGTCGTCTGAAGAATTTGGCTATATATTATTGTTTCCGAGAATTGACCTCCCATAGTCGTAACTGGAAATTAACTTCAACTGATCCTATAAACTGCCTTCAAACCGCAATATGAAAAAAATAAAATGTCTACGGGAAATTCCCATGTTAATTTCAAGCCGCCGCCATATTGTTCTCCGTGTCAACAATAGTAAACAGTGACGTCAAAGACTCCGACGTCACACATTTTCAGAGATTTTACTATAGAAAATCCCCGTAGAATTAGGGGATAAACGTACTGTGTTTTGTGGTTCCGACAGGTATATGTTGGATATACTGTTGGAAACGCAGTTATACTGTCGGGGCTTGCCCCCGACGGTATAACGTATGTTTCCAACAGTATATCCAACATATACCTGTAGGAACCACAAAACACAGTACGTTTATCCCTATTCTAATTTATGTGACATATTTTAACTCTTTATACCCCTCAGAGGGTCTCATTTATCGCTTTAGAGGCGACGTTGCTACGGAGGACTAACAACGACCAACAGAAATTATTGCGCTGCAAAATATGAAATACATCTGCTTCGTATTTATTACAATGGCGAAAAATCAAAGTGTTGTCAACAATAATAATAAACTTACTTGCTCTGTTGTTTACATGCGGAGAACGCCATTTAAAAGCTCATATCTTGTAGTTTTACGTCACAGTATGACGTCACAGGAGCGAAGAACAAAGGGAAGTATGACGTCATACGCAAAAAGTGCGCTAAAGCTTGTAACGTTCAAATTTACGTAGGAATACATTTTCAAGTATGTCAAGTGAGTCGGTTTGCGGCATGTATATCGTCATTATACATGCTTGTAGAAATCCTGTGAACCAATCAGAATGCGTGAAACAAACAGAATGAATTAGAATTTTTATTTTCCGTCCTATTTCTAACTTAGTTGATGCACAACCAAAACAATGGTATTTTCTGTTACGACTAAAGAAGTACTATAAAATTGATATCTTTTTGGAAGATGACATTATCATGTTTTAGAGAAAACCGGGAAAACAGGGTGCTCTTGAATAAGTGAAGGGACAGTAGATCCCCTCCTTTGTTTTAGAGTATATGATAAAGTTTATAATAGTAATTGTGTATATGAGTGTTTGTGTTTTTGTTCATAGACTAAACTGTGCTTCTTAATATTGGTTACATGGTGCGTTGATGACGGTCGACAGTTTGATATAGTTTTATAATACGGTAGTATTTGTGTATAAGAGTGTTTGTGTTTTTGTTTATATATTTAACCGTGCTTCTATATATTGTTAACAGGATGCGGTGATGACGGTCGACAGTTTGATATAGTTTTATACATGTAATAGTACTTGTGTATAAGAGTGTTTATGTTTTTGTTTATATATTTAACCGTGCTTCTAAATATTGTTAACAGGATGCGGTGATGACGGTCGGCAATTTGATATAGTTTTTATATTTGACGATTCTGCAAGTGTTAGTGGTGGAGAATGGAACGATCAGGAAGAATTCTTTCAATATATCATAGACAATCTGGACATAGGAAGTACAAAATCCTTAATAGGTGCCATCATGGTGAGTACAGGGAAGGAGGGAATCTCCAGCAAGAGTCGATGGCAACACCCACGGCAAAATACAGAAACATGTGAAAACACAGAAACACACTATGTGAAAACACAGTGTAAACAAGCGCAACAAGAAAGGAGGGGATCTCCAACAAGACGCGGTGGCGACGCCCACAGCAAAACACAGAAATACTTTTATGAGAAAACACAGTGTAAACAAGCGCAACAAGAAAGGAGGAGCTCTCCAACAAGACGCAGTGATGACACCCACAGGAAAACACAGAAACATCCTAAGTGAAAACATTGTGTTGACAAGGACAACAAGAACGGAGGGGATCTCCAACAAGACTCGGTGGCAACATCAACAGCAAAACACAGAAACACCCCTATATTAAAACAAAGTGTAGATTAGCGCAACAAGAAAGAAGGGGATCTTCAACAAGAATCGGTGGCAACACCAAAAGCAAAACACAGAAACATTCCATGTGAAAACACAGTGTTAACAAACACAACAAGAAAGGAGGTGCTCTCCAACAAGACTCGGTGGCAACACCCACGACAAAACATAGAAACACCACCATGTGAAAAGGTAGTGTAGAGAAGCGCAACAAGAAAGGAGGGAGTCTACAACAAGACTCGGATAAATTTGCAGCATGGACCAGATATGCACGTGTTGAGTACTTAACCCTCGTCAGTGATCCTCAATCTAAACAATGTAATGTGGCCAAAGAGTTTCAAAATCAATAACAAAACCTCATGATAAGAATAAAAAAAACCCAAAATCGATGTGAATACACTACCAATGCAAAAAGACCCTCTCCTAAAAAAGAAAACAAATATGATAATAATAGAATAAGAAATACAAAAGGAAATAATGAAAAAAATAAAAGAAAACAAAAAATGAAAATAATGAAAAAAAAGAAGGAAAAAAGGAAAAATAATGAAAATAATAAACAAACAAACAAAACAAAAACAAATAATGAAAAAAAAAACCAAAATAAAACAAATAATTAAAGCATTTGCAAAGGAGCAAAAGTGAATCCCCATGGAAAAAGGAATAGCTGTCTGGGGAGAGTAAGCATCTCCTGTTTGCTAGAAACACTCGTCTCATCAGCTGTTTGGAAAAGATAAAAACGGGTTTATTGACCGCATTCGTTGGTATCGGATGGTTTTGGCCCAAAATATTTCTCAATATTATGGACAACGAAGTGTTAAAATGTTTTGTGAGCCTATTCATGGAAAACAAGAATTATACATCCAACCAGAATTATAACCCAAATAGACTTATACACCCTCGAAAACCAAAATGAATACAATAATAACTCATATTTAATCTTAATATGAGAAATCCATATTTGCATGAACATCGCACAATTTGCGTGTAAGAACATCAAAAGTATATTTTTCTTATTTTCAATACTTGAGCATAACATCAGATTAAGCAACTCGAATTATTTACTTAAAAACTTCAAAGAAGAACCTCTCAGTTATTCCGTCTTTTCGATTTTACAGTCCCGCGTTCGATTTGTGCAGGTATCTGACGTAAAAGCATTGTGACGTCATTAAATTCCTTTGAAAACGTCATACATGTAACCCTGTTTCCCTGAATTTCATGCTGGTTTCCATAGAATTTGATGACGTCACAATGCGTTGACGTCAGATACCTGCACAAATGGGAAGTAACTCTGTATTTCGAAAAGACCGAATTCAGCCGAGAGTGTTTAGTAATCAGAATTTCCATTGGAATAGATGTGAACACTGGAATAAACAATACTCTGAAGTGAGACCAGGCGCCCGGGGAGAGTCAGCATCTCCTGTTTGCACGTAACACGCGTCGCAACAGTTCCATGAAAACTGTCAAATATCGGTGATTGTCTCGATGAACATATACTTTTATAAGACCTCAGTAACGACGGAAGGACTTCCTCAATGATGATTTCAGCCGTTGAGTAATATAACCCTAGTAGAGAGTAGCTTACTTGCAAGTTGTCTGGCTCTAACGATGAAATCGTCATATTTGGAACATTACTGAATTAGTAGAAAAACAAAAATACCATACACAGGAGAAGACGGAAAGTTGCTACTCATGAAAGGGAAGTTGAATATATGGATGGTGAAATAGTCACGCTTGTCATTCAGTAAGGTGCTCAAATGGATATAAATCGTATTACCTTATGGCCATTTAACATAAGCATCTACCAGCAATTTAAGGCAAAAATGAAGGTTTGTCTGTCGGTATGTCTTTGATGTCACATACTGCTTGCGATTATTGGAAGATCTCTCGACACCGCTTTCTTCATGGAAAGCATATATCACAACTACCATGCATACATTACTCGAGAGTTCATACAAATCATGAAAGGCCAATGTTGGTTACCATGCAACCGGCTTTTAATATGCACACCTGAGTGGAAGGTTTGAATGTAAAGGGGCCTATATTAGCTAATTTTCTTAGAGTCGCAAGCGGTGTGTTATATCAAAGACATACCGACATGTAATCCTTTATTATACCAATGAGAGACCCAAGTTTCTCAAGCTTGCTAGGAGTCCGTCGATGCACAACTTGGTGCTCAATTGTGAGTGCTGTTGAAATCGTAGTCATGATCTTCTTAATCTCTTTTGTTTAAAGCTGTCAATCAAAAATTGATAGGGGTAATAGGATTGAAAAGCTCCACTAAAGTGTTACATTACGATTTGAAAATTATGAAAAATAAAGTTTCTAATCTAACAATTCTTTGTACAATATATCTCAGACATTTAAACAGGGGAAGATGAGTGTTTTTAGTTCACAGATTTCCAGAGATTTGCCTTGTTCAATAAAGGAACTAAGTCAATCGGCAATTCAACGGATACATAACAAGTGGTAGTCTTCTTGAAAAAAATGGATAAAGTTATCATTAAACATTTTCTCTGTGACATTCTTATATAAGTTAGAGGTCATTTGAGCTATACTACATCACCTATTTTGGATACCCTATAAGAAAATTCTTGGTCTTAATAAGACCTAACATTTTTTTGCGCAAAAAATTTTCCACTTATTTGATTTGATTACAAAAGTAGCTTTGCACACTGGACAAGGCAAAAATCACACAACTTCCCTATTGTGGGTCCAGCAAAAGAGCAACGTGATTTCTGGTTGCGATAATTGTTCTGATTTATTACAATATAGTGAGAGTTATCGAGAATTCTAATATGACTTGATTCTTTTTCCCTATTTAGACAACAGACGCGAGCCGGGCTCTATTCTCCAATATAGGCCCTATAGCGATAAGCCACGCCTACCCATTGTCTGAAAGCAGATAAACCGGCAGGAACTGGTTTTTAACAAGACTCGATTTTGTCGTCTGTGTTTCATTGATCTAAGTTTGGTCATCATTAGAATAGAAATAAAAAATGACAAGCCGGGCTCTATTGTCTCATAATGCCCTCGCGTCCTCAGCCAATCACATTTATCACCTCGCCGCTGACGCGGCTCGGTAATAAATGTGATTGGCTGAGGACACTCGGGCATTATGAGACAATAGAGCCCGGCTTGTCATTTTTTATTTCTTAAATGATAATTTGGTACATAGTATTGTCAAAGGCCTCTGTAAAAGGCTCACGACTCGCAAATACGGTAAGGAGCTGTAACGATAAGGGCTGGATTTAGCCCTGAAATTATTCGATTATTTCTCGGGCGCTTTCCTTTCTTAGAAGGAAAAAATGTTCATGATGAAAATATTATATATTAGAAGATTTCTCATAAGAATTTTATTTTAGAAAATGATGCAGAAGATTTGATAATTACGGCTTGAATAGGTAGGGGTAACAATGTCTGAAAACGTCAAATAGCGGACGATAATATGTTGTATATTACACTTTAAAAATTACTGGAGACTGCACCGTTAATCCCACAGTGAGGAAATGACAGAAAATTAACCCATCCCCTTATTTAGTACCCCGTCGATTTTTAATTAGGTAGTTAAAACCCATTCTTCAATGTTTATCAAATGTGATCCCATTTTCAGGTAACCGACACCGTCAAAGAGATCACTGATCTTGGTTCCACAACGACAAATGCTGCCGCACGATCAGCGGTGGCTGCAGGGAGCCCGCGTTATGTGGCAAGATCTGAATACGAGGTCGGAGCCAATTATGCCATCAATAACCAGTTTGCAGTAGGTGTTTTCTCTCAGCCTCCTGACGATAGAGAAAATTATATCTCTTTCCGAATACAGATAAATATTCATTTTCACAATATTGATAATAATATCCTTTTTGATATGTATAATTATATACTTTTTACTTTATATCCTTTCACGATATTTGATACTCATATAACGTCTTCAAATTCAATAGCATCATGAGCAGATACATTTTCAACATGGACCAGACATGCACGTTTTGGTTACTTAACCCTCGTCAGTGATCCTCAATCTAAACAACGTAATATTGCCAAAGAGTGTGAATATATATAACATTGATATCTTATTTATGATGTAGATGATAATAATATCCTTTCACGTTCTGAACAAATAGAATCTTTCACCAGGTAGATCATTGACAAAGAAATACAACCTGAGTGTCCGGGATTTGCGTGAACTGTAACGAGGCTTGCCGAGTCATGAACAAAAGCAAATCACGTACACGAGGGTTGGGTTTCCTCGTCAGTGATCACACCCGACAATTAATTATTCTTCTCCCTATATCTGAAAGACATCAACAATAATAATTATCATACACTTTTCTGCCCTCATTTTATGGCAAGACAGAAGCTACAAAGTGCGCCAGTCTTCTGTGACGTAATAGTCAACATTAGCTAGAGTAGCTTTTAAATGATGCTTTGAATTTAAAGACGTTTAACATTATCACCCACTCCCTGTAGAGAATTGATTTGTCATTTTGTACTTTTTGTGAGGATAAAATAATATGATTCTCATGATGTAAATAATGTATATTTTTTAATAAGCTCATTCAGTATCGGTTTTTGGTAATGTTGGGTCAATAACACCAACCATGAAAATTAATATATTTAGTCTATAAGTAAAGAATTGTTTTTCATTTTTTTTCTTTTGTTCAGAACATATCTATTATAAAAGCAGAGAGATCTACACTATATTGGATAGTTTATATACCAATACTGTATGTGATTTTTTTCAGGCCGGGTTAGCGCAGTTGTAGAGCACTCGCTTCTTATCTCTAAGGTCCCGGGTTCGAATCCCTGATTAGGCGAAGGGTGTTGTGTGAGAGGGTAGGTGATCCCCACCCAGGCCTCTGCAGGAGGGTTTTCCTCGTGGAACTCCGGTTTCATCCTGCTACTTGGACCCCCTCACGCCAATATCTGAGCCAATGTGACACATTTATATAAATTGACTTGTTTGTACAATAAATAAAGTTTACTTTCTATGTGATTTTTTTCTTAGAATCATAGACGGTCAGGCTCTCAGGGAATTGTAATTGGTGTATCCGATGACAACGGAATCAGCAGTGCAACAATGAACAGTTATTTTTCCACTGGAGATTCTGATCGTAAGTATGTATGTATGTGCGTCTTTTATCTAATTATGCTATTGAATCGACCTTGCAGGAGGTTTGGGACCGCGCGCTGTATGCGGGGGGAGGGGGGATATTCAAATTTGAGTTCAAAAGAATAAAGCCAGAGGACACGTCATGCAGGAATGAATTTTGGCTGTTTCTGAATATCACTTTGGTTGAAAGCATCACTAATGAGGATTTAATATCTGAAATACATGTCTGGTTCATCTAAAATTTATTTGAAATTTTCTTCAAGAATGTGGAGAGTTGGAACACTTCCGTATCATTTTACTGATTTTAGGTGAGGGCATTATATAATGTTGTGAAAAGTTTTCTAAATTCTTTTTCAAATGTTAGAAATGAAAAATATTTGAACTAAAAAAAAGATTTTCTTTTCAAACGTCGATATCCATGATCGAGGATGTTCTTGAATCATTTCATGGATAGCACGTTTCATTCAGCAGGATGTGTACAGGTATTACTGATTACAATTACATTCGCTAGTGGTTCCAGCTACACATTGATAGTTAGTTACATGTATCCAACCTCTGGCAAATTCCTTGCAATCTCATTGGTCTAGAAGTACAGGATATTATGTAAATTATGTTACTGACAGGACATTCTTTTAATATCCTGCTTCTTCTAAGACGCTTTACGCTGACATCCCTGAGAAGCTTAAAATGTTTTGAAGTAGAATATAAAAACCAAAAACAACTGGCGGAATAAATTCTTTATATAGTGTTTTACAGGGGGTGGGGGTTGCAAAACTATATTTGGTCGATAAAAAAAATTGTATGTTATCCCCTGTAAAACTATATAACATATAATGCATAGATAGTATGGAATCCAATTTTGTACTGCCCTTTGCTACCACAGAATGTACAAAAATTACAATGGTTTCATTAAAGGATTTATAATAGAATAAAAGCAACAAATAAATTTTCACTTAGAATAAAAAAATATTTGAATTTCAGAAAGAATTTTATATACTGACACTTTGATGAAACGTCAAAACAAAAAGTCCTCAATAACATTTTACAGAATAAATATAATATCTATACTATGAGGTGCTTAGAAAGATGACACATATTGCCTATCATTGTCCTTAAACCAAATATTTTTAGCTTTAAAGTAGTACAATGCTATGCAAATAGTGTGTATAGACACTTCCGCATTATGTTAATCCAATTCAAGCCAAAATGATTTAAAGTAAATAAAAGAATGAGAGTAACATTTTCTTGCAAAAGTTCGACTTTATAGCACATGTGATTCCCATTCGAGCCAAGATCTAATTGTAAATTATATAAGATTGACCTCACAACACATCTGGATGCCATTTAAGCTAAAATAATTTAAAGCAGATAAAAGAATAAAGAATGTGAATGTCATTTAAGCCAATATGGATCTAAGTAATTCTCTTATATAAGTTTGACTTGGTCTCGTTGGTTTATGTGTAGTCTTTTGTGTTTGATGTTGTTGTGTTATTCGTTGACGTTTCTTGTCCCTTTCGCGTCTCTTCCTGTGCTTGTCTGCTCTGTGTTTTTGCATTGGGTGTTTTGCTGTGGGTGCTGCAACCTGCTGTTGTTGGAGATCCCCTCCTTTGTTTGACAACACTTAAAGTCTTTATATTAATTCTCGTAACAGGAATAACTTTTATGATGGTTGGATTTGACTCTGATGCATCAGAGGCGGCTCGAGCTGACTACTATTGGTACGTCTCAAGTACTGGTGGACTTACCTCAACTTTAGCAGCAGAAGTAGCAGCGAAAATATGTCCAAGTAAGTGATAAATCTTTAACGTCTTCAAATTGATTAGCATCACTTTAGAGCAGATAAATTTACAGTATGGACCATCCAGTATTTATCCCTCGTCAGTGATCCTCATTCTAAACAATGTAATATTGCCAAAATTTGTGAAAATTATGACCTAAACATTCCGAAAGACGTAGCAAGATGGCTGGGATATGATGCAACAGGACCAAGGTTTTAGAAATTCGAGAACATGTTATAAACAGAAATCGTCAAAAATATGCGTTTGAAGAAACGACCAACCGAAATTGATCAAACTTAGCTACATGTGCAACCGGGGACTCCTGGTCCACCAGCGGTGTCACTCGACAATTGGTACAAATGTTTAATGTCTTCAAATTCATAAGCATCATTTTAGAGCAGATCAATTTCAAGCATGGGCCAGACATGCAGGTTTAAATGTCAGTGAACCAAATAAACTTCACATCCAAATCCAATGTTTTTATTAACCTATGTTTTTTTTTGTTTTTTAAACATAACAGTCAGTACCTTCCCCACTCTAGATAAACGTCCATATTGAGGAAAGGGACTCGATTGACTAAGTAAAATAAAACAAAAACCCCCAATTAAACAAACGTCCGTCCTGAAGAGAGATACTCACTGAACTGACAACGCGCGAGTCAGTGAGAATAGAAAGTCATATCACGAGAGGCCCACATAAGGGAGGTTCAAAATACAAAACAGTAAAAATGAAAGAAAAAAATATAAGGTTTAAAGAACGAGTCTAGCTATCGTCGTTAGTTTCAGCGATTGACCTCCGTATCCAATCAGAAAAAGCAGAGTGTTATAAAGAAAAGTACCTATGAGGGAATTTCAGACAGGACAGAAATGTATCAAATCAGAGCACCGATTAAAAAAAAATAATGTCAAAGTGTGTATCTGGTCACAGTCAAGTCGGTATAGTCAAGCTCGAACCCCAAAATTTTTTCAGTCACTTGTCCGACGCTAGTAAACCACGGTTCCGACAAAATTGTTTTATGGTAGCAAATCTACAATAGACATTTATCATGTTCGATGACATAGCACATCGAACATCGCACTTCGAAAGGACTATGTCACAATGAAACTGTTGAAGAAATCCAAATGAACAAAAATACTTTCTGAGAATCTTTTTTTAATGTGTGAATACACATATCTAATGCTGTAAAGTGTCATTTTATTAACTGTGCGTTCAGATTTTAATTCTCTAATCGCATGAATTCTATTACATGGCCTCTAAAAGGGCTAGATTGTTTTTCTTAATCCCTCATCACTTACAGTAAAATTCTTACTTTCACTTTCCAGCTTGTGGTCATAGCGGCACCAAGTATGACGTAGTGTTTGCTTTGGACTACTCTGGAAGTCTGAGCAGCTCAGATTGGGGAGATCAAGTCACGTTCGCCAATAATATAATAGATCAAGTAGCTGTTGGATCCAATGATGTCTTGTTCGGTGTTGTTCTTGTAAGTTTTAAGTATATGTCCAAGTAAGGATCAGGCAGCTAGAAAACCTTTGAAATGTTGCTAACCTATTTTTTTTTTGAAATGTTTTTAAATCAGCCTCCATATGAATGTTCTAAAGGAATTTTCCTCATACCTCTTTAGTGAAGACAGGGCCCCGACCACCTTTCCTCTCTGAAGATCAGTCGGACTCCTCGGGTGATAACATGCATAAGCTCGCTACAGCCGGCAGAGAACGGACTGTATTACGTACGCCCTCTTGTTATATCCATTTGCATATTCATATGTGGGCCCCTGTATTTTGCGGACTTGTTTGTGTGTGGTCATTATATGGTGAGGAGGAAGTTTTTCGACGTTGGTTTATGTGAGGTATTTCGTGTTTGATGTTTATAAGTCGTATGTCTCTTTTTCGTCTCTTAGTATGCTTGTCTATGTATTTTGCTGTTGGTGCTGCAACAGGGTCTGGTTGGAGATCTCCTCCTTGGATGGTATGGTTGAATTACATAAAGATAAGTTCCCTCCATTTCCATTCCCTCATGATTCTTTAAAAATATAAGGATATATCTCGATACATCATCCGAACCTTGAGAAATAAATTTCATTCTGTTTGTTTGTACCACCCATATGTCTCCAATTAGGAATAGAAATTCTGCATGTATCATCACTGCCTGATTCTTACGTGGACCTGTATTTAAAAAGGTGTTTGAAATATATGATCAAATAATATGGTGCAACAAATACGCATTTTGAACAAAATAAATAATGTCTCATCAATGATGCGTCAGATATGACATAAATTTTAAACATGAAATTTTGAAATATGACATAAAATTATGACATAAAATCATGACATAAAATATGACATAATTTTAAATATGACATAAAATATTATATTAAATCTATGCAAAGAACCAGATAAGACAGAGTTATGCTTTCAGAGGGATGCCTATTGGTTTAAGAATAATTTATCAATTTTGACGATAGTGAGAATTTACATATATATTTCAAATCTAATGTCGAATCACATTACTGAACATTAGAAAAACGATATCCAATATGATAAGAAGCTATTTATGAATATTATAATGATAATCATCTTATTACCCTTCGCAGGTGACGAATTCGTACGACCTTGTCTTCAATCTTGGGACATACACAACTGGCTCTGCAACGAAGACTGCCATTGCTGCAATATCAGCGAGTCCAACTGGAAGCTCTGACTATGAACAAGGAGCTGAATATGCATATAATACAATGATTGGGGTAAATGAAAATGATTTTATTGCTTTTAATTTTATGATTCTTCGCAAAGATTTTTTGTTACGTCACAAAGGGCTTTGCAAATAAATCCGTTCATCATTATAACAGTCATGTGGAAGTCATAAGAGAGTATTGCTCAAGAATTATATTTTGAGGTTCTTTACAAAGTTGTTGATAAATTGATAATAATTTAACACATTTAAAATTCGTTAAATAAGAATTTCAGTTTTCCTACTCTTCTGCTTTTCCATATATGCATGGAATTTACATTTCAAATAATACGGAAGTGTCCCAAGTGTTGAAGAAAATTTCAAACAAATTTCAATGCACCAGACACGTGTTTCGGATGTTAAATCCTCATCAGTGATGCTTCCAGCCAACGTGAATTTCAGACACAGCCAAAGTTCATTTCAGTAGCGCCCTCTGGTTTTGATATTTCTAATTGAAATCTATGCAATTACTTAGAAGAGAGTGTGCGGCTCCAAATTTCTTGTAGGGTCCATTCAGTAGCAAAGTTAAATAGAATCGATGACAAAAAAAAAAAGCCTTCGAGGGATATTGCTCAGATGTTCACCTCCTTTAAGTTCGATGTTATTTTTGGATAAAATTACTTTTTTCAAATTAGAAAAATGATATATATGATGTCAACTTGAAAAAGGGCCAAAACAAGGCTTCTTTTGGGCGACAGAGCTGGAAAGAAGTAATCATTTAGATATGAACGTTATCGATTTTGTGACTCTGACCTTTTTAAACATTGATACGACCTATCTAACTCTAAAATATCCATTATACATAATTCATACATTTACAGACGTTTAGTTTGCTAACCTTCCGCAAGAGACATGGGAAGGAAGTGCGTCATTCCTTTGAAAAATGCCATGGCGAAGTGACTATTTCCATCAATATATAGAGATAAGCACTACAGCCTCTCTTTATTTTCTTCAATAGAAAGATAATGCAAATCTTCAGAGAGAAAAAAATCAATTCTTCTGACAGATTAAGATTGCTTTGAAAATGAGGTGTTCCTAGTTACATTACTTACGCCTCTGGATACTTTATCACTGACGAGGGTTAAGTACCCGAAACGTGCATGTCTGATCCATGCATTACCTGTTCTTAAATGATGATATTGAGTTTGAAGACGCTTAACATTAGAACGCCACTCACTTTGAAATAATACAAGAGCGCGTCACGAAATTCCTTTGATTGTTTGCATTGTTTTCGCTTGATATATACAGTTGATGATGATGTAATGTCCAAAGCATATCTGGTGTATTAAATATGTTTCGCTTGATATATACAGTTGATGATGATGTAATGTCCAAAGCATATCTGGTGTATTAAATATGTTTTTGATATGTCCAGAATATCGGTATATCCAGCAAGAACACGCTTTCAACGAGGTACGTGTATACGTCACCGTTTACCGTCACAATCCGAACCGGTGTAGGTTTACGTATAGCTATGTAGGAAGATGTATATGTACGTGTAGCTGGCTTCTTTTCAATAAGCCTTTTTCACATAACTGCGTGACTAGGATTTTGTGGACGGCAAGAACCGACTCTCGTTACGTCACAGTTAAGAACTGATTGTCCTTGACGTCATATTGCGGGATAAGTACTTATTTTGCCGTCCAAAACAACTGGACCTCAGTTATGTGAAAAGGGCTAATTAGTTTCATCTGCGAGAAATGTACAACGATTCGTAAAACCTTGACGTAAGGAAATTTAAAATCCTTAACATGCTTTATAACGCCGATCACTAGTTAGTGTGGATATTTTCAAAGAAGTTATCCGATCTGTCGTTACGTGTAGAGCGTCGTTTACACGTCCATAATGTGACGCTATACGTCACGTCATGATGTCAATTGATCAAAGAAGGAAGTGATGACGTCATACGTACACGTCGCGCTAAAACTTGTCACTAAACCTCTCTACTGCCATGTCCAGAAGATGGCAGAGAAAGAACATTGATGAAGCAACACTATTGTTCAATAAAATAAAAAGGGAAAACATTGAGCAAGAAGACTACCTTGCTATATTCGATAAGTCACATAAAACAACAAACAGACATCTACAATAAATAAGTTAAGTTTAAGAGGCATCTACTATATAAACATATGTCTGGTCCACGTTGCCAATTTATCTGTTCTTAAATGATGCTATTTAATTTGAAGACGTTTACATACATCTACTTTATACAACGACAATATATTTGCAAATCAATTACTTGGTTTTTGTGCATCAACCCATTAAAAATGTACAATTTTCCCTCTCTGTCGCACATTTCAATTTAAAATGAAAAATAAATATGGGAAAGACTAAAGAACAAAACAAATATGATAGGCGTCAAATGACCAAAATTAACGCATTTTCAACTCATAAAAGTCTAAATTCTTATGCATTCTAATGAAGAGATTAGATTTGTAAAACAAAATTTAAATGTTTTCCACTAAATTAAAGAATTAAGCAAAATATTCCCTCTTTCATATCATACATATGTTTTATCTAAAAATCTCAACTTGCCAATTTCAGAGTTATAGACGGAGTGGTTCCACGGGAGTTGTGGTTGGACTTTCAGACGATCACACCGGAGTTGCAAGTTCATTCTCTACTACCATTTCTAATGCTTTATCAAATGGTTAGTATTCCATTCATACTACTTGCACATACTTTAAGTGCTCGTCTTAGTGATGACACTTAAGCTCATTGAAATTAAATAATTTGTTTTACGTCTCGAACCTTTTCTGAAAGGTACCATCTTGCCAGGCATGAAAACACACAAGCACATGGCCAATATGAAATGGTCTGCATAGAGACTTTAAACACTGAAAACGTAAAAGAAAAATATCTTTTTCAAGTGAAGTGGATTATTCTGACTTTCTGTTTAAAAAAAACTACTACTATGATGGTATAGGTTTTCTAATATATTAAAGGCTTTAGGGGATAATACTCTACTTCCGGTATTTTTCGATAACAGGAAAATTGAATACAACGAAGTTTACCGAAGACACATAACGTCGGCAATGTTTTTCATTAATCGAGTTGAATGGAATATTAAGAATTATCAAACATCTAAAATTATTTAAGATATTGAAACTTATCCACGATATCATTATCAACCCCTGATACCTTAAGATCATTTACTGATATTTTTTGCATGAAAAATACATGTTTGTGTATGTATGCGTGTTTTTTTTCCGAGGAATTCTCCTAAAAGGTACCCGCCTGCGGACATAAAACAAAATATTTTATTAGTATGGCCTTATAGAAATATCTCCTTCTTTTCGCTCAATTTGAATCATTCATTATCCGAAGCATGCATGTCTGCTGCACTGCATTTAGAAAATTATGTTCAGAAAAGCGCACTCTAGCAATAGACTTAGGCACTTCACTTTTTAACGTTGTGAGCAGGGTCATTCTACAGAAAATGTCCCAAATCACTTTATTTTTTGGGTAAAAATAAATCGCAAAATTGTGCAATTTTTTGCTGTAAGCTAATTAGTATGCAAACAAGTTTTAAAATTTATCTTTGTTTTGCTAGCATGAGTCCCCATCATGTGTATATTCAATTGTTTTAGTTTAATTATCTGATATATAAAAAAACTAAATGAAACAAATTCAAGATTTGGCATTAATTGTGTAATTATTTCTTATAGCCCTCTCCCAGGACATGTGGTTTTTGGTCATCTGGTCAGCTTTGCAGGGATTTTTGTCGTAGAAAGACAAAAATTGACAAATTATTTCTTTTTCGTAAACAATCTATTAATCTTCCGATCTATGATTATCATAGAATTTTTTATGCTAGGGTGAAAATTAATCATTATTTGTTATCTGAATTGGTAGGACGCTATTTGGGACTTTTTCTGTAGAATGGCCCAGTATTTAAGAACGGGATAGCGCAATGGAAGCACAATTGCCTCTAACCTCTAAGGCCCTGATTCTACAAAACGGGCCTATGTGGAACGGATTGACGGTCGCCCATCCAGTCAGAGGAGGTTTTTTCTCCGAATACTCTTGTTTCCTTCTGCAGAAGGATGACCTCACGCAAACATCTGAGCCAACATGAGACATTGATATAAGTTTGTAACTTGTTTGTTAAACGTTGTAAAATGAATAAAGTTTAAATTTTAGGATGTAGACATGTATGATTCAATCATCATAAGTTCCTAAGTGAATAAGTGTAATTTTGAATTTTAGGTGACCTTTTTGTAACGGTTGGCGTCGAGAACGGTATTTCTGCAGCCGCCACCAGCAGTGATTTCTATTGGTTCATTAGCGACTGGTATTACCTAACAACTACAATGGCCAATAACGCGGCAGCAAGGATATGTCCTGGTATACTACTTAGTTTCCTACCTGTTCACATCACCACAGTGCAATATGTAATACATCGTAATAATTTTGTGCACCAATTAAAAAAAGAACAATTCATCACTCAAGATCTGCAGCCTGTTTCACAAAAATACTTGAGAAACATTTAGGAATTATCGTAACTTTTGATCGCTTAATTCTTCTTTGGATAACGTCAATGGCGACGTAAAAAAAATGAAAGTACATGATCTATTTTTTTCTGGAGACTGACTTCGTGATTATAAAATATATACAATACAAAAAAAAAAACCTATTAAAACTTATTTTTTAAGATGTAGGGAAACAAGAAAAGAACATTCCGATTCCTCCTTAAAGCAATATTAGCTGTCAGCAATTGTAATTTTTTTTATTTGCTCATTTTCACGAATGTTATAAATCATAGAAAATGATGACTGTTTGATAAAAAGGTTGATTTATAAAAAGTCGGATTAACGCCTTTCTGGACAAGAATAGTTTTCTGAATTCTTACAGCCCCAACAAAAATTCAACGTAAAGCCCGCCCATATTCATGTGCCCTTACGTTGACCTTTCTGAGTTTGCTTTCTGTCCATGCGCAAGCTAAATTTGGTCAGTGAACATTACCGATTCCAACATGCACATGAACATGTGTAAAGAAAAGAAAGTATTTTTTCATTGATTCAGAGGTTAAGATGAGAAAATAAGGACGATCTATAATCACATTACACAAGACTTTACATTGCAGATTATATATAGCTCAATTTTCAAAGATAAAAGTCGTTTATAAGCTTATCACGTCTGTGTATGATTTGACCTGAATTATCTCAACATAACCACAACAACAACTTAGCACATGTGGTCACTCGGCGGAGATCGGACTTAGTTGCCGAAGTATAGTTAAGCAGGCATCGTAGTACAGACAGCTCTGTAGACGTATGTTTTCATGCTGAGTTTCGTTATGTAACATGTTTATTTTACCTCGGATGACTTGTGTATCATCTTTTGATAACAATTAGAAGATATTAAGAGACTTTCTGCAAGAAAATAATTTTTAGCCGCTGACAGCTAATATTGTTTTAAGCTCTGTGGACAGCAGTTATAGAAATACCGAATTTATTTACGATAAACATTGATACTTGTTTTTAAGCTGATTGTGGAGCTCCACCATCTTTGACAAATGGGGCCACGTCATCATATACAACTTCCTTTGGAAGCACCGCCACCTACAGTTGCAACGCAGGATACGAGGGGTCCACGTCACCGTTATCTATTACATGTGGGGTATCAGGATGGGCAACGCCATCATTTACATGCAATTTAAAAGGTTTGTCATTTTCTACAACATAAATCAATAAAGAATATGACCCTTGAATCACGTTTTATATGAAATCATGAGCGTTGTTTGACCAGTTTCTGTTTCTTATATCAAGGAGAAAAATAACCCTTGAATGATGTGACATATCGTTGTAGATATTTTGTCTTTTACGATACACACGGTTCGTCTGTTTTTGGACTGTATGGTGTCTTATGACATATGTCTGATGAAATATTAAGATTCATAAAGAAACTTAGTATTTAAGGAGGTCAAGGACAGCCAGACTAAATAAAGATCCTATCATTTAATTTTCCTAAAAATTATAAATGTTAATAATTGAAACACACTTTTTCGACATGCAAAGTTTCATCAATGTATTACTGTTAGTTGTGAAGCTACGAACGTACATTTATACACATTGAAACCCCCAAAATAGGCCTTAAATATGACGTTAAAATTAACACACTTTAGGTAACGAAAAACAGTTACAAATCTTCTGTAGAGGCAGAATATTAACAAGTTCTGTATTTTTCATTTAGATTCGATGTGGGCAATCGGATATGTATAACATTGTAAATGATTACTAAGACTTTTAAAAGAAATTGTCGAAAGAAGATGAATTTATGTGTTTTTTCAGAACATCTTTGAATTGATAATTTTTAATAATAAAGTACGTTTATCTGTAACCCTATCATTTATTTTTCGTTAAAACTTTATATTATATTCTTCATATGTCAAGTGAAACACCGATAAGTTCCTATTGAAATTTGACCGTCAGTTTTTAAGTTGTTGTGATTTTGCTATCACCTCCCCCTTATTTTTTCGTTACCTAATGCTGACGTTCTTGCGAAAAACGCGCCAATGTCGCCGTTTCTATTATGACGTCATAGTTGATCTAGATCTTTCCGATGGGGTTATTTCGGATACTGTTCTGGACCCCCCTTAATGGATTATTTCACAGAATATAACGCTGGTATCCATATGTCTTAATGACGTCACAATTATCTTAAGTCAGATACCAAAATGGAAATTACCACTGTTTATCGAAAAGAGTGAATTAGCCTTTGCATATTTCCTCATCTATCGACTTTTTATTTTCGAATAAAATATATGCTATACCTTATTAATGCAAAACTTTCTAAATTGATATGATGCATAATACACAAATCTTACGGACTGAGAAAGATAAAGTGTAGAAAGTTATTAAAAAGTCTTTACAATTTTATGGGCTTATGTTAATTTCGTGACGGTATCTGACATAAAATTCTTATTATGTCATTTTATTTTTCTGAAAACGTCAGCTTTGTAGCTCCGTTTCCCCGAATTAAAGAATACGATGACGCCACAATACATTGACGTCAAACACTTGCATAAATTGATAGTAACTTCGTGTTACGAAAAGACCGAATACTTACAGTAAAATTTGAATGTAGATTGTGGAAGCCCTCCGTCTGAATCACAGGCCACCGCATCTGCGAGTACCACCACCTACGGATCCACTGCAACCTACACATGCAACTCTGGATACGAGTCAAGTAGTACAATGACTATCACGTGTCAAAGTTCAGGGTCATGGAGCTCTGCAAGTTTCACCTGTACTAAAAAAGGTAAATGATTTTTTTAAATGTCCAAACGTACCTTTCAATTTATATTCATTTTGAAATATGATCAGAACATTTTACTAAAATCATATAATATATTGTCCATTTATTTGTCATCATTACGGGTTTTTTATTAATCAGATTTGCATGTATTTCAGTTAGACTTTTTCCTTTACACTCACTTCTCAAGAAAGAAATGAAACGATTAAAGCATTTATGAAGACGCATTGCTATGTTTTTTTTTTAAATTAATCTTTAAAAAATAGTGATTTCTTCATGAAGATACAAACGTTTCGTCTCCTTGGGATTCTGCTTATTCTAAGGAAAATGTTGTTTAAGGTTCTTGTCTTATCGACTTCATACAAAGTAGTGAATCTTTTATGTCATAAACATTTATCGACCTGCTTTCGTTTGGTGTGTCTGTCCCTTCCCTGTATTTTCTTGTTTGGATATTTGATTCTTTTCCTGTAGTTATTAGAGTGTGTCTGGTTTGATTTAACTTCCTAATGCTTTGAGTTTGTGAAAAATCATCTAAAGTTAGAATGTTTGTGGTAAAAGGGGGAAGGGAAATTTAAATGATGGAAATGGTTTTGTAACATTTTCAACGACCATTCTAGACAAATTTTACGTTTAAGTTTAAAATAATTGCCATTCAAGATGTGACCTTGCTTAATGACAAGTCTTACAACTGAGTCTAGAATGGAACCACCCGAGTAAGGGAGACATTAACATTATCAGCAGCGTTACTTGTAGAAAAGAATGTTTTTTGCATAACCTAGATGAGCACTTACGATTTTCCATTATAAACATAAACTTATTTTTAGACTGTGGAAATCCATCCGCGATTTCCGATGCATCTTACACAACTTCTGGTAACACCTTGTATCAGGCCACGGCTACATACTCATGCAATTCCGGCTATGACGCATCTACCAACTCTCGTACGATAACATGTCAGGCCTCTGGATCATGGTCCACGACATCTCTTGTATGTAACAGAAAAGGTCAGTATCGGTCAGTGAGTGAAAGTCAAGCACAACGCCGAAATCAGAATTTAAAATCACAAGTTTTAGAAATACTTAACTTTGAAAAAATGGAAACTTAAGCAAAGATAAAGAGTGAAAGGAAGAGATCTCCAACAAGATTTGGTCGCAGCACCCACGGCAAAACATCAAAACACCCCAAGTGAAAACACAGAGAGGACATAAAAAGTAAGAGACGCAAAAGAAACAAGGATTACCAAATACCACATCAAAACACCAAATATAAAAGACTACACATAAACCAACCAGATCGATGAGGAGGTCCACAACACTGATAATAGCTGATAAGGGAACAGACAGACGGACTGATAATATGATCACACCAACGAAACATGAGGGACTACGTATTCTTTATGAATAATCAGATTCATTTGAAGGGTTTGGAAATACCGTTATAGTGGAATCATAAGAGTAAAGCAAACATAAATAACAAAAGTTTGAAAATTTCTGTTATCAACAAATTTTCAAATTTCTAAAATATGGGTCCTGTAGCATCATATCCCACCCGGCCTGCTACATTTTTCGGTACATTTAATTAATTTTCACACTCTTTGGCCATATTAATTTTTTCAGATTGAGGATCAGTACCCGAAACGTGCATGTCTGGTCCATGCTGTAAATTTATATGTTCTTAAATGATGCTATTGAATTTAAAGTCGTTTAACATGTGACTCGATCGGGGCTTTTCAGCTGATTTGAAAGCAGCTTTTATCAGCCCTATAATTTAGCCTTACAGAATCTGTCTGTAGAGTCGAACAGTCGTATCACAAACTGATGTGTACACATTTGGACCATACCTGAGGATTCCCTGAGCTGAGCGAAATATTGCCAAACTTTTGCCAAGTTCCCATTTCTTGATTTTGATAAATGAAATATGTTTAAACTAAATCTGAGCTACGGATGCAGACGAAAGTTCTCGGATGTTAAACATTCAAGGTTGTTAAACCTATCACACATCACACCACAATTCCGCTTATCATTTTCGTGAATCAGAAATATTGCACTACCACAGATAATTGACGTGAAATAGATTTATTGTTTAATGTCTTCAAATTCATTAGTATCATTTTAGAGCAGTTAGATTTGCAGCATGAACCAGACATGCATGTTTCGTGTCTTTAACCCTCGTCAGTGATCCTCAATCTAAACAATGTAATATGACCAAATTCTGTGAAAAGTATTTCCTAAATATACCGAAAGACGTAGCAAAATGGTTGGGATATGATGCTACAGGACCCAGGTTTAAGACATTTGAGAAAATTTGTGAAAAATTTTGTTTTTGTATTTGAGAAATTTGAGAAAACCGATCTTAGACTTCACTCTCATACTATTTTCAGACTGCGGCAATCCATCTTCCAAATCACAGGCTTCGTACACAACTTCTGGAGACACCCTGTACCAATCCACGGCCACATACGCCTGTGATACGGGTTATGTGGCGTCCACCACTGCACTTACAATAACATGTCAGGCGTCTGGATCTTGGAGCACTACATCTCTTGTCTGTAACCCTATTGGTTAGTATTTTATATAGAGAATAAGTGTCTTGATTTGTGTTTTGTTACGGGTATGCAACACACACCAAGTGTATTTATCGTACATGTAATGCACGTTAGTGCATTTCATGCGATAAATGTACTTGCTGTGTGTTGTACGGATTGAAAAAAGTGTACCAAGCTTATTATAATATTACTTCCTATCCGGCTACATTTGAGACTGACATTTCTGTACGAAGTTTTTTTTTCTAACCCCTTGATATAGCCTTTTATGATCATTTGTTATTTTCATTAGTAAGAAGTATTTGAAGAAAATATTATATAATCATTGTACTCATGATTAATGCTAAAAGAAAAGACAATCGAATTGTTTATCATGTTTCATTAAATTTGTTAATCAATCTCAATTCTAAATTATGTTTCATTACATATCTCTGATCTAAATGTCAAAAAGTTAACAATCATTTCACATATTAATTTGATTTACATTGCTACTTACCAAATTTTCCCCTTAAGACTGCGGCACACAACCATCAGTGGCAAATGCTGGAAGCAGCAACACAGGTACAACATACAAGCAAACAGCAACATACACATGCAACTCTAATTATGTTCTGTCTGGAAGCAACCCAACTACCATTACCTGCCAATCAAGCGGAAGCTGGGAAACGCCCTCTTTTTCTTGTGTATATGGTAAGTTTTGTTCTAGGTAATTCACTACACACTCCGTTTTTCTTATACATTTTGTTTTAATTCTGGAGTTATCTCTCTTTGCTATATTGTAGAATAAATGTAATGTAAGATGAGCTTAAAAATATTGGTGACCTCAAAGTTTTCTTAAAGACATGAGTGTAAATTTTATCTAGTAACACTAAGTAGATATGTTTGCATATCTATCCTATAAAAGGCTTTATATTCCTCTTAATAAGTAGTCCGCTTCTTTTGTAAAATCATATGAATATAATTGATCGAAATTTCCCATATTGAATTGACAATCAAAATCTCAAAGCTTTTCGAAAGAAATTGTAATTAATAGTTACCGACTTTGGCATTTTCAGATTGTGGAGCGCCCTCTAGTATCACAGACAGCTCCGTTAGTTACACTACAACTACTGATGGAAGCACGGCCACGTACGGCTGTGACACAGGATACAATCCGTCCACCAACGCACTCACCATCACGTGTAACGTGGGCGGGTGGTCATCAAACGCTGCAATTACATGTATTATCAATGGTAAGGTGCTTTTGAAAAAGATGACAAATATGGATAATAACCATATCCCTGTATACAGCACAAAATCGATAATTCAGAGAATCAGAAACCGAAGGCGTACAAAATCAGGATAAAACAGGAACCAAAGCAAACAAACAAAAACCTCCACCATATGAAAAGAAGCGAACTCCCGATATGGGAGTGAGACCCTACTTCTCATAGGTGCGAGGCAATAGAGTGTATATTTAGCAAAAAGTTTGATTCCAAGAATACTAGATACTTGGTACATTTTATTATGATGAAACAACATTCCGTTATGATTTGTTTTATTAAAGGTTCCAATATACAGTTTTCGCGCACTGTTCCGAAAGCGCAAAAAGTATGCGCGTCATGCTAAAGTTGAAGTCATTAGACTTTTAAAGTATTCTATATAACTTTATGAACCAGACCTTAGTACAATCAATACATCTAGACCTACAAAACATGTGAAAATCATTGCATCCAGATTTACTGTTTACTCGTTAATCAGTATCGAACGATGTGAAAATGGCAGTCGAGCGCATGCGTTCAACGGATGCGGTAGCCCAAATAGTGAGGTCAATACAGCATTGTTCTCAAAACATTATCTACATCATTTAATACTGAATTGAAAGAGAACATCAGTACCTTTTATCATGAAAAATTATTTGAATTTTCAACATCTGGATTTTCAGATATATCCGGAAGAGTGCGAAACACCCCTCCGGCACTACCGGCATCAGGAGCCCAGGACGCGCGGTACTCGCTTCGCCTTTGTCTCCTATCGCTGTTTACTATATGGACCAATGGCTGAAATTGATGTCCAGTTCTCTTCTTTACATCCTTCCAAACTCATATAAACCCCAAAATTCCAAGTTTTTTCATTAACTGTGCCTACTACAAAAAATTCAAGTCTCAACACTTAGAAATAAAAAAATCATCCCTGGCCATTTCTTCGAATACGAAACTAAAACTGTATATTGGAACCAAAACCTTGGATGATCCGGATCATCATTTCTATGATATTGTTTGTTAAGACACATAGTAATCTTGAAATACATTTAATTGAAACATAACACCTTACAAGTCTTTGCATCTCTTCAAAGTTTTTAAAAATGATACATAATTGATAATAATTATCAATAATAATAATCATAATCAATAATAATAATTATAATCAAAAATAATAATAATTATTATAATTTTAATAATCAATAATAATAATTATAGTAATGATAATAATAAGTTATAATCACAATGATAATAGTAATTATAATAATTTATAATTTTACTTTTATTCAATAGATTGTTCAACACCACCAGACCTTTCCAACTCTGTGAAGTCATTCACAACTACCACCTATCTCAGTACAACCACGTACACGTGTGATTACGGACATAATAAGAATCCCTCCGGTTCAAACATGCAGATTCAATGTACACCTACAACCTGGGAAACTATTGCATTTTCATGTGACCCAAACGGTTTGTATATATAAGGAAATTAAATCTCTGTATTGTAGATGGCGCCAGGAAAATTAATCTCGGCTTTATTAAAACTGTTTGACATGAAGTACTGCCGCCGATGTTTAAAATATCCGAAACACGTGTCTAGTACAACAAAATTGGTACTAAAGAAAATATATTTCAATATTGACAATTTCATTAGATAGTCGAATGAAAGTCAAACACATTACCCAAGATCAGAGTGTAAACAAAAATAGATATCAATAATCATACAAATTCTTGGAAAATATAAAAAAAAATGAATGATACCCACAGGAAAGTGACACATAAATGACATCATACAAATTCCAAATTGCAAAAAAGACACAACACTATTCACTAGAACACCATACAAAACAATTGTAACAGAATACAGACATATTAAACATTGCTGACAACACATAAAAGGAAGGAGACCAAAATATAAACACATCGATATATTCCTTGAAGGAGCATGATAGGTGCTTGTATCGCCAAGACCTCTTAATGATTTATTTAATCTGACCAAATTCTCTTTTATTATAGACTGTGGTACTCCGAGCTCAGTTACAAATGCAGAGACCCCTACATACGCCCAAACTGTGTACCCCTATAACGCAACGTATATATGTTCCCTTGGTTACCATATCTCAGACACGAACCTCGGTTCAATCATGTGTGGACCCAGCACCTGGGATTCAATAACATTCACATGTGAGCCCAATGGTAAGTGTTCGATTATATTTTAACGTTTTTATTTTGTAAAAGTTTGAAACGGTATATGTACATTTTGTGTGACTATGATGAGATTTGTCATATTTATTATGAGGAATTGTTGTAAAATGGTTCACGTTGATGCGTTCAACTAGTATTTCATTTGTTCCTCCTGGATATGGAAGTTGTTATAGTTTATAATTTAATGATGAAAAAGCTGATTTGGTTTTGTCTATAATGTTTTATGTTGTTAATTAACGCATATTTTGAACCACCTTTCGCACATATCAAAAAAGGAAATCACAGAAAAAGATATTTCATCCTCAAGGTATATGTAGTCCTTGGAAAATAGTACAAAATCATATTGCATTAGAAAAATGCATTATAAAGAATGTATCGAAGTATGAAAAAAAATTGCTTCAAAGACTTTTTCTATATTAAATACCACTTTAAAAAAATCGCATCGTAAAAATTATATCGTAATACGAACGATTATATCACAATATAAAAATCAATATTTATTGCATTTTGGAGCAAAAGAGTCCGTGTAATTTTTTCAGATTGTCTTACACCGCCTTCTTTACTGAATGCCCAGGAATCTTACACCACTACCACTTACCTAAGTACCGTGACGTATACTTGTGACGCAGGTCATGACCCCTCCATCCCGACACTTCAGATCACGTGTGAACCCTACGCATGGGAAAACATATCCTTTACTTGCATTCCAAAAGGTGAGACTTATTGAGTCTTTGTGAATTACAGAGTTTCCCCCCTTACAGTGGGAATCTGACATAAAACCATTATGACGTCATGAAAATGGTATGATAACGTCGATTTTATATCGTCATTTCCCAGTCTTTTAGCACTGTTTCCATAGCATTCACTGACGTCATAATCAGTCTACGTCAGATACCGTCTCAAATGGGAAGTAACTCTGGTTTTCGAAAATAGCGAATAACTATTTTTCAAATGCTGGATACTCATATTTGTTGGTTTGATCAAGATTTCTAACAAAGACATTTCGTAGGCAAACGACTAATCAATAGATACGATTGAATTATATGCCTTAACATTAGAAAAAATTACTCTTGGAATCAATTTAACATTTTTTAAAGATTTGATCATGACGCGTCATTCTTCTGATCTTGAAAAATCCGCATGCCTTAGCACTTCTATTTCATGCTCTGTCGCATGAAAGAGGCTTTTTTGGTCCTATATTACATATTATTTTGCTATTTCGGAAACTTCAAACGTCAATTCATCCAAAACTATCATCGAAATTAAAGGATGTTAACTATGCAACTGAATCGACCCTTCAGCAAATTTTGATCCGCGCGTAAATTTAGATTAATAATCTGTACAACTGGTTAGGATTTACGAACAGGTGTCCGGTTTGAATTTTTCTTCTAGAAAATACCGAGTTGAAACACTTCTGTATTTTTCTATATTCAATTCTAAACAAGTGAGAGAAAGTCAACTAAACGAAAGAAAACTCCAAAAACACAATTAATAGGCATACAAAAGAAAGGAGGGGATCTTTGACAACACTCGGCTGCAGCATCCACAGGTAAACACAACACAAAATACAAAACAAAACACAGATATATTAAGGAGGATATCCAAAACAGTGACAACAACCAAACATTGTCATAAGAAGATAAATAGGTGGAACAACCAGATTCAGATAAATACAATTATAAGTTTTTAATCAACTTAAAGTTCTATAAATAAAAACACAAACACTCAAATATACACATTTTGGTACCTTGGCCATTATCCACTTAAAAAAAAGAAAATTGTTTTGAGTTTTTTTAATTTGATGTTGATTTTGCAATGAACGCTAGAGATGGGAACGAAATATTTTACTTAGGAGTGATACATATTACCTCTTTTTTAATTTGCATAAAGGCCAAGGGGCCGAAAATTTGTATTTGAATTTTTGTGTTTTTATTTTTTGAGATACATGTACTTCCTTTCAGGAAGTATCTTACTGTTATGGTAACTGCTTCAAAGTATGCAAATTGAGATACTGCCGCTTTGCACCTCAAAATATAGTGCTGTGTCTAGTTTAGGAATTTGCTGTCTACCACATACAAAATGAAAGAACAAGAATATTCTCCATATTGAAAACAGTTTCAATTTCATATAGAATAAATGCACCACACAATATCAACTATAATTCTTGTTTTCACAGCACAATGGTGGCGTAGTAATACACTACTTTGTTTATGATAATGTTAGGAAAGATAACTGAAAAATTGCATTAAAGTTATAGAGTTGTCTTTCTTACCTCAACACTGAGGTTAGATAAACATAATTTGTGTTGTTTATAGATATATTATAAGCTTCACATATGCATCCTGTGTTAAAAAAATAACCATCATTGCCTTATGATAAAATGATTATACATTTTAATATCTGCTGACAATAAAGTTTGCATAGATCTAGAAGTATCTCTCAGGACCTTCAGTCCTTTGATTTATTTATATCATCACTTCCCTCTGGAAAAAATAAATTCAATTTGCTAAAAATTCATCTGTTCTGTTTTATATTTCAGATTGCGGTACGCCCGCTGCTATGGACTTTTCGACAACTGAGTACACTGAAACCATATTTTACACAGTGGACACATCTACTGTACAATACACGTGTGTAATTGGCTATATATACGATCCAGAGTCGGCAACGGGTCAAATTGAGTGTCAAGTTACCGGAGTTTGGTCCGCTACGGACTTCGAATGCATTTTTAATTGTATGTAAATTTTGTTTTTCATCTATCATTCTGAGTGCTTGAGGTTGTGCTCTATAGATAGACAATGTCATTCTATTTTTGGTCTGCCTCAAGAAAATAGATACGTTGAAAAATGTTTAAATTAAGTTCATTCCACGAATTTGAATTTTATTTATTATGGATAAAACATTTTTTAAGGAATGAGCAAAAATGACGTAGCATATTCTCTATTTTCGAAAACCTTCCCGTTTGGGACGATATCTAACGTAGAGTAATTATGACGTCTATGGAATCGGTCCTTAAACTTTGGGAAATGACGGTAAAAATTCTACGTTACCATTTCATTTTCATGACATCATAATGGTTTTACGTCAGCTATCGTCTTAAAAGGGAATAACTCCGCAAATACTCAATAATCAAACGGATTTCTCTATTGATTTATTACAGATTGCAAAGATACCAGTAAGGGATACTTGGATCCTTCTGTACTCGATGTTCAAAACGACAACTTAACAGGTACCATGTTAAATATAAAATTAGAAACTATTGGATTTACACGATCAACCAATCATTGACACTTTTGCATCAATCGCTATCAACCAATCAGCGACACTCTTGTATCAAACGCTTTCAACCAATCTACGACACTTAAGCATCAAACGCTATCAACCAATCGCCGACACTTTTGCATTTTTAAAGTGCTTTATTGCTTGAAAATTTAGTGGGGGTCGAAGGTATGAGAGTTATGAGAACTAAAGGCTTTCTAGATAATAGATGAAGGTTAAATCATTTCTACTATAATAAAAATTGTTTATCTGAAAAAAAAATTGTGAAAAATTGTAAATTCGACAGTGCTAGAAAAGCAAAACCTTAGTTACCATTTTCTTTTCCAATGTTCATGTATATGATAAAACAGGTATGGCACAGATGATTCGCTCTGTATGATAACTAATGGAGTGATATCTAAAATAAATATCGACCTCATCACTGTGGTTGTTGTATAAAAGATGACAGTTCGATGTTAAAAAAATATTTCGTGATTTCAGGTCAGATGTATTTCCTCAATGATACTATATATACTGTCGATTGCTGTGGAGTAATTTCCGGTTGGGAATTCGAACCCGAAGTTGAAGGATTTTTCAGTCTAATGGTTTGGAGAGAGCATGGAGCATACTGGAAATTGGTTGGATTTAATTCAGTTCTTATTACCAGTAGGTTTCAATTTAATCTTAATTGCAAATAAATTGTAAAAGTTTTATTCATTTTTCATAGATATATAATATAAGGTATTTGAACTATTTTTCAAAACATTGTCGTCTGATATATTGGTATCACAATACTAAGTGGGGAATCCCCTTTGGGTACACGGCAAAACATGGCCGCTATTGAAATCTTGTTCCCGACCTTTCAAAATAGAATTCTGAATAAATATAAAGAACTGAAACAATCTAGTCATATCACATTAAAGGCCTGTCAACTGGAAATAAAAACACGGATCATTTGAGAAATTATCAACTGTAGCTACGGATGAAAGGTCGAATTAAAGGAAGTCCCATGAATTCAAAAATCGCATTTTAGATTTAAGTGCAACAAATGAATCTAAATCTTCAAGTGGCTAGATGTTTCAAGACTTTGAGGTCCCTTTTTCTATAGTTATTATTTTTAGGTATCTCTGAAAACCTTCGTGTAAAAAACATATAAAGTGAATCATCTGGGTAAATGTTGTGAAAGATGTAGGATGCCATTGAACATATGTGAGTGCTCCATAGACTTCAATGGAAAAGGCATTTAGTACTGTGATACCTGTAATAATATACAATGTACCGACTACGTCATAAGCGGATCTAAGAAAGAAATAAATAAAATGCAAAAGGAATAAGTATAATATACATTCTTCGCAAAATTGCGTGGAATTCTGTAAATTTCTACGAACAAGTTTTGCTTGAGTCAATATTTCTATTTTCAGCTTTAAACATTTGATCTTAATAATTTCATTCTATTTGGATTTCTTTTTCTGCCACGAGCGTCACTGATGAGACATAACTTGTTGAAATGCTCATTTGGTGCACTGAAATATTGCAATATAAAGTATTTCAATACTGAAATTTGAAGAATTACTGTTCAGACCTGACATGTATTTTTTAAAAAAGAAGAGATCTCCTGCAAGACCACCCTGCACCATACAAAGTGGAATACAGTTGCAGGATTCATCGAGAAGCGGATGCTAAGACCAGAATAATCATTTACGTAAAGGGTAAAAAGGAATTAAGCATTTTTATAGAGATTCTCAATGAAACAATGAAAGTCCATGTCTGTACTTATGTTATGTTTTCATTTTTAAAGATTCTTCGAATTCCATGAATTTCACTGTACCTTCTAACGAAAAAATAGCGGTCAATGCAAAAGATCTAGTCGGATGGTATGTATACTGTATCTTTAATGCATTTTTTTTCGAAATTGAATAGAGTGTATGCTACAGAATTTGAAGACGTTTATCATTGCATGCTTCTGTCTAATAAGTATCAAAGAAGTACACATCAATTAGTCGAAAACTTAAGTCAAAATCATTAGAAATTTCATTTGAAATACACTGCTTAAAAGAATTTAAGGAGCGATTTTCCCATTTTAATATTATGGTACATAGAATGTAATACCTTTTTGGCTAAGCAAGGCTACATCATCAAGTTTAATCATGTGTGTATGGTTAATCTGTTCAATACAGACATTGATAATTAAGAAATGAATATTAAATATGTCTTTATGCAAATAGATTATAAAAGTTATATTTATTTTTCATATTTTTTTTTATATCAAATATTTTCTGAAATTCTTAAAACTTGGGTCCTGTAGCATGATATTCCAGCCATCTAGCTACATGTACGTCTTTCGGTATATTTTGGATATGATTTTCACCGAATTTGGCTACATTTCATTGTTTTGGATTGAGGATCACTGACGGGGGTTAAATACCCGCAACGTGCATATCTAGTCCATGCCATTGATTTATCAATATTTAAATGATGCTAATCAATGTGTGATATGAAAGTAGAAACCTTGCTCCCTTAATATTTTTGAGCAGTGTATAACCACAAACGGGTTGCTACGACCATTTCATTTTCAGGCATTATTTTTAATCTTGAAATTCGTTTTTCACGTGTGATTGGTTACAGTTAAATATACATGTTGTACTGAATGCACATGAATGAAGTGAATCTAAGGTACTGCACAATCCAAATGTTCAAGGATTAATGGTCATACCCTATTTCTATTCTATTTTACTGTTACACATTAAATAATTTTAATGCAGTATAATTTAATGCTATATCCTACGGAATTCCAAGGAGCATATTATGTCACTTGTATATAATGTTCTTTGAAAACAGAAATATTTGAACTAGTATTTACAACTTTCAAATAAATCTAGAGGTTTGTTGTTTGTATACCAGCCCATTTCTCATTGCATTTATAGACGGCACGCGAACATTCACTTCGACCGCTGACCACTCTGAATATGAAAAAACATTATTTGTGTATTCATGCCGGAATTACCTCTGATGGCAGAGCATGCGCAAACATACATTATATTTCGTAAATTATAAGTTGCCTGTACAAGAAATGGAAATTATCTTTGCTTCGACTTTCGAAGTTTAATAACAGGTGTTTTTTTAGAGTAGGTATTCAACATTCTTTTTATAATTTTGTTTTCTTTGTAATTTTGACTTTGGCATTTTTACCTAAAATCCATCTGTTCAACACATTAAAGAGACATAATATGTTAGTTGACCTCCCTCAAAATGTTGAAATATTTATATCAGTATTATTTTTACAGTAGCTATACATACAAAGCAGAAACGTGAAGTATTTAGCTTTATCATATATATATCCCTTAACATTACCTACCTTTAATTTTTGGATATGTCAGTAAGGTCATTTCTTGATTTTTATCTGTTATGTGTTACATATTCAGCTGTTTTTCTCTTGCCTATCTAAACAAGTAAACAATAAATTATAACTCTATTCGTAGTTTGCATTTATCCAACTTTTTGGGTAAATATAACTGGAGTTATTTGTTTTACTTACTGCCATAATTTGTATTCGTGAAAATTTGCTACTACAGTTCACCCTCGATAAGCCTAACTTCAAGGGACCATCAGATCACTCATGGAGTTCGACTTACTGAGTACATGACCAGCAATCTATTTTCAAACAAGACTTTCCCCTTTTCTCTATCACCGTTCAAACACTTATATTTTGTCTACTTTTAACAATCAAGCTTCCTTAAATGAATGTATATGCAATTTCATTGTAAGAAAGCATTTATAATCCGTCCTCCAATATTACTATAGTTAATTCAGAAATGACATCTATTTGAGGTTCGACTTATCGAGGTAAAATTTAAAGGTAAATGAATTATGGGGCCTAGAAATACATAGACAACAATGGAAGAGAATCGGCACTTTAAACAAAAGTTTTGCGGAAATTCCAGTTAACCTAGTTTGAGTAGTTTGCACAGTATGTGTTCTTCAATGAATTGAAGTTTTGCTGTTATATTAGAGAAGAAGAGTAAACGAGAGTAAACTCTATCTGAAATTGGAGAGAAGCTTATCCCTTTAAATTTCTAATTACCCATGGATAGCCTTAAACCTTAAATCATTTTGATCATTTTTGATTATATTTTGCGTGTACAGGTATTATGAGGGAGGATCGATGCTGAATTATGACACGTGTGATCCAAACTCCGATCCCGATTGTCCCCAGGGCACAATGTACGCCCCTGGCCCCGGAGATCTGAATGATAACTGGATATTTGATTGGGAGACCAGGGGCACGGCTATACCTAGCAAAGCCTATGCTATTAAATACTACTTAACGGCTAGTAAGTTATTTTTCTTTCAATTGGGCATACAAAATCAGGATAAAACAGGAACCAAAGCAAACAAACAAAATCCTCCACCGCATGAAAAGAAGCTAACACCCGATATGGGAGTGAGACCAGGTGTCCAGGAAGAGTACGCATCTCCTGCTTTCATGCAATACCCGCCGCTTATATTGAGATACATTTGTGTCGATCAATATATCTGAAATAAATGTTTCTTCAAATAGCTAAAATATATTCAAAAACATATTGAAAATGTTCACCGCAACGGAAAGAAAAGTAGAAATCGCCGGTAGGTGAATATAAAGTTAAAATTACCCCTGTTTTGTGTATCTGATTTCTTAAAAAGTCTACAACATATATCTTTACTGCAGATACCCCTCTTGCCTTCAACAAGACGTGGTATAACGCTTCAGTACCTGACCACTGGGTTAGAGACCAGCCTGTACTTACTGTTGTTATAACGGGTGTCGATTATGCTGAGTCCGCTACTTACACCATGATACCCGTGAATGCATCGCTGGACTACTTTTACATAGATTCATTCGGTGAGTATTGTTACTCGAAAAGATTATATAGTGTATCATTGCCTACAAGATGATCAACAAACATTCATTGCAAAGTTATGAAATAAAAAAAATGCTGCATGGTGGTTTGCTGCAAAAAAGTGACATTGTCATGGTGAATAATTCTAATTAATGGAAATATGGAAGCGCATACTCTTTGCTAAATAGAGACACATAATCATAAAATCAAACTGAAGGGCTATACTAAGATACGTTTGACTGTGTTTGAAAAGCATAATGGCCTTAAGTACCAATGATGAGGATTTACACGTGTCTTGACGTGTCTAATCAGAAAAGTGGGAGGGTTGTGCCCACGTAACCCAGGATAACCACACCGTCTGCTACTTACGCGGCAGATGACCGTCCTAAGTCGGCACCGGTTGCCCATTGGTCTCTTTGGTTTATGTGTGGTCTTTTATGTTAAACGTCTTTAAATTCAATAGCATCATTTAAAACCTGATAAATTTACAGCATGGACCAGACATGCACATTTCGGGTATTAAACCCTCGTCAGTGATCCTCAGTCTAAACAATGTAATATGCTTCATGTTTTTATGGTGTGTGTTGGTGTTCCTTGTCCCTTTTGCGTCTCTTTCTGTGGATGTCTGCTCTGTGTTTTTTTTTTTTTTGCATTGGGTGTTTTGCTGTGGATGCTACAATCGAGTGTTGTCGGAGATCCCCTTGTGCATGCTTTAAAACTGGTTCGAAATTACTCTTCAAGAATGTAAAGAGTTGGAACACTATCATCTTATTAATGGACATTTTTTTCAAGTACTTCGGACTTCGCACTCCGGACTTCGCACTTAAGGGGTCATATTTAAGTAATCAGGAGAGATTAGAAAAGATCAGAATAGACGAAATGAAACTCGAGAGCTCATTAACATATAGAGATAAACAAATTCTCACACAAAGTACTTTAGGTTCATTTGGATAACATTTACAATTTACTTTTGTTACATAGTCTCTTCCAAGAGCGGTGTCCGAAGTGCGAATTTTGGATTCAACATAGTAAATTTCCCCTGGCTTGACGATGATGTTCCTAGATTACCATCCTATGGTATCTACATTTCACAGCTCATCCAGTATGCTATAGCATGTACTGATATTTTGGATTTTAATGGTAGAAATTACAAATTACCAAGGAACTTTTAGAACAAGGTTTTCGCTTTCACAAACTAATAAAGACTTTCTGGAAAATTTACAAAAATTATTGTCAACTTCTTTTGAAATTCGGATCAACGGATCAATACAGGCAATAGAGTATATTGCTTTGGGTATATTACAACCTGTATTTTATGGTGACATAATTAACAAGATAAGAAGGATGAAAGATAGTCAACATAACTATGGAAAATGCATCAGAATCATCAAACGTCTTTTATACCGTGGGTATGATCCTAATGTCACCAGACGGACACTAGGCTTGGGACTTGACCAATATACAGTCTTGTACCAGCGCATTCTAAAACTTGCACTCTGACTGTGGCGACAGGACTCCACGACGAACCCTGTCCGAACTTCTTTAGAGAAGACAGGGCTCCGACCACCTGTCCTCTCTGAATGTCATTCGGACTCCTCGGGTGATAACATACATGAGCTCGCGGCGGCAGAGCAAGGATTTTATTACGTATGCCATCTTTTGATATCTATTTACATATTCATCTGTGTTGCTTGGGCCCCTGCGTTTTGCGGTCTTGTTTGTGTGTGATCATCTGCCAGTGAGGAGGTTGTTTTACACCACAATTGTACGTTCTTTGAGACCTCTGGGTAATCGTAAAACTGGGAGAGTTGTGATCACGTAATTCAGAATAACCACACCTTCTGCTATTTCCGTGGCAGATGGCCGTCCTAAGTCGGCACCAGTTACCCATTGGTCTCGTTGGTTTATGTGTAGTCATTTGTGTTTGATGTTTCTGTGTTGTGCGTTGACGTTCCTTTTCCTTGGGTGTTTTGGGGCTATGCTGTGGGTGCTGCAGCCTGGTCCCCCTCCTTTGTTGGTAAGAAGGCAAAGAGTCGATGACATCTCTTAAATGTATACCAGGGAATAATTACCAGTCGTAGATCATTAGTCAAAGATCCAGGGAAATATTACATATATGTGTAATTCTCCATTAAAAAACCAATTGCAAACCCCAGAATGGAGACAGGGTATTTCGCCCATATATTTTATTAAAGTCATGGTTGTCTTTTAGGATATTTTGATTATGTAATAAGCTTGAATTTCCAATGACTTGATGTATAATCTCTTCACTATATCACTTCATAGAACTATGAATAATTACTCTTTTCAACCAAAACTATCAATTGTTCTCTAACAAGAAGACTTTATTTCTCTGTCTCTACATTTCAGGTACCGTCAAAATCAGCCAGGCGCTTCACCGTGCCGCAGTTGTAGATACATATCAATATAATCTGACGGCTGTTGACAGCTGTCAGAATTTTGCTTGGACTAATATTCTCATAAACAGTTATAATTCGGTAGGTATTATTATGACAAAAATATGGACAATGAGCATATCCCAATACACAGTACAACATCGATAATTCAGAAAATCATAAACCGAAGGCATACAAAATCAGGATAAAACAGGAAACAAAGCAAACACATGAAAAGATATTGGAATGAGGTCAGGTGCCCAGGAAGAGTGAGCATCTCCTGCTTGCATGCAAAATCAGTCGCTTCAATTCGGCAGAAATATCACATCTCGTTACTTCCATTTCGGAAGATAACGGTATATTCTATGGTTGGATGGATCAAATGGTCTGAGACAGAATATCATCATGAGTACAATAAATGAATTGGAATTTTAACTCCTCTTCGATGATACGAAATTATACGTTGCTTAAATCCTTGGCTTGTTCTGCAAATTGGGAAATTCATGGGAGAATATTACCATTTTATCTGGTTTGAATGTTGCAAAATTTTCTTTCTTTTCCTTCATATGCAAATGTATCGACCACTTACAGCTGTCTGTTAGAGTTTTAGTTGAAGTAGTACTTCAAATAGAATTGAGAAAACAATGTTTGGAAATTGGAAGAAAGCATTATGGAAAAATGACCAACCAGTTGTAAATGCCAGAGCTGAAATAAACTGCTATGAAACCTTATTGAATCTAAAATAGGGTCAAAACTAATCATTGTTTACTTTGCTTGGTAATGGGAGGTATAAGTATTCATATAGCAATACAAAATTCCTTTACTTGACGAAACTCTATTCACAACACAATATCAAACATGTTCTCCGAGGGCACATGCAACCAAGTTCGATCGACTATGGTTGATCGATTCTTCAACGCATTCGAAAATTTTGTTATCAAAATTTCTTGAAATTTCTAAACCGTGGGTCCTGTAGCATCATATCCCGCCAATCATGCTACGTCTTTCGGTACATTTTTGGACATAAAAACTTCCACACTCTTTGGCCATAAAACATTGTTTAGATTGAGGATCACTGACGAGGGTTAAGTAACTGAAACGTGCAAGTCTGGTCCATGATGTATATTTATCTGTTCTTAAATGATGCTATTGGACATTTTTCATGTTCGCGGGCTTCGGACTTCGGACTTCGGATTTCGGACATCGCATTTAGAAGGGACTTTATCACAAACGCAAAATGTAAATTCAATTCCAATGAACTTAGAGTACTCAGCGTGAAGAACATATATTTGTTTTCTTTTGTTTAATTACGTATCGAAAGTTGCTCATTGTCGTTTCGTCCATGTGTGTTCAGATTTAACGTTTCTAATTGTGCTGATTCCTTTTATATGACCCCTAAAGTGCGAAGTCCAGAGTGCGAAATCCGACGTAGGTTAACTTGAAAAATGTCCATTGAATTTGAAGACGTTTAATGTTTGTATCAATCCACAATTTCAGCCTCCATTGTTCAATAATTTACCTGGAAAGGTTGCTATAGAGGAGGACATTGCTGCCAATACATCAATATTCACAGTAGATGTTGCTGATCCCACCGGCGACCCCATTTGTTGCACGATAGAGAGAGTGATGCCTCAAACTTTAAACTTTCAATTGGTTTTAAAAAATGGAGTTTTGAGTGTGGCTATAGGACCGAAGCCATACTTTGTATATAAGGATATAAATTCATATTTGGTCAGAATCTGTTGTCAGGATGAAGAATTTGGAGCGTATGGAGTGCTACAGGTAACAGTTGACGGACCTGAAGAATCAACAACAGTAGCAGCGCCAGGTAATAATTAAGTTCATTGTCATGGGCGGATGTAGGGTGAGCGGAACAATTTCAGAACCCCCCCCCCCCTATCCCGGCTGGAAAAAAAAAAACACTTCTATTTTGAATAAAAAAAACCGTCCCTGTCATTTTCAAAATTATATATAATAATGATGTATTGATTTAGATGTTTATTTTTTTCACTCTAATCACAATAGCACTTTCAATTGTCTATATACAGTGTTTCCTCCTGATGGCCTCCCGGTTAGCCCCATCCCTTCCTAAAAATGCTCACTCTACCCTAATCATCACTGCTATGGTCAAAATGAAAAAGTCAACTGTAGCAATTTAGAAAAGAAGAAATGAAAGCTTACATGCATTCGAAAATATTATTCTGAAAAATCATTATATATTTGTGTACATGCAGTCGCGTTTGGCTCTGTCGTGGTTATCACAAAAAAGGATTTTTTTTTTAAATTTTACGATAATTTTTTTTTTCAAAAATAATGTTTTTCATTTTTGTTGCAGGTTGGTTGACGACTGCGTTTGTCGCCAGTTTAACGCCGATCTCGATGTTATTCTGTAGCTCGTGCACCGTCCTTGGTTACTTAATATTTGGTATCTGACCCTGGGTCACGTGATCTATGGATGTTGACTCAGTATCAACCATTGTAAAAATGCTTTGCGATTGAAACATGTCTCTTTCTTTTCTTACGGTGTTCCGTTGGGTACATCGCTAATCATGATGCGAAGGAGCGAAAAAGCGAAATTACAATGCGAAGAAGCGAACTGTCAAATTCAAGCGCGAAGAAGCAATGTCCCTAACGGAACACCATACTTTTTGCTTATTTCTTAAACTTATTTGATTATTATATAAGTTTACTCGTTAACATAATTATTTAGGTTATGATAAATATGGTCATCTGTTTCTTTTGGTTTACTTTTTTATGCTCGTATTGAAGATCGCTAGGCTTTATTAGATATATGTCCTGTCTGTAAGTTTGTCTGCCCGAAACTTTTGACCTGTACTTAAAAAGTAGAAGTTCATGTGAAATTCATATCAATTTCACATAATATTTATGTGAAGTATATTTCACATGAATTTTACATGAGTGACCTTCATGTAGAATTGAATTTATATGAAATTCACGTCAGAAACTTCACATGGATTCCATGTAAAAATGTTCATGTAAATTTCATTGTCGTGCTCGTTTCACATAAATTTCATGTGCCTTTTTATGTGAAGTTCATGTACATTTCACATACATTTCATATGAGGCACAATTGGCTGTGTATCTACCAAGGCTCGCACTTGTAAATTGAATTGCTTAAATTTGAAACAATGGCTATCGACGGCGGCATTGTGTTTCACAAATATTTTGAGATGCACCATCTTCTTGCATATACATAGTGTAACAGGGTATGATTAATTATGATTATCAAACAGTATTTCTCATGGATTCGTTGAATATGAATAAAAATCTGACAATATTGTACTGTCTAGTCATTTTATTTTTGATATATAAAACATTGAGATTTAACAGGAGTACAGCTTCGGCAATATTTCTGGCAACTTTCATGTTTTATAAAGGAGCTGTTAAGATAAGGGCCGTATTTAGCCCTGAATCTCGTGCCGTATTTCTTCCGCATGACGATTCACATGTTGAAAAAAAATCCTCATCATTGAAATATGATGTATTTGAAGACTTTTAATATGTTTTACATTTTGTTGAAGTACTCTTAAGATTCTGAAATTAAGGTGGACAGAAGAAGAGGTACTCGGATAGGAAAACTCAGATAAAATCAACGAAAAAACGTGTAAATTTGATAATATTTTACACAAAATGGATAAATATTTACTAAAAGACATGTAATATGTCTACAGTAATAGATTTCGAACGTTATATCTACTTTGATTGTCAAATAATGAAATCCGGAAGTCAAAAAACGGTCTCATTTTGTATTCAATGGCTACAATGTAAGCCTTTTTGCTCTTGCTTATTTCGTTCAAAATTCTTGTATATTTCATTCGATCATATTAAGAATACATTTTTGGCTGGATCAAAGCAGAAAAATAGTCAAATTTGTCATATGGCCTAAAAGATCGATCTTTTCGAAAATGCACCTCCTTCCTTTTTTGTTTTTCGTCTCTGGGATAGTGTGCCCCCCCCCCCCCCCGGAGATACAGAACTCACTTTTACAGAAAAATTGTAATATGGATATACACCTCCAGTAAAAGTAGCATTCTGTATATCCTGAAATTTCCAAAACGTTGGTCATATAGCATCATATCCCACCCATCCTACTACGTTTTTCGGTACATTTTTGGATATAACAACTTTCACACTCTTTGGTCATATTTCCTTGATTAGATTGAAGATCACTGACGAGGGTTAAGTATACCGGTCCCGGAACGTGTATGTCTGGTCCATGCTGCAAATGTATCTGTTCTTAAACGATGCTAATTGGATTTGAAGACGTTTAACATTGGTCCTTAAACTAGTTACCTTGACGTTGGAGTTTGAGAAATACACTTGTCATCTCTCTTTATCTTTTAAAGACACGGTAAGGAATCAAAGATAAGGTTCATGATATATAGCACGACGCCATATGTTTCGAGTGAGGTTAGATTTCCGCTGTATTTTCCTAGTAAGTTTATCCCATGTACCCCGCCCTATTTATATAATAGTGTTAGGTTTAGTGTTCACTATGCCGAAATAGTAGTCAGGGTTCTGACACATAGTGCACGACCCGAAGGGGAGTGCACTATGTGCCAGAACCCTGACTACTATTTCGGCATAGTGAACACTAAACCTAACACTATTGTTATTGTTATGCTGACTGTTTTTGATAGTGTATTCCCTTCATAGAAAACGTTTTCAAGATATACGTTATGAACATTGATTGCACGAGTTACCTCTCTTTCAAAAACTCTGTGTTACAGACAAACATATTCTGGATTTACCCCTCTTTGACTTTAGAAGATCTATAGTGTGGTCGTTTAGTATAGGCATAATTTAACAAGAAAAAATATAGCAACATAAATTTGGCATTAATTTTAAAGGAAGAAATAACTATCTAGGAACATTTGTTTTTGATAGTGTATTCCCTTCATAGAAAACGTTTTTCAAGATTTATGTTATGAATATTGATTGTATGAGTTACCTCTCTTTCAAAAAACCTTGTGCATATTCTGGATTTACCCCTCTGTGACTGTAAAAGATATATTATGTGTTCGATTAGTACAGACATTAATTTGGCATTAATTTTAAAGGAAAAAAATAAATATTTAGGAACATTTGCTTGGGTATGCAAACAAATTTAATTAAATATCTTGTATGAAAACGACATGTCTGTATATATAAACAGGTCAGCATCACTTATGATAAGAACACTACTGTGGAAAGACAGGGGTGCACTATTAGGGTGATAGTGCACACCACGACAGGTGATAGTGTACTCCAGAACCGTTCTCAGTCACAATATAGAAGAGTTGAACCTGTCACAGAAGAAACTCACTGGAAGCATAATAATACATAATAATGGTTCCTCTCTCCAAATTCTCGTTCTCTCAAACATTCTGACAAAATAAATTGCATTTCTGTGAATAAGGCTCTTAAAATCCGTCAACCTTATCAAACAAAACGAATAAGTTCGTCGAAATATTTGAGAAGACCAAGACTTGCAATTGTGAACCAATATACATAGGCATAGTCAGGTAATACCAATTCGACGGAATTAAATTGTCAATATTGAAATGTACGCTTTATAAAAAATGTTAAAGATCTTCATATTCAATAGCATCATTTAAGAACATTGCAGCGTGGACCAAACACGCACGTTTCGGGTACTTAAGTGATCCTCAATCTAATCTAAACAATGTAATATGGCCGAAGAGTGTGATGTCAGTGCAACTTATGCCCATTTCAACAAGTTATGTCTCATCAGTGATACTCGATGCCGGTATAGAGTAAATCTTAATAATAAGCAGTCTAAACTGGACCTAAAATTCCTGTCAAAGAACATGCAAAGGACCGTGCTCTACCATCAGGGAGAAAACCCTTGGTTTTAGGCAATTTTCACTAAATTATTTAGGCGAAGAAAACCCAGGATAAATCTGATGTTAGTCGAAACAATATGGTAGTCGCAATTCTTCGTGCATCTTACCCTTGATTCTATAATGTGTTATGGAAAGAGTATTGATGTTATAATACCCATTGACTGCATATATCAAGAACTTTACTTTCCTTTCAAGATATACGAGAGTCATTCACTTCATTTTGTCACCGCAGTTAAAGCACTTTTCGAGTCTTATTTTATTTAACTCTTTGAAGTACTCTTCCTTTACGGAAATGCACTTTTGAAGTCTCGAAAGAAAATTATTCAATAAGGCAGAGAAGAAGGTCCCTGGCGACTTCCAAGTGAACTATGAGCACTTCATCATTGAAAGACAGGAGAGGAGGGGATCTTCAACACCCTGTTGCAACATTCACCGCAGAACACCAAAGCACGCCTTGCAAAACACAGAGCAGACAAGAGACAATGATGAGGATTTACACGTGTCTTGACGTGTCTAATCAGAAAAGTGGGAGGGTTGTGCCCACGTAACCCAGGATAACCACACCGTCTGCTACTTACGCGGCAGATGACCGTCCTAAGTCGGCACCGGTTGCCCATTGGTCTCTTTGGTTTATGTGTGGTCTTTTATGTTAAACGTCTTTAAATTCAATAGCATCATTTAAAACCTGATAAATTTACAGCATGGACCAGACATGCACATTTCGGGTATTAAACCCTCGTCAGTGATCCTCAGTCTAAACAATGTAATATGCTTCATGTTTTTATGGTGTGTGTTGGTGTTCCTTGTCCCTTTTGCGTCTCTTTCTGTGGATGTCTGCTCTGTGTTTTTTTTTTTTTTGCATTGGGTGTTTTGCTGTGGATGCTACAATCGAGTGTTGTCGGAGATCCCCTTGTGCATGCTTTAAAACTGGTTCGAAATTACTCTTCAAGAATGTAAAGAGTTGGAACACTATCATCTTATTAATGGACATTTTTTTCAAGTACTTCGGACTTCGCACTCCGGACTTCGCACTTAAGGGGTCATATTTAAGTAATCAGGAGAGATTAGAAAAGATCAGAATAGACGAAATGAAACTCGAGAGCTCATTAACATATAGAGATAAACAAATTCTCACACAAAGTACTTTAGGTTCATTTGGATAACATTTACAATTTACTTTTGTTACATAGTCTCTTCCAAGAGCGGTGTCCGAAGTGCGAATTTTGGATTCAACATAGTAAATTTCCCCTGGCTTGACGATGATGTTCCTAGATTACCATCCTATGGTATCTACATTTCACAGCTCATCCAGTATGCTATAGCATGTACTGATATTTTGGATTTTAATGGTAGAAATTACAAATTACCAAGGAACTTTTAGAACAAGGTTTTCGCTTTCACAAACTAATAAAGACTTTCTGGAAAATTTACAAAAATTATTGTCAACTTCTTTTGAAATTCGGATCAACGGATCAATACAGGCAATAGAGTATATTGCTTTGGGTATATTACAACCTGTATTTTATGGTGACATAATTAACAAGATAAGAAGGATGAAAGATAGTCAACATAACTATGGAAAATGCATCAGAATCATCAAACGTCTTTTATACCGTGGGTATGATCCTAATGTCACCAGACGGACACTAGGCTTGGGACTTGACCAATATACAGTCTTGTACCAGCGCATTCTAAAACTTGCACTCTGACTGTGGCGACAGGACTCCACGACGAACCCTGTCCGAACTTCTTTAGAGAAGACAGGGCTCCGACCACCTGTCCTCTCTGAATGTCATTCGGACTCCTCGGGTGATAACATACATGAGCTCGCGGCGGCAGAGCAAGGATTTTATTACGTATGCCATCTTTTGATATCTATTTACATATTCATCTGTGTTGCTTGGGCCCCTGCGTTTTGCGGTCTTGTTTGTGTGTGATCATCTGCCAGTGAGGAGGTTGTTTTACACCACAATTGTACGTTCTTTGAGACCTCTGGGTAATCGTAAAACTGGGAGAGTTGTGATCACGTAATTCAGAATAACCACACCTTCTGCTATTTCCGTGGCAGATGGCCGTCCTAAGTCGGCACCAGTTACCCATTGGTCTCGTTGGTTTATGTGTAGTCATTTGTGTTTGATGTTTCTGTGTTGTGCGTTGACGTTCCTTTTCCTTGGGTGTTTTGGGGCTATGCTGTGGGTGCTGCAGCCTGGTCCCCCTCCTTTGTTGGTAAGAAGGCAAAGAGTCGATGACATCTCTTAAATGTATACCAGGGAATAATTACCAGTCGTAGATCATTAGTCAAAGATCCAGGGAAATATTACATATATGTGTAATTCTCCATTAAAAAACCAATTGCAAACCCCAGAATGGAGACAGGGTATTTCGCCCATATATTTTATTAAAGTCATGGTTGTCTTTTAGGATATTTTGATTATGTAATAAGCTTGAATTTCCAATGACTTGATGTATAATCTCTTCACTATATCACTTCATAGAACTATGAATAATTACTCTTTTCAACCAAAACTATCAATTGTTCTCTAACAAGAAGACTTTATTTCTCTGTCTCTACATTTCAGGTACCGTCAAAATCAGCCAGGCGCTTCACCGTGCCGCAGTTGTAGATACATATCAATATAATCTGACGGCTGTTGACAGCTGTCAGAATTTTGCTTGGACTAATATTCTCATAAACAGTTATAATTCGGTAGGTATTATTATGACAAAAATATGGACAATGAGCATATCCCAATACACAGTACAACATCGATAATTCAGAAAATCATAAACCGAAGGCATACAAAATCAGGATAAAACAGGAAACAAAGCAAACACATGAAAAGATATTGGAATGAGGTCAGGTGCCCAGGAAGAGTGAGCATCTCCTGCTTGCATGCAAAATCAGTCGCTTCAATTCGGCAGAAATATCACATCTCGTTACTTCCATTTCGGAAGATAACGGTATATTCTATGGTTGGATGGATCAAATGGTCTGAGACAGAATATCATCATGAGTACAATAAATGAATTGGAATTTTAACTCCTCTTCGATGATACGAAATTATACGTTGCTTAAATCCTTGGCTTGTTCTGCAAATTGGGAAATTCATGGGAGAATATTACCATTTTATCTGGTTTGAATGTTGCAAAATTTTCTTTCTTTTCCTTCATATGCAAATGTATCGACCACTTACAGCTGTCTGTTAGAGTTTTAGTTGAAGTAGTACTTCAAATAGAATTGAGAAAACAATGTTTGGAAATTGGAAGAAAGCATTATGGAAAAATGACCAACCAGTTGTAAATGCCAGAGCTGAAATAAACTGCTATGAAACCTTATTGAATCTAAAATAGGGTCAAAACTAATCATTGTTTACTTTGCTTGGTAATGGGAGGTATAAGTATTCATATAGCAATACAAAATTCCTTTACTTGACGAAACTCTATTCACAACACAATATCAAACATGTTCTCCGAGGGCACATGCAACCAAGTTCGATCGACTATGGTTGATCGATTCTTCAACGCATTCGAAAATTTTGTTATCAAAATTTCTTGAAATTTCTAAACCGTGGGTCCTGTAGCATCATATCCCGCCAATCATGCTACGTCTTTCGGTACATTTTTGGACATAAAAACTTCCACACTCTTTGGCCATAAAACATTGTTTAGATTGAGGATCACTGACGAGGGTTAAGTAACTGAAACGTGCAAGTCTGGTCCATGATGTATATTTATCTGTTCTTAAATGATGCTATTGGACATTTTTCATGTTCGCGGGCTTCGGACTTCGGACTTCGGATTTCGGACATCGCATTTAGAAGGGACTTTATCACAAACGCAAAATGTAAATTCAATTCCAATGAACTTAGAGTACTCAGCGTGAAGAACATATATTTGTTTTCTTTTGTTTAATTACGTATCGAAAGTTGCTCATTGTCGTTTCGTCCATGTGTGTTCAGATTTAACGTTTCTAATTGTGCTGATTCCTTTTATATGACCCCTAAAGTGCGAAGTCCAGAGTGCGAAATCCGACGTAGGTTAACTTGAAAAATGTCCATTGAATTTGAAGACGTTTAATGTTTGTATCAATCCACAATTTCAGCCTCCATTGTTCAATAATTTACCTGGAAAGGTTGCTATAGAGGAGGACATTGCTGCCAATACATCAATATTCACAGTAGATGTTGCTGATCCCACCGGCGACCCCATTTGTTGCACGATAGAGAGAGTGATGCCTCAAACTTTAAACTTTCAATTGGTTTTAAAAAATGGAGTTTTGAGTGTGGCTATAGGACCGAAGCCATACTTTGTATATAAGGATATAAATTCATATTTGGTCAGAATCTGTTGTCAGGATGAAGAATTTGGAGCGTATGGAGTGCTACAGGTAACAGTTGACGGACCTGAAGAATCAACAACAGTAGCAGCGCCAGGTAATAATTAAGTTCATTGTCATGGGCGGATGTAGGGTGAGCGGAACAATTTCAGAACCCCCCCCCCCCCCTATCCCGGCTGGAAAAAAAAACACTTCTATTTTGAATAAAAAAAACCGTCCCTGTCATTTTCAAAATTATATATAATAATGATGTATTGATTTAGATGTTTATTTTTTTCACTCTAATCACAATAGCACTTTCAATTGTCTATATACAGTGTTTCCTCCTGATGGCCTCCCGGTTAGCCCCATCCCTTCCTAAAAATGCTCACTCTACCCTAATCATCACTGCTATGGTCAAAATGAAAAAGTCAACTGTAGCAATTTAGAAAAGAAGAAATGAAAGCTTACATGCATTCGAAAATATTATTCTGAAAAATCATTATATATTTGTGTACATGCAGTCGCGTTTGGCTCTGTCGTGGTTATCACAAAAAAGGATTTTTTTTTTAAATTTTACGATAATTTTTTTTTTCAAAAATAATGTTTTTCATTTTTGTTGCAGGTTGGTTGACGACTGCGTTTGTCGCCAGTTTAACGCCGATCTCGATGTTATTCTGTAGCTCGTGCACCGTCCTTGGTTACTTAATATTTGGTATCTGACCCTGGGTCACGTGATCTATGGATGTTGACTCAGTATCAACCATTGTAAAAATGCTTTGCGATTGAAACATGTCTCTTTCTTTTCTTACGGTGTTCCGTTGGGTACATCGCTAATCATGATGCGAAGGAGCGAAAAAGCGAAATTACAATGCGAAGAAGCGAACTGTCAAATTCAAGCGCGAAGAAGCAATGTCCCTAACGGAACACCATACTTTTTGCTTATTTCTTAAACTTATTTGATTATTATATAAGTTTACTCGTTAACATAATTATTTAGGTTATGATAAATATGGTCATCTGTTTCTTTTGGTTTACTTTTTTATGCTCGTATTGAAGATCGCTAGGCTTTATTAGATATATGTCCTGTCTGTAAGTTTGTCTGCCCGAAACTTTTGACCTGTACTTAAAAAGTAGAAGTTCATGTGAAATTCATATCAATTTCACATAATATTTATGTGAAGTATATTTCACATGAATTTTACATGAGTGACCTTCATGTAGAATTGAATTTATATGAAATTCACGTCAGAAACTTCACATGGATTCCATGTAAAAATGTTCATGTAAATTTCATTGTCGTGCTCGTTTCACATAAATTTCATGTGCCTTTTTATGTGAAGTTCATGTACATTTCACATACATTTCATATGAGGCACAATTGGCTGTGTATCTACCAAGGCTCGCACTTGTAAATTGAATTGCTTAAATTTGAAACAATGGCTATCGACGGCGGCATTGTGTTTCACAAATATTTTGAGATGCACCATCTTCTTGCATATACATAGTGTAACAGGGTATGATTAATTATGATTATCAAACAGTATTTCTCATGGATTCGTTGAATATGAATAAAAATCTGACAATATTGTACTGTCTAGTCATTTTATTTTTGATATATAAAACATTGAGATTTAACAGGAGTACAGCTTCGGCAATATTTCTGGCAACTTTCATGTTTTATAAAGGAGCTGTTAAGATAAGGGCCGTATTTAGCCCTGAATCTCGTGCCGTATTTCTTCCGCATGACGATTCACATGTTGAAAAAAAATCCTCATCATTGAAATATGATGTATTTGAAGACTTTTAATATGTTTTACATTTTGTTGAAGTACTCTTAAGATTCTGAAATTAAGGTGGACAGAAGAAGAGGTACTCGGATAGGAAAACTCAGATAAAATCAACGAAAAAACGTGTAAATTTGATAATATTTTACACAAAATGGATAAATATTTACTAAAAGACATGTAATATGTCTACAGTAATAGATTTCGAACGTTATATCTACTTTGATTGTCAAATAATGAAATCCGGAAGTCAAAAAACGGTCTCATTTTGTATTCAATGGCTACAATGTAAGCCTTTTTGCTCTTGCTTATTTCGTTCAAAATTCTTGTATATTTCATTCGATCATATTAAGAATACATTTTTGGCTGGATCAAAGCAGAAAAATAGTCAAATTTGTCATATGGCCTAAAAGATCGATCTTTTCGAAAATGCACCTCCTTCCTTTTTTGTTTTTCGTCTCTGGGATAGTGTGCCCCCCCCCCCCCCCGGAGATACAGAACTCACTTTTACAGAAAAATTGTAATATGGATATACACCTCCAGTAAAAGTAGCATTCTGTATATCCTGAAATTTCCAAAACGTTGGTCATATAGCATCATATCCCACCCATCCTACTACGTTTTTCGGTACATTTTTGGATATAACAACTTTCACACTCTTTGGTCATATTTCCTTGATTAGATTGAAGATCACTGACGAGGGTTAAGTATACCGGTCCCGGAACGTGTATGTCTGGTCCATGCTGCAAATGTATCTGTTCTTAAACGATGCTAATTGGATTTGAAGACGTTTAACATTGGTCCTTAAACTAGTTACCTTGACGTTGGAGTTTGAGAAATACACTTGTCATCTCTCTTTATCTTTTAAAGACACGGTAAGGAATCAAAGATAAGGTTCATGATATATAGCACGACGCCATATGTTTCGAGTGAGGTTAGATTTCCGCTGTATTTTCCTAGTAAGTTTATCCCATGTACCCCGCCCTATTTATATAATAGTGTTAGGTTTAGTGTTCACTATGCCGAAATAGTAGTCAGGGTTCTGACACATAGTGCACGACCCGAAGGGGAGTGCACTATGTGCCAGAACCCTGACTACTATTTCGGCATAGTGAACACTAAACCTAACACTATTGTTATTGTTATGCTGACTGTTTTTGATAGTGTATTCCCTTCATAGAAAACGTTTTCAAGATATACGTTATGAACATTGATTGCACGAGTTACCTCTCTTTCAAAAACTCTGTGTTACAGACAAACATATTCTGGATTTACCCCTCTTTGACTTTAGAAGATCTATAGTGTGGTCGTTTAGTATAGGCATAATTTAACAAGAAAAAATATAGCAACATAAATTTGGCATTAATTTTAAAGGAAGAAATAACTATCTAGGAACATTTGTTTTTGATAGTGTATTCCCTTCATAGAAAACGTTTTTCAAGATTTATGTTATGAATATTGATTGTATGAGTTACCTCTCTTTCAAAAAACCTTGTGCATATTCTGGATTTACCCCTCTGTGACTGTAAAAGATATATTATGTGTTCGATTAGTACAGACATTAATTTGGCATTAATTTTAAAGGAAAAAAATAAATATTTAGGAACATTTGCTTGGGTATGCAAACAAATTTAATTAAATATCTTGTATGAAAACGACATGTCTGTATATATAAACAGGTCAGCATCACTTATGATAAGAACACTACTGTGGAAAGACAGGGGTGCACTATTAGGGTGATAGTGCACACCACGACAGGTGATAGTGTACTCCAGAACCGTTCTCAGTCACAATATAGAAGAGTTGAACCTGTCACAGAAGAAACTCACTGGAAGCATAATAATACATAATAATGGTTCCTCTCTCCAAATTCTCGTTCTCTCAAACATTCTGACAAAATAAATTGCATTTCTGTGAATAAGGCTCTTAAAATCCGTCAACCTTATCAAACAAAACGAATAAGTTCGTCGAAATATTTGAGAAGACCAAGACTTGCAATTGTGAACCAATATACATAGGCATAGTCAGGTAATACCAATTCGACGGAATTAAATTGTCAATATTGAAATGTACGCTTTATAAAAAATGTTAAAGATCTTCATATTCAATAGCATCATTTAAGAACATTGCAGCGTGGACCAAACACGCACGTTTCGGGTACTTAAGTGATCCTCAATCTAATCTAAACAATGTAATATGGCCGAAGAGTGTGATGTCAGTGCAACTTATGCCCATTTCAACAAGTTATGTCTCATCAGTGATACTCGATGCCGGTATAGAGTAAATCTTAATAATAAGCAGTCTAAACTGGACCTAAAATTCCTGTCAAAGAACATGCAAAGGACCGTGCTCTACCATCAGGGAGAAAACCCTTGGTTTTAGGCAATTTTCACTAAATTATTTAGGCGAAGAAAACCCAGGATAAATCTGATGTTAGTCGAAACAATATGGTAGTCGCAATTCTTCGTGCATCTTACCCTTGATTCTATAATGTGTTATGGAAAGAGTATTGATGTTATAATACCCATTGACTGCATATATCAAGAACTTTACTTTCCTTTCAAGATATACGAGAGTCATTCACTTCATTTTGTCACCGCAGTTAAAGCACTTTTCGAGTCTTATTTTATTTAACTCTTTGAAGTACTCTTCCTTTACGGAAATGCACTTTTGAAGTCTCGAAAGAAAATTATTCAATAAGGCAGAGAAGAAGGTCCCTGGCGACTTCCAAGTGAACTATGAGCACTTCATCATTGAAAGACAGGAGAGGAGGGGATCTTCAACACCCTGTTGCAACATTCACCGCAGAACACCAAAGCACGCCTTGCAAAACACAGAGCAGACAAGAGACGCAGTGTAAAGGACAAGGAACTCCAAAGCACAACATTGAAACATCAAACACATAAGAAAACACATAAACCAACAAGACCAATGGGTAATCGGTGCAAACTTAGTGCGACCATCTGCCACCAAAGTAGCAAATCAAGGGCGTAGCTAGAGCTTTTTAAAGTGCACGTCAAATATATTAAACATATGAAGCAGAAGGCTTCATATGAGGCGCGCAACGCCGAGAGGGGGGGGGGGGTTGCGGGAAGGGTCACCCTCCTGCAGGAGGGGGGTTCGGGGGGGCCTCCCCCGAGAAAATTTTCAAAATTTCATCCCAAATCCTTGCTTTGTAGATGAAATCTTCACAAACTTGAGACTATTTTTTCATATGAAATTACTCTCAATATTAAAAAACTGCCGCAAAAATTGAAGTGTATAGATCCACGTAAGAATCAGGCAGGGTGATACATAAATTTTTTTTTTTTGCAAAACGTTTTATTTCTGTTTGAGACTTATATATGTGGTACAAGTCAACTTATGTCCATTCATTTCTCAAGGTAGCGATGATGAAGCGAGATATTCACTTTATTTATTACGGATTATGGAGGGAAAAATGGCGGGGAAATTTCTCTGTACAATTCAACCAAATACGGTGCCCTCGTAACTTTTTTCACCATCAAAATATGTAGAAAATTCGTTCGGGAAGGGTTTATCTGAGCACATTTCGAAAGAGTAAAGTTTTGCAAAAATGTGAAGGTATTTCATCTGCCTGATTCTTACACGGACCTGTACTTAAGTTGTGACTTGAATTCATCTTTCAAGGTTAAAATCGTCTCATTGATAGACGTGGAAGAAGTTTGGTTAAATTAAGTCAGATGCACAAACGCTGAACACGTCACTTCAAAACCTATCTTATCATTCTGAATTTTTAGAAAAAAAAATATGGAGGTAAGCAGTTGGTGACATTTTTTTCATTTGATAATGCCTCGGAATAGATAATACTATTTCATTCCGCTCACTTTTGACGAAAAAGCTGATTTCATGTGGGTGCTATTCTTTTTAATTATTTTGTCATCTTTGAATCATATTTACTTGAACTACCACTGATGAGGATTCATTTCCGAAACATGCATGTCAAAAAGACTTACCAAAAGGAATTGGTATTTTTTGCTAAAAATATGCAATTTTAAAGAAGATGGCGATATTTTTAAGTGTAAAATGTATAAGTAATGGGAGACAATCTTGTGTGCATAGAGACTCTCTCTGAAAAATCCATGCACATTTTTTTTCTACCTTCGCGATGTGCACGCCATGGCGTGCTGGCGTATAGGCAGCTACGCCCCTGCAAATGATGTAGTTATCCGGATTACGTGAGCACAAGGAACAATGCGGATTAGAGAATTCATCAAACATATCATGTTGCAGAAAGTCCTTTAGTAGACACGGACAGATTTGTGAGTAAAAGTGTTATTATCATGCGACGGCCGATGTGTGACAATCTCTTCAATCGAACATTAACATTTTTCTCTGTCGTGGACTCTCAAAAAAATCTCGTTCTCGTGTATATTTTTTTTTACTTCGCAAAGTGTAGACTGGCAACCGTTCTTGGTTTTCTCTTTACGTACATGGCATAAAATAGTTCCTCAGTTTACCCTAAATTTTTCAATTTGTGTACAATTTCATGGTATTTAGCATCGTTAAATTGAAGAGACACGTGCCCTACGGCCTCGTAAAAAATCTTGATTGACGACTTGAGCTTCAAGCAGAGGTGGTAGTGGGAGGAAGGAACGATAACTCTGTTTGGAGATTGTGATTATGAGTCTACGTTTACCAATTTTTTTAAAACACCACAGACATGAAGACTGTTACAACACAGACAAGGACGTTTTTCACATATAGCATTAAACATTTAAGTTTGTAAGTATGTAGGCGAAACTGCGTTTCGAACAGAATCGAACCTTACTGTCAATGGCCCAATACCTTAACCACTAGACCACGGCGCCAACGCTAGATTATTTCTTTGCTTTTGACAATTTTGTCTCCCTGTATGCTGTAGTTGATGCTATCTTGACACAAAGTATGTTTGCAGACACTATAGTTAGATTAGGATTGCACAGGAGGTCCTGTTTCACACAATATACTGCTCATCTCTGGCATATACCTCATTCTAATATGACTTGAAATTGTCTCTCTATATGTACCATAGAACTCGCCTGGAGTAAAATCTCCAACAAACTTCCAGAGTGCTAAGCTCCGCCCATTCATGTGCTATATTAGAATAGAAATAACAACTATAGCTAGCCGTGATTCATTGTTCAGTAATTCCACTCGTCGCATGAACCAATCAAATTATCACCTCGCCGCTTCGCGGCTCGGTGATACTTTGATTGGTTCATGCGACTCGTGGAATTACTGGACAATAAACCACGGTTAGCTAGTTGTTATTTCTTAATTAAATGTTTTGATCTGGTTAATCAACATTAGTTTCATCAGTACTTATACTCAGCTAAACCTGGACAGAGTTATTACATTTATTCTTAATTCATGTAAGATGAAACGCACCTAAAGGGACCATAGGTAAACCAAAAATAAAATTTTGAAACCGAAATATTCGCACCAATCCTACCTTTAATTTGGAACCTTGAGTTTCCTTATCCACGTTTACAACGACAGCAAGTTACCAAAATCTTGATCAGCCCAAGAAGATTGTTGCAAAACGCAAAATTGTTTATGAAAAAGTCGACATATTTCAAAAACCATTTATGTAATAAAAACGAATCAAAATGTAATATACAAATATTTGCTCCTGGGTATACATAGTATATATAATTATCATTCTCTTTCTATAAAACATGCATAATTATAGTTATGGTGTGACCGTGTGATAAATCGTAAAAACCGATAAAACAACTGTATCATTAACACAAAATATGGCATCTCAAGATACAATGTCAAAAACACGTACAATAACAAAAATATAACAACTCAAAGTCACGATAAACAAAGTATTCCTTGAGCTTTGTATAGTAATAAATGCATGCCGAATCGGAAAAAAGCTGCGCCGGAATTGTCCGAAGTCTATGTTCGGGTTACCACTTGATTTTGCCGGGTACGTATTTCTCTACAAGTTTCGTGTAGTAAGGCACCAATTCTGATTCATCAAGCATATCTGGACGTTTTGTATAAAGGTCAAATTTGTTGAATTCTCGTATCCATGGCAACATTTCTAGGTCCTTATTGTTGCATAGATGGTAATAAGCACCGCTGGTGTGCCATGGATAGAAAGAATGAAACCTGATCATGTACAAGGCCTCTTCGGGTAAATTATGTCCGTGATTTTGAAGCACCCTGTACAAATATTCGTCGTGACCCCAGGACATGTTCACTTTATCGAGACCGCAATTTTCCTCATAAATTCCGAGTTTGGTATTCAACTTTTCATCTTTCATATCCGGGTTATCTTTGAAACTCTCGATTCCGAAAACTATACTGTCGTCTGGTGCGCACCCGACCGGAAATGTGTCTCCAACAGTCGACCATTGAGGTTCGCCCCAGTGTGACATAACTTTACCGATGTCGTGAATCAAGCCGGTCACTTGGAACCATTCCTTGTCGGGATGCTTCTCCCGAATTCCCTCTGCAGTCTGGAAGGCATGCATAGAATTTGGAATATCAACATCCGGGTCACTTTCGTCCAGGAAGCTGTTTAGACTGGCAAGCGCTTCCATGATCGACATTTCAGCATGGTCAAATTTACCTGAAATTGGAAGTGCTCGATATTCAAGAACAATGAAGGAACCAATGCATATAGACAGATAAATTTGTAGTGTGCGAAGGGAAAAAGGAAAAAAAATGCAGGAAGAATTGAAACCGATTACTCAATGCATGTCGTCGAATTCAAAGCTCACCTTCCATTTAAAAGTTAATTGGACAAAAGTTTAGTATTTGCAGACAAAAAAGACAAACAGACGGACCAAAATTTTAGAATCCATCTCTGTAAAACAAAAACTACTGTTCAGTTTAGCAACTTCCCAAATAACAATTTAATCCGCTTAACATGATTTGAATTTTTTTTTTTTTTTTGCAATATATATTGTTTTCATGTGCTTGTTCGCACCATGAAGAAGCCTTCTGCACAATCCCATTGTACGACTGCCAACTTGAATTTCAAATGAATGAATTGATAAAACACAGTCGTTTGTTATATACTAGTATATATATATAATAAAACACTATGTTTTTATCCGTACGTTTCGGCCAACGGTCTTCCTCGGCGGATTTTATTATGTCACAATATGCATTGTAACCAATGGTAACAGAAACATAATAAAATCCGCTGAGAAAGGCCGTTGGCCGAAACGTACGGAAAAAACATAGTGTTTTATTATATAAATAAATAAACAAATAAATAAATAAAGTCGCTAACTCGGTACGGCGGCTTCACCTAGCATATAAAGCAATAAATAAATAGCATACAAAGCCTTCATTGCATACAAAGCAATACATTAAATAAATTAAAGAACAAATTTTAAAAACAAATGAATAAATAAATAAAACGAATTAATACGAATAAATAATACGATGAAACGATGATGAAAATAGGGATTTAAATTTTTTTGAGGATATAAAGTACATGTCGTCAAAGAGCATTTATGAGAAGATCCTCGCAAAAGAAATATTTAAAACGTCTAACATATTATTCATATAAATTTTTGGATACATTTCAACAGGCAATGATTTTAAAAAGGTTTCCTTTGGCACCTCCCCAGTTCCTTACACAGATTCATTATCATATTGGATCAGCCAATCAGATCACATCCTTTTTTGTTTATAAACACGACGAGACACATGTCACTTATTTATAAAATAATGTAACAAATAGTAAGAAAGGGTGAAAATATCTTTAAAATCGACATTATTTTAGGATATTCTGAAAAAATATTTTTTCAAATATCCTAAATTATTCTGTTGACGATGAATACACCATTTAGATTCGCAGCACGTACAATGCACTGAGGGTGACCTTGCTCCACAATTCGACCAGGTATTTCTATTTTTATTTATAAACAAACCAAAAAAAAAAAGTTCCTACTTACCCCAGAATTTCATTTTTTCCTTCACGTAGTCCAGAGTCTGGTACGTGTGCATCATTTTATAGGTGTTAATTACTCTCTGCGGGGAGGTATGGATGCTGAAGTTCCGAAAATCCTTCACGTTCTTATATTCCGGGCGATATTCCGAGGGGTCCTCGAGGACAATGGGCGTGTCCCGCTGGGGGATACATCCCGGCACTTCCAGCGAACTCTTTTGCATTTTCTTACAGTGTGCCTCGTCTCACCGGCTGGTGTTGGGCATATGGGGGTTCGGTGTAGAATAACCTAGTTCTATACTGCACAGAGTATATATATGTGGAAACCGGATAAAACTGCTTCCTTTATATGCAAATCAATATTCTGTTGAATGAGAGGCGCTTCGAGGGGAAATCGAAAAAAAATTAATAAATGACAAATAATTCATAAAATTTTAAATAGCTTACAAATGCAGAGTTAGAGGGATGATTGGGGGTTAGGACCCTCCCTCTCCCCCAAGGATTTTCCCGAAAATGCAGAATTTAATTATTGAGTTTTTTTTTTCTCCCAAAACAACGGGCTCGAACCCCCACCCCTTGGACGGTCTGTCCCCTCTGCTCCCTTCATGGGATAAAATGGCTTGATCTTTTCAAATTTGTTAGAGCGACCATGAGACCTTTTTCAAATTTTTCATCCAATACTTAAAATTAATTTGCTTGAGCGTCTTTCAAAGAAAAACCAAGCGTAGTTTCATAAATTTTTAAGTGCTCTATTCATCACCCCTTATATATATATATATATATTTTTTTTTTGTTCATGAATGCATTTCTTCCAAATTTTGATTTGCAGTTTGAAAATGTATTAAAAATAAATTTATACCTCATTAATAAACATTCGCGGGAAGAGGAATGTGTGGTTATAAAATTGTTTAAAATGCGCATTTTACATCTGTATTAATTCCGTTACAACCCCCTCCCTCCTTTTCGGTTCTACGAAGTCGAAAACAGTAGGAGGCAATGAGGGGGAACTTGGAAGGCTGTTTGAATTTTGTTTTCGTTTGTATTTGGTTTTTTTTCTAATTTAAATGTATCTCTCTAGATCGAGGAGGGGAATCGGGACAGGTTTTCCCGTTTTTTTCCCCATTTATTTTTCTCTAAACAATATGCAGGTCAACCCCCCCCCCCCCCCTTTATAAAAAAAAAGAAATCTGGATCAGCCCTTGGAATTGCTATTCAATTATGAAACGTTCTTTTTTAACGTAGCCAAAATCTGTTGATCTGTTTGAATCTGTTGATTTGTTTGTAACTGTTGATTTGTTTGATATATTTTCGGTTTGTTAAATGTATTTTTCACATTTTGATTCGTATTCATTCCGAGTCAAAAGTTTTCCTAGTGTAATACGTAAATGCAGTATATATTAATTGTGATCAACTATATAATCTGCATTTGTGTAAACAAATAAACATGCATAGAATTAAGAACAACTTTTATTTTATGTTTGTAACACTTTCAGGTGTTTATGATTCTTCATCGCCCGTTACCGTGGGCGTATCATAACATTCTTCCAGGGAAAGGAGGGGGACCGGGGCGCAAGAATATGCTGTATGAAAATCAAAACCGAGAAAATTCAAATTCAAGACAGAGGTCCTGGTGCTCTCCCCCTCCATCTCTAGGTCCGCGCTTGTTTACCACAAACAACTACATTTTGAGTATCTGAGATGAAAATGAGGCTAGATAATTTTAACAAAAGCCCTAAATCGGTCCAAATTTGGAATGAAAGGTCCTCAGTCGGTCCCAAATTTTCAACTTTACACCTATTTCCCCCCGGATGTATGCAGTCAAGAGCAAATAATTTTGATAAGCATTTGCTCTACTGACCTGTTTTATTGATTTAAGATTTTATAATTTTGAAATTCAAGGACAAAATACGAAATAAACACGATAAAGGTAGAAATGACCGTTCAGTGGGAAAAGGGTCGAGGAGGCATAGAGTGTACACTTATTTGAATCCATCTCCATGCAAAACGTTGAAAAATAAAGGGAGAATTTAGAAGATTTTGTCAGGAAAATAAATAACTAAAAAAAAAAAAAAAAAAAAAAAAATGAAAATTCAAAAATTGAAGACAAAGTATGCCACTATATGCACATGTTGTTGAGTCATTCGATATTGCATTTGATTTTACATTTCCACAATTCATTTATTAAGATATTTTTGAAAATCATTTGCTTCGATATACAAAAGGTCGGGAAAAACCTCGATCTTAGATTTTGTGAATAAAAGAAAATGAAAATTTCGCAATTTCATCGACTTGGTTCATACCTTTGGAACTGGATTGGATTCTTTATTAACATATAGAAATAAGCTTAAAATGCATCAAAGATGCAAAGTGCCAAGTTGCAAAACTTGAATATAAGTAAAATATACATGATTTGAATATGGTCTCGACAGATGGGAAACATTATTAGCATGTTTCAGGTTGATCCACATTCATATATAATTCAGAAACCATTTTCAATTAACGAGTCTTATGAATTTGACCTTTGATCTCTTGACCCCAAAATTAATAGGAACATTTCTGGCAAGTTACATGATAATAGGTGCAATACAGGCTCAAATTCAGTCGGGAAACCATTTTTAATCATCTTAGTCCTGTGACCTTGACCTTTGACCTTTGAACCCCAAAATTAATAGTGGTCATCCTTGATCCATGGGAAACATTTCTGGCAAGCTTCATGATTATAATTGCAATACAGGCTGAAATATGGTCCGGAAACCACTTTCAATCATCGGAGTCTTGTGACCTTGACCTTTGACCTTTTGACCCCAAAATCAATAGGGGTCATTCTTGATTCATGGGAATCATTATTGGCAAGTTTCATGACTTTAGGTGCAATACAGGCTAAAATATGGCCAGGAAACCATTTTCAATCATCAGAGTCCTGTGACCTTGACCTTTGACCTTTTGACCCCAAAATCAAAAGTGGTCATTTTCTATTCACAGGAAACATTTCTGGCAAGTTACATGATTATAGGTGCAATACAGGCTGAAATATGGTCCGAAAACCAATTTCAATCAACAGAGTCCTGTGACCTTGACCTTTGACCTTTTGATCCCAAAATCAATAGGCCTCATCCTTGATTCAAGGGAAACATTTCTGGCAAGTTTCATGACTTTAGGTGCAATACAGGCTAAAATATGGCCAGGAAACCATTTTCAATCATTAGAGTCATGTGACCTTGACCTTTGACCTTTTGACCCCAAAATCAAAAGTGTTCATTTTCTATTCACAGGAAACATTTCTGGCAAGTTACATGATTGTAGGTGCAATACAGGCTGAAATACGGTCCGAAAACCAATTTCAATCAACAGAGTCCTGTGACCTTGACCTTTGACCTTTTGACCCCAAAATCAATAGGCCTCATCCTTGATCCAAGGGAAACATTTCTGGCAAGTTTAATGATTATAGGTGCAATACAGGCTGAAATATGGTCCGGAAACCATTTTCAATCATCTGAGTCCTGTGACCTTGACCTTTGACCTTTTGACTTCAAAATCAATAGGCCTTATCCTTGATTCAAGGGAAACATTTCTGGCAAGTTTCATGATTATAGGTGCAATACAGGCTGAAATATGGTCCGGAAACCATTTTCAATCATCAGAGTCCTGTGACCTTGACCTTTGACCTTTTGACCCCAAAATCAATAGGGCTCATCCTTGACTAATGGTGAGTAAGTGTATGAAGTTTCATTGTTATAGCCTCTTTCGTAGTTGACTTATAGTCCGGAAACCAATTGTTGACGCCCTCCCGCCCGCCCGCCCGCCCAGACGCCCGCTCGCCCGCCCGTCTCACATCAAATTAAGAGCCGAGTTTTGCAACTCGGCTAATAATGGGGAGTGTTGGGAAGAAGATTGCTTGTCATAAAAAATATTCTTGAAATTGAAACTGTTTGGCAAGTTCAATCTTCACAATATAAACAAATTAATGAAAACCTTTTTTTGCATATTCTTTTAATATCGCAAATATTAGAATCTTAAAAATTCCAACATTATGGTAAAACTCTGGCTCTCAAAGTACTATACTATCCAGGAAGTAAAATTAGTCAAATCTTGACTTCAACACTACAAAGGTTCTGCTTCTTTATTCTTTATTCAAAATCGTGCATAAAGTTGTACTTGAAAAGACCGCATGTTAATTTTAAAAGTTGTTTTTCTTTAAAGGTGAAGGATTGAAACAAAAGAATTACTAGTGCCATGCCAGTATGGGAAATAAAACTTGAAATCATCAACAATTATTTAGCTTGTATTGCATTCATTACGAATTAATGAGTTAAGGAAGATAGTATTACTGACGAAAATCTAAACAGCACCCACAATAGAGCACCAAATTTAGCATCGACGGACCCCTGGCAAGTTAGAGGTGGGATCAGGTGCCACTAAAAGTAACCTACAAGTTAAAAAATTATAATTTAAATTAATTTCTTTCCCGAAAATGGGACAATTGAGAGCATAATCCAACTTTAATTCAAGACAATTCAGGCTGTATAAAATTTCATCGCACGTACACATGTACTAATACTGAAAATGTTTTCGAAAATTGAATTTTGCAAATCGAGAAGAGGAATGTGAAATCATGAAATTTTAGGTATGTATCTGCTAACAGAAAGGTCCACCGTGACAAAATTTGAACTTGCTGTTAAATTATTAAAGACCAAACCGTGTAATACAATTCATCCCAACCCCACAAACAGCAATCCCCACAACATCCCCCATTGCAAAAAAAAAAAAAAAAACAACAACAAACAAACAAACAAATGAACGAAAACAATCAAACAAAAAAAAAAAAAAAACCGAACGAACGAAAACAATAAAACAAACAAATCAAATCTTAAACATAAAAAAAAAAAACAAACAAACGAAACAAACAAAAACCCCACGAAAAACAGGACTTGTACATTTTATATCTTTAGATTTAGTGAAATTAGCCTTCAAAGAGAGGAAAATTGGTACTAAAGCATGGAGGAAAGTGGATGATCTAGCGTACAAACATGCACTGTAGCTAATATGCAAGCCACTGAGATCATGAGAGGGAGATATTAAATAAATCTGGACGCGGGAATAGGTAAGTAAAACAATGTGTGACATGGACGTTCATTAATAATGGTGAGGTTATCCAGATTATGAGTGCGTGCAAAAATTAACCTTCCCACGCTCCGACATGTAGGAATCCTCACATGATATTCGAATAACAAATCGCTAATTGTGATACTCAGGCGCGGGATCCCAGACTAAACAAGAAGCCGTCCATGAGTAACACCACTCCGCTGAGAATTATGTAAATAACACTGTTATTGTTTTTGAGACATATATATTTATTTTTCATCAAATATTTACGAAAAAGATGTGTTTAACTTAGAATATTTTCAGTCGACAAATAAATTTTTCTGATTTATCATATATCTTTGGAATGAAACAAAGTATATGTATAACGTTTGTTGATGTTGGTACCAGCAGAATATTTTGACGGAAAACTTTTGCATCTCGCATCGATGTACTTTTCCGTCCAACTCTCCAAGCAATACCTGTATGAAACCCCCTCTATCGGTTATCCTTTATCGGAACGAAACATGTCAAGAAATGATGCAAAAGAATTTAAGTCAAATTGGTATAAATTACAGTTTGATGCTAAATAAGTTTACATTCCGTAAGGATTTAAAGTAGTGTGTATGCATGATAAAATGTTTGATTTTTATTTGTGTCAAGGATTTCAACACGTTTAAACAGGATGACGGAGGAGTATCAGCCTTTCATCGTCCTTTCATGTTTCGAAAAATTTCACTTCATGCCATGCTAATATGACTATACATGTAGATACTGCATGCAGTCACATGCACCCTGAACTCTGTCATTGAAATGAAAAGTTCGCGCACTCGATCTTACAGTGTTCTAACTCCATTTTTGTCAAAATTGAGATGAGCATATCAATAAAACCGCCATGACTTGTTCTATCCTCTACACTTACCTAACTCAAAATGTGAGGAGTAAAAACCATCGAATTTTTAACTTTTTTATTTTGGATCAGTAACAAAGTGTTCTATGTCCATTCTGTCTTTGTAATGAAAATGTAACTTTTAAAAGCTTAATGGAAAAGTGTTCTATTTCCAAAAGATCAAAGGAAGCCGACAGAGTTTTGTTCTATCTCCAACAAAATTGTATGGAATTCTTGTAAGTTGTTAGTATGAAGTGTTCTGACTTTATTTTTGGTCATCTCGATTGAAGAAGATTTGAAGACTATTAATTTGTGTCTCATTTTATATTCAGAAAATATCGCTTTCCTCCTATTTTCATGGTTGTACGATTAGTATGAATTTATATCATTTCAGGCACTTTTAACTCCAAAGTCGATTTTCTCGAAAAGTGTCAAATGGTAGTTTGAGCACCATTAGACTGAGTGTGCGAGTTGTAGAAAAAATATTTATATAAAAATAATTTCTTTGATCGAAAACATTAGGTCACATCCCCATGATCTGGCTCACTCCCCATTTTGTTTCGAAAAAAATGATAAGTAAATAAATAAAAAAATAAAATTAATAAAAAAAATCTGGTTGAAAGTCAGTGCCCAGTTTCACGAATGTTCTGAAGAAGAAATTCAGGAATTTTCGTAACTTTCGTCATTTAATAAAACGTCCAAAAGATTTCATTTCCGTTTAGATTTTACTATTTTTTTCTAATATCATTTCTACATACTCCTTCTACATTCACAAACAAAATATCGATATTTCTATTCTAAAAGAAGAACGAAGCGATCAAAAGTTACGAAAAATCCTGAAATTGATCGTAAGTATTTTCGTGAAACTAGCTGCAAGGCCTCGGTTACCATGCTTGATTTCACTGTATTATTCTTACCAACTACATGTAAATCAATTTAACATGAGGATATTCGAATCCTTCTAATTTTTCCGATTTTTTTCCATTTGGATGACCCACTGATAGCTTTGTATACATTTCTTTAGCAGCACAATAAAATGAAAAAAAAAAGATTAGACTAAGAATTCAGAAACATCTAATTACATACACGGAAAGACATGGCGGGGGGGGGGGGGGCAGACAAGCAAAGTCCAAATTATAAGTTTTTGAAAATTATGCAAATAAATGCAAAATGCAAATATGAGATATGAAAATAGACAAATCCATATCCCGAATGTATTGGGATCCTTACGGTCCACCCCAACCTTTTTATTCATACACTCATATACAGATCTTTCATGTACCCATTGCCTATCCTAGCGTGATAACTCGCATCTTATGAAGTATTATCATATTCCATGATGGAGACCTCCAAAGTGGCCTAAATTGATCAAATGTGCAGTTAAATGGCAATCATCATCAATGTCTTAATAATTAAAAGATAGCATTAAGGTAAGATATCACCACGAAACATTATGTATTGGTTCATTTTTAAAACCTACGTCATGACAATTCGTAATTAAAGGTAAAACAATATGTGATGCAGCTTGGTCTTTTTATCTTATTTTACAAATTAAGAAAAATCATGAATTTGTAGACTAGATAAACATTTAACGAAAAATTGTTTATCATGGAAGGATTATTTTATGCATTTCATTTATTTCAACTTTTCTTCGTATATTTTGAAACCGTTGCCAAGGCAACCACTACAACAGCGACGACACCACTGAGTACAACAAGCTCATCTGTCGCCTCTCATCGTGAGTATAATTTTCCGATATTTTTCTTCTCTATTCATTATTAGTTCAAATTTTCAGTCTCGTATTCTATTTGTCAAATTGTTTATCTAAAATGATATATATTTTTTATAGATCAATTTTCAGTAAAACTCGCAAGCCTAGTGAGAAGTTATGCGAAATATCTAGTTTCGTCGAGGGTTGTAAGCACGTAATCGAGGATAACCACATGTCGTCTGTTACTGACATGTTGTTGGAATTCCCCTCCTTTCTTTTGATTCGCATGTTTTCTTTTGCCCGATACATAGGTTCGGTACATGTATGTGTGTTACTTTCCTTTCCTCTGCAACTGAACATTCAAGTCCACTACTTGTATGTCGCCAGTAGTATAACTTCAGAATCGACCAACAGCTCTCTGTTGAATGGTAATTGTGTGGCGCATTTGTAAGACACACATGATGGTAATACTGATTGATTCTGGCGTGTAACAGGCGTCATCACCCCTTCTTTCCAATTTCCTTTTGAAATCTTATCTACAAACCCGTTTCTTGAAAATATGAAAAAAAAAAAAAAAAAAATTCAGTGATCAACTAAAAAATTGAATTCTATAATGCACTCCGTTAGCAACGTGCAATCTGATTGGGTGAGCGATTAAGGGGATTCACGTTTCACTGCAGTTTTTTCTATGGCGTCATGCGTTCCTATGACGAAGTAGTTAAAAACAGGTGTTTTCTAGCTTTTTACTGACCAAAGCATTAGAACAGGGTTATGATACTAGTGTTTTACAAAAACTGACAGGGTATCGGCAAATCCTCTGTCAGAAATATCCGTTTTACCGACCGGCTGACGCCTCGCGGTAAAACTCAATTTCTGACAGGAGAGTCGCAAATACCCTGTCAGTTTTCGTAAAACACACGCATGGTAACCCCTACATTTCACAAATTTGAATGTAATATAGGCTAAAAACATCAAGGTAATCAACAATTGAAGGTCACTCCCTATGGTTAATATTTTTCTCTATTGTATTATACAATGAACTTTTTTTGCGGGAGAGTCTACTCGAGACCAAGATGGACGATTAGTATAATGAAAGTTAGAGATGGAATAACTAGTTGCTTCTCGTTCCTTTATTATAATTCGTATTTACATGTATCAATATTTCCTAGAGACTCTTTCTAAAGCTTACATTTCATTTTACCCTTTATTCATTATCAAGGTATAGTTCGATTTGGGGAAAATCTGTTCAATTAGCGGTAAGCACCAGAAAGGCAAAATACACCACACAGCGTTATAAATAAATAGAACATTCCTCATGCCTTTTGATACATTTTCAGTATGCGGTGGCGACGGTACCAAGTATGACGTCGTATTCCTCTTTGACGATTCCGGGAGTCAGAGTGCTACTGACTTCACCAACCAAATCAACTTCTTCAAAGAAATAGCAGACGAGCTCTACATCGGAACAGACTATATCAATGTTGCTGCAGTGAAGGTGAACAACGCTGCTCAACAAGAGTTTGGCCTCACGGATCATCTGAATAATGCAGACCTCTCAGCAGCTTTGGATAATATTGTTGCGAGAGGTGGCTCATCAGCATACGAAAACGGCCTAGGTAAATGTCTTTGCCTCAGTAGAGTTTTCAATGTCTTGCATTGGGACATTTATTTCATTGAGAACTTTGTTTGGTTCTTATTTACGCCATGTAAGTGACACGCAATCAAATATGAAAGAAGTTATCACTTATTCAGTCTCACATTCGAAATGGTAAGACAAAATAATTAGAAGTTGCGAACTTGCGAACCTCGGAATGAGCAACATACCGAAGTGAGACCAGGTGCCCGGGGAGAGTCAGCGTCTCCTGTTTGCATGCAACAATAAGAACATGTTAAAGTGATCACAGTGGTGCGAACACACAAGACATTCTAACAGACAGCGGACCTACACTAAGCAAATTAACCACACCAATAAGCATAGATGGACATGAAAAATAAAATTGAAAATTACATAACAAAAACATACAAGACCTAGTGAATTTTTTTTATTCCAAGTCTCCATATCTAGCTATTACATTTGTGTAAAGCGAACACTTGCATATAAATAAAGACCACTGAATGTCACGATTCGTGAGACCTTAATGCACTTTTAAGGTAACCTTCATCTTAATAAGAATAAAACAATACAATAGATACTATTATACCTCTTTCTGCCTCCGTGTCGAAGATAGGGGATATGGTTTAACATTGCATATCTTCTTGTTCTACAGATTTGTCCCACAATATCAGAGTACCTAACAGACAGATGACTTTGGGGCATCCGGTTTCACCACGCTGAACAGGGTTCTGTTGGGGAATTATAACTGTTTTATTCGATTTTTCTCTTGTTCTATAGATGAAGATAACCATCTACAGACGAGCCGGAGCTACTTGAGGCTTGATATCAATCACTACTTTGGGCTACATGTATACGTTGTCTGCTCAAGGTTGGGTTTAAGGGAAATTGTTTCTGTTCTTACTGGAGTTTTAGCTCACCTCGACGAAGTTGAGTGAGCTTATGCTATACCCCCGCGCGTCCGCGTCTGTGTCCGTGTCCGCGTCCGTGTCCGCGTCCGTGTCCGCGTCCGCGTCCGGTTAAGAAGTTTGGGGTAGCTCAGTATTTGGCAAAGTACTGATGCTACAGTAACCAAACTTGCACAAGTGATTCATCTTTTGATGCTGAGGTGAACCCATGCAGCATCTGACCTACTTTTTCCACTTGAGTGATTTTGCCTTTAAAAGCCAATATTGAGCAAAGTATAAGTGCTACATGTACCAAACTTGCATATTAGATGTATCTTTTATCATACTTTCATAAAATGACCTTGACCTACTTTTTCCGCTTGAGTGATTTTGTCTTTAAAAGCCAATATTGAGCAAAGTATAAGTGCTACATGTACCAAACTTGCATATTGGATGTATCTTTGATCAAATTTTCATAAAATGACCTTGACCTACTTTTTCTGCTTGAGTGATTTTGCTTTTAAAAGCCAATATTGAGCAAAATATAAGTGCTACATGTACTAAACTTGTATATTGGATTTATCTTTGATCAGACTTTCATAAAATGACCTTGACCTACTTTTCTGCTTGAGTGATTTTGCCTTTAAAAGCCAATATTGAGCAAAGTATAAGTGCTACATGTACTAAACTTGTATATTGGATTTATCTTTGATCAGACTTTCATAAAATGACCTTGACCTACTTTTCTGCTTGAGTGATTTTGCCTTTAAAAGCCAATATTGAGCAAAGTATAAGTGCTACATGTACCAAACTTGCATATTGGATGTATCTTTGATCAGAATTTCATAAATGACCTTGAACTTCTTTTTCCACTTGAATAATTTTGCCTTTAAAAGCCAATATACATGTACTAAGAAATATGTTTGAATTGAATTTTGCTGCCACGAGGTGAGCTTCGTAATCTGTGATTACCTATGTTTTTATTGTTCTTTAGATGAGGCATACAATAACATCATAGTGACCAACAGACGACCAGGAGCCACAGGAGTCGTCATTTCTGTAACAGACGATAGCGGAGCCGATGGGAGCACAACACTGAGCTATGTGTCGTCTGCACAATCAGCAGGCGACATCTTCATTGTGATGGGAGACGATATTTGGGTACCGGATGCAGCTACCGATCCTTCGTATTTCTGGAGAGTTGGATCAACTTCAGACCTTTCGACGCTTGTTCCATATATAGTAAACGTTATGTGTCCCTGTAAGTCTTGTTTTATTTTATTTTACTCATTCTTATGCTGAATATCTAGTATATTGAATGAACGTATGATTTTGTGTACGTGATCTACAGCAAAATTTGATAAATCGATGAAATGTTAAAAATGCAACAAGACAGAAAACCATATCGTTTACATACTCCTTCAAATGGTAGCCAGCTGAAAATGTTTCTTGTCCGTACACAATTGAACAGACCCACTGTATGAAGAAATTTCCTGTTATTAGTGACCAAGGTTTTTTATTTCAAAGTAAACAATTTCCATTTTTAAAATAAACACGTATTACGTGACCACCTGTCTTATGTGACCATGATATGACATTCCCCTAAAAGGTGTCTTAAAACAGGTTTAACCGTAGTTACATCATTTGCAAAATAAATACTATCTCAGTTTGTTCCTCTTTCTTATCATATAGCTGGCCTGGTTTCATGGTGTTTTTTATTTGCATTATATTTGTAAATTTTCTATCACTTCATTTGATAAATTATTCTTAAACTATGAGATATCCTCCTCAATGCATAGCCCTGTCCTTAATTGACTTTTTGGAATAACGTTTAGGTCATATTTAGAATTTCGCTCTTCATATATTTATATATTCATTATATCTATATATTCATTGTATTTATATATTCACTATATATGTTCACTATTTGGATTTGCTCTTCTTTGGCCTCGAACATCACTGATTTAATATTGTTTTGTTTTAATGCAAATCTGTAAATCCATGATTTGGACAGATATCGATATCCTATGATGAATCAAGAGAAAATTAATTTTCAATAGCTTTCAATTGAATATTGAGAATTTTACGAACCAATAAAATATTGTATACAATTATCTAAATAAAAATCCATAATGTTACAGATGACTGTGGAACACCGCCTGATGCCGGAGTCAACTTTACGTCTGTATACTCATCTACCCTTTATGGGAACTCAGTGGCGTACCGGTGCAGTGAATTTGGTCGGAATATAGATCCACCTCCATTCTCCTTTGTGTGTAATATTACTGGGTGGGTTGCAATTCCAAATAGTTTTTCCTACAGCTGTATTGATACTGGTAAGTACAGAACAGTTAAGTTTCGAACAGATTCTTGAAATTGGAAATTTTGATTTCATCACTGGATCCTAGATACTACAACCAAGTATGATTTTTACTTTTGAAAAATACAATAACTTTTTTATGCTATCCGTTGAGGGAGCGTGATGAACCCTAGCTAGATTATCAAGCTTCATCATTTTGGATACAAATACAATTCACTGTTCTTTAGGTGCAGATATTCATTAAAATGATAGAAATATTTGATGGTCGGTTTTGAATATTCGACAATAATAATCAACCTCATTACTTATAAAATTTAAAATTATGGATATGATACTGATTTTATTCTGAATTAATTACCTGCTTTACATAAACTATTTTGGATGTCAACATTTACATTGCTGATCAATTCTTAAATTGGTTGATGCAGTGAGTCGTCAACAAAGGACATGTAGAGTCTCCTTAAATCTCCTTGTTTATGAAAGAAATACTGTAAAAATGAATAGAATGAAGAAATGTGTAATAGGAAACTTTGATAAAGATGGTGGATCTACAATTTTACGTGGTCATACAAACTGTAAATGATATCTGAAAAGTCAGTTACAATATTTTTCAACTGAGATAATCTTAGTTCCTTGATTGATTTCTAGTGTAGAAACCCGTATGGAATATCCCTTTTCATCTTCAGAATGTGGCCGAGGTGACACACTTCTAGACATCGTTTTCCTCCTTGACGAGTCAAACAGTATGGGCGCCACAGAATTTGAAGACCAGATTTACTTCTTTCAAAATATTTCCCAGAATTTATATGTCGGAAGTGACTATGCCCGAATCGCTGCTGTTGGCGCTTCGACTAGCATCCGGGAACTGTTCAACTTCACCGCCTATTCCTCCGCCTCCGCCGTCATAACCGCTTTATCCGATGTTGTTACACAGAGCGGAAGCAATGACTACGAAGGAGGGATTCAGTATGCGTACCAGACTTTGATTCAGAATCATGGAAGAGCAGGGGCAACTGGTGTAGTCATCGGCTTGACGGATGATTGGAATGCCGACAGTAGCACAGTCATAAATCTTGCCTCAACAGCGTCATCTGTCGGTGATATATTCATAGTGATCAGTTACGGGACATCCAATCAACAAGCGGCTACTGACACGGGACATTATTTTCAAACTTCATCAAGCAGCAGTCAATTTGCAGACTACATTGATGATGTGATGGCTATTCTTTGTCCACGTAATGTGCTTCAAATGTTCTGTATATCATTAAACCTCTCCATTTAAAGCGTAAGATGTGAATCAATTTGGATGGATCCCATGTAAACTGTTTGACTACTAGTATTCTGTATATCATTAAATCTCTCCATTTAAAACGTAACATTTTTTAAAACACCATGTCAGGCATAGTTCATACACATGTAATACGCAACTTCCAATATGTATAGGATTTTCATAAACCAGTGCGTATCTAATGCACTACCTAATTGTAATCTTGCTTCTCCAGCCTATCTAGGATTTCTTAAAACCAAGAAAAGATCATCTTTCATCATTTCAGTTTCTTTCTCTTTTTATCATATGTACCATACAATTCATGCATTCCGTCAAATGCTATGAAGATGGTCTGATATACACATGATTCATTCGATAGTTTTCCATTAGGATGTCTCTCGGCCCCAAGTATTCTTATATATGATACTCTCTTTTGAAATTTCGTCCACTCTTAATCCGTTTTTCCTTTTCACTCTTGTGTATCAAACCTCAATGAATTTAAATTTTGAATATCGTTTCAGCGAACTGCAGCATTCCGGGAGATGTAGCATTTGCCACTGTTAACTACACATCCACTTTGTTTGGTGATGTCGCCACTTACACATGTGACACGGGCTATTTACCATCATCTGCAACAACGTTTATAAATTGTCTGATAACAGGAAATTGGGATGTTCCTGCATTTACATGCGATCCTTACGGTACACTAAGATAAAAATCACATCCATTAAAATAAAAATCTCGAAATTTCAACATCTAAAGTGTTATTTAGCAATACGTATCTTGCATTTTGTACAAAAGGAACGAAATTTAGGTTTCAAATTCTTTGAATAGAAACAACAGCAACCTGATATAATCGCTCATCAATCATACTGTTGCTTAAGCCCTGTCCATGAAGGTTAGAATTTGAAATTATAGTCTGCAAATACAGTTATGCTATCTTCGTATATATGTATGTTTGCTGTTTTTCGTCTCCAGATTAAACTTGCCATGTCAATGTTCTCGCTAAATCATTATTTCCTTATGTTAATATGCGTCGTTTACCCTCATAGAACACTTACACCTCCTCCATAAACATGGCTTTTAAATTTGTTGGTATCAAAGCATTCATGCACTTACTTATCTTTTCATCATTTCCTGTACCAACAGATTGTGGTATACCACCATCCGTAGCGGATTCTACCAATAATTATACGTTGACAATTTATGGTGAAAATGCCACATACACTTGTGACACAAACTTCGTTTTGAATGGCACTACGTCAGAGATCACGTGCACAGAAAATGGTTGGTCGACGGTCACGTTTTCTTGTGAACCTTTTGGTAAGGATACAATATATAGAAGCATTTATAAGTTGTGAAAGACAGAATGAATAAATCTACATGAATAAAGTTTTTTCATTAATTCAAGTATGTACTATCTCCATTTCTCCACCTATTTCGATGCTGAGAAGTTCAGTTGACAAATGTCTTCCTATTTATACCCATTTCTTTATATATATATTCTCTAAAAATCCAGATAAGTTATGTGATTTCATATCAATTATATATACTTTCATAATTCAATGTATATCTTAAACATTGAAGAGAAATGCATACTCCTATATGTTTTCACCCACCACCCTTCATCCATTCATGATTCATTGCGATTCATCAGATTGTGGATTGCCTCCTGTCGTATCTCAGGCCACTGTTTCGCACACTGCGACAACATATGGAAGTAACGCCATCTACACATGTTTGACTGGATACGAAACTACGGCAGGCGATACAAGTATAACATGTGGATCAACCTCTTGGAGCACGCCAAATTTTACTTGTAATATAAAAGGTATCATTTAAGATTGAATTGATTTATATTAGCTATTATGATGGAAGATGGAATTGATTCATTTCAAAGTTGTCATGCCTTGCAAAGTTAAACTATGTTTCATTGTGTCATCTTAACATTACGTCATAAGTGCGTTTCAACGGCGCAATACTGAAATGTTGAATCAGTGAATGAAATCAAAACACAAAAGTCGAAACTATAATCCACCAAAACCACAATCAAAAGGGTTACGAATTTTTACAAGAATGCATAAAAGAACTTCCCCACTTTGAATGTTCTACTTTTCTTAATAAGTGATGTTTTTGCAGATTGCGGGGTTCCCCCAGTAGTCAATTTTGGAAGTGCAATCTACAATGTTACAGAGTATAACAGCAGTGCTACCTATTCTTGTGACCATGGATATAACGCATCCAATACAGACACAAGTATCTCATGTCTCGATACCGGAATGTGGGATAGTGTGGGATTCACATGTGACCCTAAAGGTGATCACTTCATTTTCAGTTACAAGGTGTAAACGATACGAATGAGTTAAAGAAGATCCTGACGATAATCTCAACAGCACCCAAAATAGAGCACAAAATTAAACATCGACGGACCCCTAGCAACCTAGAGATGGGACCAGGTGCCCGGGAGGAGTAAGCATCCCCTGTTGGCTAGCCGCACCCGCCGTCGATGTTTAAGCACGAAAATGAAAACAATATATAAACTTCATGCACTGTCTGACGTTATGTCTATATAGAAAGTGCTATGGCGACAATGTCAGGGAAATATATTCAAAACACTTACTGTCAAACCCCTCGCGGGGAACCTTTTTTACGAGCTCCACACGGTTAAGGGCATAAGTGTGACACAAACGAAGTATTAGATAAATTCGTATGTTTCGACGGGTGTTGCATGCAAACAGGAGACGTTGAGTGTCCCCTGGCACCTTATCCCACTTCTAGCTTGCTAGGGGTCCGTCGATGCACTATTGTTACTGCTGTTGAGATAATCGTCAGGATCTTTTTAAATTCATTTGTGTCACACTTATGCCCTCCGCGGGGTGTTTGACAGTTAGTGTTTTGAATAATCTCCCTGACATGGTCGCCTAGCACTTTCTATATAGACATAACCTCAGACAGTGCATGTATTCTATATATTCTTTTCATTTTCATGCATGGAAATCGACTGCGGATGCGGCTAGCCAACAGGAGATACTTACTCCTCCCGGGTACCTGGTCCCGCCTCTAGCTTTCAAGAGTCCCCGAGGGCACATGTAGCCAAGTTCGATCAACTTCGGTTGATCGTCTGTCTCTTCAACGCATTTGAAATTTTCTGTTACAAAATTTCTTGAAATTTCTAAAACGTGGGTCCTGTAGCATCATATCCCATCCATTCTGCTACATCTTTTGATACATTTTTGGACATAATTTTCATACTTTTTGGCCATGTTACATTGTTTAGCCTAAGGATCACTGACGAGGGTTTAGTACCCGAAACGTGCATGTCTGGTCAATGCTGAAAATTTATCAGGTTTTAAATGATGCTATTGAATTTAAAGACGTTTAACATTGCTAGGGGTCCGTCGATGCTCAGTTTTGTGCTCTATTGTAAGTTCTGTTGAGATAATCGTCAGGATCTTTTTAACTCACTGGTCTCACTTCAGAATGGTGTTCATTCCGAGATTGGCAACTGTTCCAATAGAAATTCTAATGATTTTTCCTTACCTTCTCGACTTTGTGACTTATAAATTGGGACTTATAACTGATAGGTACTTCTTTCATTTTTATTCATATGAATACGTCTTACAGTAAGTCTAGAATGCTCTAGAAAAGTGCATGTTGACTTGATAAAATGATGGAAATTACTGAAAGTGATTTAGAATTGCAAACTCTGTGAAAATGAATAAAAAAAATTTTACCAAATGGTATTGTGAAATTACTTATAATTCATACATAGATTGTTTGATGCCTCCAACTGTTAACAATGCGCAGTCATCGTATGCATTGACAACGTTCGGAAACAACGCTACTTACTCGTGTGACACGGGGTATAACTCCTCTTCATCTGACATGAACATCACTTGCTTGGCATCGGGATGGAGCTCAGTCAACTTTAATTGTGATCCAATCGGTAATGTTCTGATTAGTACATGAAATAGTTCTATAGATTATTCACGAAATGTGTATCATTTGTGTATTTACAAGTGACAAGCAGACGGACAATTCATCGGTGATACAGTTAACATCTTTTAAGTAAAACAAACATGTTTATTTTATGCCATAATATCAAATCATGGAATACTACTAACTTTCCATTTGCAGTCTTCGGATAGATATAAAACTGCGCCAGATACGTAGTTTTGAACAGTGAACAAAGTCCAGCACAAAATTCAAGTTCAGCACCCTAAAATTAAATCAACAATCCAAAAATTAAAAAACCAAGATACCCGAACAAACCTACCTCACATTTGTCTACATATACATGACACATATTCAGAAGTTGATGTTCTATTGTTTTTTTTTTTAAATAAATACGTATTGTGACTCAGATTGTGGAAGTCCCCCTGATGTGAACCATTCAATGGCCGATAACGTTACATCAACAACCTACCAATCCACAGTGACGTATACCTGTGACACTGGTTACAATCCGTCCACCATTATAACACCCATCACTTGTCTTGAAACTGGATGGAGTACAGTGGGATTCACATGTGACCCAAATGGTAACTATGAAAATAAAACGATAACATTACGCATTCGAAAATTTCTCTTATCAAACTTTCGGTACACTTTCTGTCGGTACATTTTTTGGACAGAATACCTTTTACACTCTTTGGAAATATTACATTGTTTAGATTGAAGATCTCTGACGAGGGTTAAGTACCCGAAACGTGCATGTCTGGTCAATGCTGTAAATTTATATGTTCATTTTAAATGATGCTATTGAATTTGAAGACGTTAATATTTACATGAGCGACCCATATTTTCATAACATGTATGTATACTAGAGAACAATTCTTGTAATCTGTTTGTGATGAAAGGAAGCCATGTTTTCCAAAAGCAAGTTCTATCAAATGTTCAATACATGGATGACAAATATGGATAATGACCATATCCCTGTCTACAGTACAAAATCGATAATTCAGAAAATCAGAAACCGAAGGCATACAAAATCAGGATAAAACAGGATATTATCCTACCATTATTTACCATAAAAATAATAATATTATACAAATATGGACTTTTTAACTCAGTGTATATGATGTGATATTGACTAAGTATGAAAATATTGACCAAGGCGAAGCTAATGAGCGTTGATTACTTTATCAACCACCAACCATGGAGTTGCTATTTATAGCTTATAGGATAAATTGCTTTATTGACTATCAAAAGTAAATTTTATTTCTTCTCTTACATTTTCAGATTGTGGTCTACCAAATACTTTATTGAATGGACAGTCAGCGTTTACAGCTACGACATATGGGAACAAAGTGACGTATACTTGTGATTTTGGATATGTACTAACAGGATCTAGCTCAGCAGAAATCACGTGCGGGGCTATCACGTGGTCAAATATAAATTTCACTTGCGAATTGTATGGTAAAATATTTCAAATCATTCCTGCAAAATGTATGAAAAGATATATATGTCAATTTATCAAACTTTAAATCATTTCAGGAATTATATGTTGCTACATAATATGTTGTTATGCCCTTAATGATTTTATGAAATGCAACAAGCTGATTGATACCCTATAACAATATATTTTCTCAATTTCAATGTTACCTCCCGTATACTCTTATATACTAACTTGAAATGATGTATATATTGCATTGTTTTACCTGTATATTTAAGATTGTGGAGTACCTCCTTTGGTCAATAACTCTGCAAGAGTTGTTACATTGACAACATTCGGCAGTTCTGTGGTATATACTTGTGACACGGGATATAATGCATCTGTGTCTATTTTTGACATCACTTGCAACACAACTGGATGGGAAGAGGTTAACAATACTTGTGATGAAATAGGTAAGTTAACAATACATTTGTATTGAATTTGAATTACACATATTGTTTCCTAAATTTAGATTAAGAATATAAAGTCATAGATACTGTAAACGTGGAAATTTTCGCGTGGGGGTAATTTTCGCGTTTTCGCGAATCAATGGAATTTGCGAAAATTTCCCCCGCGCGAAAATATCCTTGCTGCATTCTTAACATGGGAGAGACTAGTTTATCGCGAATATTTCCCCACGCATATCGGCTTGATGTTATACTCGCGAAATATTCCCCCCAGCGAAAATAACCACGTTAAGAATACATTCTCTTCTTAAAGAGCACGAATGCAGCAGCATGCTGAATTTTCAAATAGATCTTTCATTTGACAACGACCATATCCATCGTATATTTCTTCTATTATGTATTTCAATGTTTTCTTGGAATGTCAATTTTAAGATTGCGGACAGCCACCAACAATTTATAAAGCGACTCCAAGCTACACACTGACAACGTACCTAAGTAATGCCACATACACTTGTAATTTGGGATGGATATCATCCATTCAACCAGCAGTGGTATACTGCAGGGAGTCATCCTGGGACCAGCCTACTTTTGAATGCGTCCGAAATGGTACATTGATTTCAAATCTACCGCTTCAATTACATATTAATAAATATTCTATGAAAAGAAATCATTATACTCTCCAGTTCTTCTGTTTTAAAAGATTGTTATATATGAAGATGTATTTTGATAGATATTTCGAAAGGAATTTATTGCATCTTTTCAGATTGTGATGAAATTGCGATAATGTATCAAGATCCAACAACATTGACGGGAAATAACGACACTGAAACGGGTGAGATCACCTTAATAAACCCTGCATTTATGTAAAAATTAATTTGTCATGATTATATTATATCCATGGTATCAATTTGAAGTTATTTAATATTGTGCTCCCTTTAGGTCAGATGTACCTATTGATGGACGATGTGTACCAGATAACTTGTGTCGGGGTTATCAGTAACTGGGAATTTGTTCCCATGACGACTGGTTTTGTTTATTTCATGGTCTGGAGACCACATGATTCCGCTTCATTCTCCTTTGTAGGCCAGAATGCCGCGTTGGTATCAGGTATTTCCTCCTAAATGATCTCCTACCCCCTCTCTCTCCGATCACTATTCCTATTTCCCTTTCTTCTTCTTTCCCCCTTGCATTCTCCTCCCTATTCTTGTATAAAGCCTTCATCATCATCATCATCATCATCATCATCATCATCATCTTCTTCTTCTTCTTCTTCTTCTTCTTCTTCTTCTTCTTCTTCTTCTTCTTCTTCTTCTTCTTCTTCTTCATCATCATCATCATCATCACCATCATCATCATCATCATCATCATCATCATCATCATCTTCTTCTTCTTCTTCTTCTTCTTCTTCTTCTTCTTCTTCTTCTTCTTCTTCATCATCATCATCATCATCATCATCATCATCATCATCATCATCATCATCATCATCATCATCATCATCATCATCATCATCATCTTCATCATCTTCATCATCTTCATCATCATCATCATCATCTTCTTCTTCTTCTTCTTCTTCTTCTTCTTTGCCTCTGTTTTCCGATTATGTAACGAATAATGAATTATTGAAAATAACATGTTAAATTCAAACATATTACATATTAGATAAAGAGTTCAGTCTTTGATCTAAGCACTCCCTGTTCAGTAAATTGAAAATTTACCAAAAACATTTTTTGTGATATTTTGTTTATCGTTGCCACAGTTGCTACTTCCTATTTTTACAGAGACCTCTTCAGTATTCAATTTTACTGTACCAACAACAGATCGGATAGTTATTATGCCAGGGGACAGAATAGGATGGTAAAACATGACATTTAATGTTTCACGAAGAAGGTTCAACCACATTATATTGTATACCAATATACAGACACGTGTATTTGTTTGGATATATCGACAAAATAAACAATTATTATAATTTACAATACTCAATATTCGAATCAAACTACAAGTATCTCTCAGACCGAAATATAATTAATTGTCCTTCAGACAGGGAATACTAAACATGAAACGCATCTACATAACAGTGATGTTACTAGTATTTCTCAGATACATTAATCCAATTTGACCATTCATATTTTGTTTTCATATTTGATAAAAAATCTACCGTGACTCTAAATCAAGACTTCAATCAATTTAAGTATTTTATGCGCAATGTCTTTTCAATTCTGAAAGCGTATTTGCATTCTTTTAGCCCCCCCCCCCCCCCCCGAAAAAAAATCCTTGACATTTTCACTGAAAATAGAACTTGGAACATTTCCTTTACCCAGGTATTCTCCAGTAGATCCGATGATACCCTTTAGTACCTGCACGTTGGCAAATCCTGACTGTCCTCAGGACACACGGAAGATGTCTGGTCGTGATAATTTCCAAAGTGGTAACGTTGTTGCCTGGCTGAATGAACCGGTTATACAGAATCAGGCATATGCCATAAAGATTTACACTGCAAATAGTAAGAAAGTTTTCCAAATATGTTTATTGAAATCAGGTCTAGATAAGTTTACAGAATCGGGCATATGTCATAAAGATTTACTCTGCAAATAGTAAGTACACATAAATTGCAAACCTTCAAATGTGATTCTTTTGTTATTCATCGGTCAATTTATTTCATAAAGACCGCGGACGATTCTAAATATACAAGGTTTTATGAACGTTCAGTGAAGTGTGAAGGTCAATAAAAAACAATGAGGGGCGGAGAAAAGTAAATTATTTCAGTCGCGGGTGTGAGTTGTTATGATTATAATGAGTATTCGGCCATAGTATAGAAAATATTGTGTTACAAGTCCGCGAAAGACATCCTTTTATGAGAAATGTTAACAGAAGAAAAATAGATTCCTCTATCTCGAAAAGCTCAAAATGCCATTTGAAATCAAACTATAGATCCCTATATCGATTCTTATCGACCAGTAATTCTGAATGTTCTTTAAATAAATGTATATCGAGTACATGGTCGGACAAAATAAAGAAATATTATCCTCACTTGATTAGAAAATCTTTCCTTATCTCTATTTGCAAAAATCTAATCACCTATTCAAAAACGTTTATGGTAATAGAACTTATTTAAGGAATCATTGTAATATTTTTTTGGTTGATCGAGGTATCAACACCAAAAATTGAGGGAAAACTGCATCGTGCGCGTAGCGCAAGATGCAAAAGTTTTCCCTCAATTTTTGGTGTTGATACCTCGATCAACCAAAAAAATATTACATTGATTACTTATCATTTCATTACGTCGCTTTTGAAAGTTTATTTGCAGCTTTGAAATCGTGTTGCTAACGACGTTGCTTATGACGTTGCTAAGCGCGTACTTCCGTTTTGTGTTGATACAGGTATCAACAAAATTTCTCGGCCAATCAGAATCGTCGTTTCTTAATAATAACAATGGAAATTAAATGATTTTCATCTCTGACTGAATACAGGGTACCAGGATATCGGGATGTACAACAAACTATTTTACTACTTTGGCCTAATAATCGTAACCGCTGCATATTTCCACACAATGATTTGAATGGTCAATTTCATTTTGAAAAGCAGGGGTGTATTGAACACTTTAATTTTTATTTTTATGAAAATTCAAGAAAATCTGCGGTTTGTAAGTCGGATAAAAAGACCTCGTTGAGGTCTGTATGAAGGTTAGATGCCCTCGGAGAGAACAGGGTGGTGTTTAAAGACCTCGGCCTGCGGCCTCGGTCTTTAAACACCACCCTGTTCTCTCCTTGGACATCTAACCTTCATACAGACCTCAACTCGGTCTTTATCCTATACATAAATCATTGTCTTACTCAATTTCTTCCAAACCAGGCCTCGATAAGTTTGCTGTTTTCATAGTTTTCCAAATCAGGCCTCGATAAGTTCGCTGTTTTCATAGTTTTCCAAACCAGGCCTCGATAAGTTCGCTGTTTTCATAGTTTTCCAAACCAGGCCTCGATAAGTTCGCTGTTTTCATATTGACTTCCATGACCCTCAAATAGGATGGAAAATTTATTAAGCTAGATTGTTTTCCGAAAAATCTTAATACATCCTTAAGTGCACACTTGCATTTTTGCACAATCCGTCTGAGTTTGAATCATGTAAATTAAAGGTATCCCTGAAAATTAAGAGTTACATAATATCATTTGAGGAAATTCTCTAGTTGAAAAAAAATCGAAGTGTTCTAACTCGTTTAAGGAGGGGATCTTCAACAACACTAGGTTGCAACACCCACATCAAAACTGCAAAGCACCCAATGCCAAAACACAGAGCAGACACGCACAGAAATAAGACGCAAAAGGGACAAGGAACACCAACCCATAACACAGAAACATCAAGCACAAAAGACCACACATAAACCAAAGAGACCAATCGGCAACCGTTGCCGACTACATGCACAAAAAGCAGATATGCACAGCAAGAGAAGCAAAAGAGACAAGGAATACCGAAACATAGCATAGAAACATCAAACAAGACTACACATAAACCCAAGAGGCCAATGGGCAACCGACTTAGGGTTAGGGTTAGGGTTAGGGCAACCGACTTAGGGTGCCGACTTAGGACGGCCATCTGCCACGCAAGTAGCAGAAGGTGTGGTTATTCAGATTACGTGCGCACAGCCCTCCCACTTTCCCGATTACCTAGAGGTATCGAAGAATGCTCAATTGTTGTGTAAAATAACCATCTCACTGTAAGATGAACATACAAACAGACAACATGACGCAGGGGCCCAATAAATGAGTCAAAGAAAATCCTGACGATAATCTCGATAGCACTCACAATAGAACACCAAATTGAGCATCGACGGACCCCTAGCAAGCTAGAGGTGGGACCAGGTGCCCGGGAGGAGTAGCACACAGATGGATTTGTAAATGTATTTAAAACATAAGGCATACTAAATAAAGTCCGTGCTTTGCCGACTGTAGCGAGCTCATGCATGTGCTCACCTGATGAGTCCGACTGAAATTCAGAGAGGACAGGTGGTCGGAACGACATTTCAAACCAATTTCAATGCACTTGTTTCGGGTAATTAATCTTTATCATTAGTACTCCAAGCTAAAGTTGTGAAGTGTTGTACAATTGAGAATAAAAAGATTAAGATAAACATCGACATTTTATCTTTTCAGATACAGCTCTTAATTTCACTAAGGCTGTGTATAATGCCACGATTGCTGATCACAGCATCATTGACCGTGCCGTTACTACGCTGTACTTAGAAGGCAATGACTATGCTGAGGAAGTGACCTATACGCTTATTCCAGAAAACTCGTCTCTAGACTTCTTCAAGCTTGACACTAGATTTGGTACATGTCATTTTCAATGTTTTGATTTACACTGAGTTTCTTTTCTCAAATATTGAATTTCATTAAAAACGTGTTGATATTACAACATTCTCTTTAAAGACTAAAACATAACTCATTTGGGAGGGGTATGATATGAGAAAGGGTAGGAGTAATTAAATGAAGTACTACATGTAACATTTTGTTTATGAAGATAAATATCAGGATCGACATGTAATTTAAAACGAAAAAAAAAAAAAAAAAACAACAACAACAACAAAAACCAGACAACAGAAATTGTGTGCTTGCCATTATTTCAACTCGATTTGTCTTGCATAGGTACGGTGAAGGTGAAGAATATACTTCCCCGCTCCAGTGCCGTTTCGAAGTATGTATATAACGTTACGGCCGTCGACGAAGGAGGTAACGAGGCTACAACGGAACTAATTATCAATACATTCAATGCAGTAAGTAACATAGATTCTTTATTTATAGTCTGACGTTCCGATGTATTGTCCTGGGAACGTTTCACTGAAATGTCCTCAGTCAATGTACGCGACGATAATTAACGTACTAATCCACTGGTCCTGTCGGTGTTGCTGGTTCGAGACTCGCTAGGACCATTGTCGACCGACATATTCTCTTCAATGTTCTATGTCATATATTCAAAGAAATGTCCTTGTCAGTGTATTGTTTACATGTCTGTGGTGTTTTTGTTAAATCTAAAGGTCCTCTGAATTTTCAAAATGTTTTGATGAACTTCAAGACAGTACCTTTATATCCACAAATAAGACTTAACAAACAATACTACCTCAACACATTAAACAATTACCTCATAAGCCCGTAGTAAGCTACGGCTGCACCTTTAAGTCTGTTTGTTTAATCCTTGGTCGCTCCTGTAGTTTCTAAATGAGATTTTTTGTGTGGTGTTCGTTGTGTTTTTCTTGTGTAGCGTGCATAGTCCAATAGACCACTTTCCGATCTTCTTAGAATTATGTCGAAGGGTTCCACTTCTATACCTTCTTGAAAAAAAATTCCAAACCAATTTCCATGCACCAGACACGTGTTTCAAAAATTAAAAGCCATTCCCTGTAAGCATCAAAATATGTTGGAAATCGTATGTCTCAGATTTTCTTAATTTTCATCGTCATAGGCAAATTTGACCTCCTGTATTGCTCTTAAATTCTCATCAGTAATGATCCCAGCGGAGCCACCAAAAATAATTTCAGCAGTATGTTTTTTTAGTTAGATCTGTACATTTACATAATGGAGAGTGCGCGGCTCCAAATTTCCTGTAGGGTTGATTCAATAACATATCCAAATAAAATCTATGTTCAAAATAGCATTGGAGGGATGGTGCTAAAATTTTAAACTCACAAAAGCACAAAAAGTCCGAGTCTACATTTTTGGCGTTGTTTAACATGTCGTCACTGTTAAAAGACGCATTGAGACGTAACAATGAAAAAGAGCGCGCAAGTATTACCTGCCTCGGACATTTTTCGTCACTTTGTCAGCCATTATGAATATTGGCAAGTGGCCTAAAAAATATTCAAGATTACGCAATGAAATTGATTTGTTTAGCTTTAAAAAAGTAACATTATAAAATTTTTATTGAATTGTTTGTGTTGTTCAAAACTTTACGGATAAATTCATTTCATATCTTACTTCCAGCCGCCTTATTTTAGCAACCTCCCCTCCACAATTACCATCCTTGAGACCTTTGCTCCTATCGAACACGTTTACACTGTTCGCGTCAAAGATTTCACCAATGACGACATATGCTGCACAATGGAGAATGTTCGACCACAAACACTCAACTTCGAGCTACTCCTAATCAATTCAACCCTACATATCTACACTACACAGAATGCTAAGTTCGTGTTCGAAGACTTCAACTCCTACCAGATCACTATATGTTGTGAGGACACAGAAGGTGGCGCCGCCAATGGGATACTACAGGTTGACGTTAAGGAGGTCAAGGAACAGGAACCCTATACACCACCACGTCAGTATAGCATATTGATTCTAAACAAACGCAAACATAATTATTGAACTTTGCCACTTATTTTTGCTAGGACGTGTTCCCACTGAGCTTCCACGGCGTCCTTGAAACATAGGTAATCACAGATTACAAAGCTCACCTCGTGACAGCAAAATTCAATTCAAACATATTTCTTAGTACATGTATATTGGCTTTTAAAGGCAAAACCACTCAAGCAGAAAAAGTAGGTCAAGGTCATTTTATGAAAGTTTGATCAAAGATACATCCAATATGCAAGTTTGGTACATGTATCACTTATACTTTGCTCAATATTGGCTTTTAAAGGCAAAATCACTCAAGCGGAAAAAGTAGGTCGAGGTCATTTTATGAAAGATTGATCAAAGATACATCCAATATGCAAGTTTGGTACATGTATCACTTATACTTTGCTCAATATTGGCTTTTAAAGGCAAAATCACTCAAGCGGAAAAAGTAGGTCAAGGTCATTTTATGAAAGATTGATCAAAGATACATCCAATATGCAAGTTTGGTACATGTATCACTTATACTTTGCTCAATATTGGCTTTTAAATGCAAAATCACTCAAGCGGAAAAAGTAGGTCGAGGTCATTTTATGAAAGTTTGATCAAAGATACATCTAATATGCAAGTTTGGAACATCTAGCACTTATACTTTGCTCAATATTGGCTTTTAAAGGCAAAATCACTCAAGCGGAAAAAGTAGGTCAAGGTCATTTTATGAAAGATTGATCAAAGATACATCCAATATGCAAGTTTGGTACATGTAGCACTTATACTTTGCTCAATATTGGCTTTTAAAAGCGAAATCACTCAAGTGGAAAAAGTAGGTCAGATGCTGCATCCGATGCATGGGTCCATCTCAGCATCCAAAGATGAATCACTTGTGCAAGTTTGGTTACTGTAGCATTAGTACTTTGTTAGATACTGAGCTACCCCAAACTTCTTATCCAAATCACTCAAGCGTAAAATGTAGGTCAGATGCTGCATCCAGTGCATGGGTTCACCTCAGCATCCAAAGATGAATCACTTATGCAAGTTTGGTTACTGTAGCATTAGTACTTTGTCAGATACTGAGCTACCCCAAACTTCTTAACCAAGTCACTCAAGCGGAAAATGTAGGTCAGATGCTGCATCCCATGCATGGGTTCACCTCAGCATCCAAAGATGAATCACTTGTGCAAGTTTGGTTACTGTAGCATCAGTACTTTGTCAGATACTGAGCTACCCCAAACTTCTTAACCAAGTCACTCAAGCGGAAAATGTAGGTCAGATGCTGCATCCGATGCATGGGTTCACCTCAGCATCCAAAGATGAATCACTTGTGCCAGTTTGGTTACTGTAGCATTAGTACTTTGTCAGATACTGAGCTACCCCAAACTTCTTAACCAAGTCACTCAAGCGTAAAATGTAGGTCAGATGCTGCATCCGATGCATGGGTTCACCTCAGCATCCAAAGATGAATCACTTGTGCCAGTTTGGTTACTGTAGCATTAGTACTTTGTCAGATACTGAGCTACCCCAAACTTCTTAACCGGACGCGGACGCGGACACGGACGCGGACACGGACGCGGACGCGGACGCGGACGAGGACGCGGACGCGGACACGGACGCGGACGCGGACGCGGACGCGTGGGGTTATAGTATAAGCTCACTCAACTTCGTCGAGGTGAGCTAAAAATGAAGAACGCCGTGGAGGCGCAGTCAGTTGGATCGCCAGGAGCGCTGTAGCATCACCCTTAGAACACCGTGAACTCCATGCGATCACATAGGACACCAAACCATGGCGTTTGGTTTTAGCATGTACAAAATATCGCTCTGAGAAATGCGGACCATGTGTTACAAAGGCTTAAGGGAGCTTCTTTTAGGACTCATTGTGCGAGTCATGCATGTCAGGTGCACATATTTTGGAAAGCGTACAGGAAGCTGCTCTCTGGCAACTGAGTGTTCGATTTTCTTTTCATTCACTTTTATATGATCATATTTCCTCTATAAAACAACTTAGAATATGCTTGTTTCAGCATGTTTATTGGTACTCAAAAGCCACGTATACTCTCCATGAATTGTTTGTCGTTTCGAAGAAATTACAAACAGGGGATTAAATTGCTCTTTGTATCTGTGTACACATTTGCATTATGTTAGAATACTTCCAACTTCATTGTTCTCCTTTCTAAGCATACAGTTTACGCATACGGGTTTAGTTTCTTTTCATGCTGACTTTTCAAATAATGATTTATATATGCACAACCAATGTAATTCCCTGAGATGTTACTATTGAAAGAAACGTGCTGCAATTAGTGTGTTAACACTCGTGACGTCACAATGCATAAGATCTAAAGAAACATGCCGCGACGGCTGTTCTAACCTGCAAACTGAGCCCGCGGTGACCTGAATTTTAACGTCAACCTTTTACCTAGAAAACGCGATTTCAGAAAACAAGAATGAAATAAACAACTATGGTGCATATATATAGAATAAATGTCATAATTTGTGTTTTGTTACGGGTATACAACACACAGCAAATGCATTTATCGCATGAAATGCGCTAACGCGCATTACATGTACGATAAATGCACTTGCTGTGTGTTGTATACCCGTAACAAAACACAAATTAAGACACTTATTCTCTATTTGATCTTCTAGTTATATAATCAAAATTTGATTATTTTCTTTTTTACAGAGTGGTTTATTGGATCTATCATCATCAGTTGTATACCTATATCCGTAATGTGGATACTAAGCTGGTCCTTTGTGATATATATTGTGATGGCGACATAATCATTAGGGAACATTCCTTCAAAGAAATAGTTTTACGACATCTTTTCCAGTTCATTCACAAAGACACAGAATATTATTACCATGTTAACTTTACTTTCTTTGTATATACGTGTGGATCAAAACCCCTATGTTCATTCTATCCAAATTTTCTATAGTGTAATTTGAAAAGGAAATTATCATATATTCATCATGAAAATAAGTTGAAATTTTATTCAAGAAGGTATAGAGTTGGAACACTTCCGTATTATTACCATGGCAATGAGATGCATAGTTTTGTGCGCACGTGCACTTAGATTATATATGAGTACATATTGCAAGTGGTCTTTATATTAAAATTTATTAAAGATACATAGAAGATACAGCAAATCGTCTTACTCTTCCAATGGATATTCTAATGATTTTGCCTTGCCTTCTCGACTTTGAGATTGAATAACTGGTGGATACTTCTTCACTGTTTTTTTTTTGTATGCCCAGGGCCAAGCATTACCTTTTTGGTAGTTTGCCTTGCTAAAGGGGGGTTATCGAGAAGAGACATCGACATTTAGGTTTCTCTCTGTTAGTTTCAAGAAATCGGAAGAAAACCAGAAGTCTCTGGCGAGACTGTAGCTCTCCTAGTTGATTTGTTTTATTCACTCATTGACAAGTGAATAATAAACATTCACATAAATAACAATTTCCATTTTATTTTAAACCAAACACCATCCAACAAATTATAAGTAGCGCAACAAAACAACATATCCATTAGACTGCAACTAGAATATCACTCATACAATTCATTATAACCAAGATAATGGATTTCAAAAAATAATGCCACACCAATTTTTCAAGATCCTAGGGGTCAGGAGCTGCTATCTCAAATGACCTATCAATAACACAATAAGACTACAGATCCATTATATTATGCATAGAGAACAAAGTTTTCATCATTAATAGCTTTAGAAGAGTTGAGAGCACAATTATATCAGAGAAAATGACCACACCCATTTTCTAAGACCCTGGGGTCAGGGGCTCAAACAAAATATCAGGTGCACAACTAGACCACAGATCCATCATATTCCAAAAAGAATTAAGCCTCCATCATTTATAGTGTAAGAGGAGTTGCGAGCACAAGATTACATAGAGTTATATAGGAAAAAAATGACCACACCCATTTTCTAAGACCCTGGGGTCAATGGCACGAACAAAATATCAGGTGCACAACTAGACCACAGACCCATCATATTGCAAAAAGATTTAGGTCTCCATCATTTATAGTGTCAGAGGAGTTGAGAGCACAAGATTACATAGACTTATATAGGTGAAAATGACCACACCCATTTTCTAAGACCCTGGGGGTTAGGGACTCAAACAAAATATCATGTGCACAACTAGACCACAAACCCATCATATTGCAAAAAGAATTAGGTCTCCATCATTTATAGTGTCAGAGAATTTGCTAGCACAAGATTATATTGAGTTATATAGGTGAAAATAACCACAACCATTTTCTAAGACCCTGGCGTCAGGGGCTCTAACAAAATATCAGGTGCACAACTAGACCACAGACCTATCATATTGCAAAAGGAATTTAGTCTCCATCATTTATAATGTCAGAGAAGTTGCGAGCACAAGATTACATTGAGTTATATAGGTGAAAATAACCACACCCATTTTCTGAGACCCTGGGGGTCAGGGGCTCAAACAAAATATCAGGTGCACAACTAGACCACAGACCTATCAAATTGCAAAAAGAATTAAGTCTCCATCATTTATAGTGTCAGAGGAGTTGCGAGCACAAGATTACATAGAGTTATATAGGAAAAAATGACCACACCCATTTTCTAAGACCCCTGGGGTCAGGGGCTCAAACAAAATATCATGTGCACAACTAGACCACAGACCCATTATATTGCAAAAAGATTTAGGTCTCCTTCATTTATAGTGTCAGAGGAGTTGCGAGAACAAGATTACATAGAAATTCATAACCACGCCCATTTTCTAAGACCCTGGGGGTCAGAGGCTGAAACAAAATGTCAGATGCACAACTAGACCACATACCAAGTAGGATGCAAAAAGAATTAACTTTCTATCACCAATGGTTTCAGAGGAGTTGCGAGCACAAGAATTGTTTACGGACGGACGCCAGATGACAGGGTATCGCACAAGCTCGACTGGTCTGAGACCAGTAGAGCTAAAAAACAAATCCTGCCTTCATCAAACTAATTTTGATATTTTTGACAATAAAATAAAAGTATCATGAATAATAACATCTTATTATGAGAACCATCCAGAAATATAAACCAAATTATTTTAATAAATTGAAAGGATATATAACTTTTTGCACGGCCTGTAGACTGTACATAGCAAACAGGAGACGCTTACTTTGCCGGACACCTGATCTCATCTCCATTAAGGACTCACTATGGCTTCTTTGCAGAACGCGCAAGTTAATTCTATTCTTTGTTGTGGGTGTATTTTGCATGCATCTTACTCATTGTCGGTGTGGTAGTCTTCAGTGTTCGCTACGTTTTATTTTTAATAGCAGATTCCACAAGACATCAGTAATGTTTGACAGACTTTTGGGTAAATTGAGGGGTACTTTTAAATAATGGTGTACTTCATATTTCTTCATTTAATTGATTCTAGGTAGATAGGTAGCACCATCAACAATGAATTTTGGTAATTTTTCATTCTCAATTCTTATGCTAAGGCTAATGTGTAACCCCCTAGTTTTTAAAAAATACACTGCTTAAAAAAAAGAAGCAATTTTACATTATGATTGTAAAATAATTGTACATAGATATAGGATCTCAAATGAATTTTCATTTCATACGATGTATTATGAAACGAGTTTTGTGTTTTAATATCCCCGAGCCTTGGCGAGGGGATATAAAACGCACAACGAGTTTCATAATACATCGTATGAAATGAAAATTCATTTGAGATTCTTTTTATCACATGATATTGCCTAAAAATGTGTATTTCTAACGTGAAATCAACGATTCCGAGAACTACAGAGGCGAACCATGCCGTGATTAGAAGTCGTCTGCTACGCCATGAGAAGTAGTGTCCCCATCGCATAGATATTCTGTGCGTAAGAGAAAAGTATTTCAATTTTGAATAGTATTTTAATGCAAGAATTAATTCAACAGCAACAATTTTAATCATTGATATTGACTCTGGGTCTGAATTAAACAGTTGACCGATATTTGAAAGGTCACATTTGTCAAGGTTTATGTGATTAGATTCCAAACTTGACCAATCGCATTCAAGCAGAGCGATATGTAACGTGTTATCATATCATATATTTATGAAATAGCTTTATGAAACTGCATAACGGGTGTATCATGTGATAAAATGAGATATTATTCAAAATCATCAAGGCTATCTAATCGTGTCTTAGAAAAGAATAAAAAAAAATACCAATGTTCATGGTTTTTTACACGCCCATCATGGTATGGCGAAGTCCGTCCGTCTGTCCGTCCGCCTATGGAACGCAATAACTTGAATATGCATCTAAAAGTTAATTGTGTCTTATCATGTGTAACTGTATAACTGTTCAAATGTAACAGGTAAGAGGTAAGTAAGAAACATTACATAGCATAAGCTACTGTTAATATGTGAAACATAGCAGTAGAAACCTTGCTCCCTGATTTTTTAGCAGTGTATGCATCTTAAATTCCGTTACTTTTAGTGGAATAAGTGTTTTAAACCATATTCTGCTGCCAGCAATCTGATAATAAAGGCAATATCTTGTGTTTTTTTTCTTAAAATAAGAAGATCAAGAACTAAAATATACGTCGTGTTACATTATTTTAATCTATCAAGACATTTAAGACAATACACAAATGTAATATTGTTCTAACATATAACAGTCATATATAGCCAGCAACTTAAATACAAAGCAAAAATGCTACAAGAGTCTTAACCAATGAACAGAGTGCTCTTGATACTTTTTCATTATCTCTTTGAGACTTCAAATCCTTTCATAGGTACTGTCTATCTTAATGAATATTGACAATGAACTGATTTTAAAGCAGTTTATTTTTCAAATTTGCATCATTATTCACAGTATATTATCCTTCTAAGAATTGGAAAAATAATGTTTTGAATTCAAGAATATGCAATACATATACTACAAATTTTGAAAGCCTGAAAATTAAAAATATAATTCAAAATTTCATCCTATTTGATTTTTTCAGTAAAAAGTTAAAACATTTAAAATGACTTGATTACATGTTTTGATATCATTATACTGAATATAAAAACTTCAAACAGAATTAAGATCATTCCAGAAACAAACTGCAGTGATAGACCTAAGATTGTTCACTTGCCTATTTGGTCTTTTCATTTCCTTCTCATTTGGGACGGTATCTAATGTAAACTATTATGACATCATAAATTCTATGGGAACAAGCATAAAATTCATGAAAAACGTGCTTCAAATATGACGTTTCTGTAGGAATTTCATTACGTCATGAAACGTTCACATCAGAAATCTTCCCAAAAGGCAAGTAACTCTGTACATCGAAAAGACGGATACATGCAGCATTCGTCATATTTTGAAATTTACTATGAGACAGTCTACTGAACAATGAACATAGTTCTCTTCCATAAAACTATGGTTGTTTCTTTAAAAGATACATTAATATTATAGGTATAGGCACAACATCATGTTTCAGATATATACATGTATATATACATAAATATTCTTTAAAATTGAATCAGATTCAGTTATTATATTTCTTTTTATTCCAAACCATGTCTAATTTTACTTAATTTACTCATAAAAACATTTTACCCCGAGATGATATCAATATAATTAAGATAATGACCACGAATCAAGTCAATATATGTTGTCCAAAAGATTCTTCATTAATGTTACAGATCAACATAGGGTAATCAAAGATTATATAGCTCCCCTATACAGGTTTTTGTCAGAAACCAGGTTAAAGTTTTTGAAAAGTAGGTCAAAGTCCAAGGTCAAGGTCACTTGGTCAAAGGTCATGGTCTCAAATGAAAGGTCTGGTCACAATATATCTACATATGAAATATCAAAGCCCTACCCCTTATAGTTCAAGAGATATAGCCCAGGTTAAAGTTTTGTCTATGGATGATGACAACGACGATGACAACGACGACGACAATGACGACGCCAAGGGTATGGCATTAGCTCTCAGGACTTTTTCGTCCCGGCGAGCTAAAAATGAAGTCTGTAATATTCAAATTGTATTTAAGAAATTAAAAATGACAAGCCGGGCTCTATTGTCTCATAATGCCCGAGCGTCCTCAGCCAATCACATTTATTACCGAGCCGCGTCAGCGGCGAGGTGATAAATGTGATTGGCTGAGGACGCTCGGGCATTATGAGACAATAGAGCCCGGCTTGTCATTTTTTATTTCTATTCTAATGATGACCAAACTTAGACCTTTCCATTCTTGGTAAAAACCAGTTCCTGCCGGTTTATCTGCTTTCAGAAAATGGGTAGGCGTGGCTTATCGCTATAGGGCCTATATTGGAGAATAGAGCCCGGCTCGCGTCTGTTGTCTTAATAGTGAAAAAGAATCAAGTCATATTAGAATTGCATATAAATGCCAATCGTAAAGTTATAAAAAGAATTTATGTTTAACAACTGATAACAAAAGAACACATTTTATTAAGAGTTGACAGCTGCCCATTCATAGTCACAAAGCTTTGACTCTTTCCAAAATAACCCACACAAAAATTTTACACATACACAACACTAAGTCTTATATCACCCATATATGTACAACTGACAACAATCTAAAAATGTTCAGAAACGTTTGTTGTACCAGAAAATTAAACTAGTATTCAGTACGAATTAACTATGAATATATAGGCTATGTATTACTATTGAGTGGTCAAGTATGTTGTACTTATGTCAAGATGGTTAACTCTAAAATGTGCTAACTATGGTATTATCAGAGATTTTTTGTGAGAGATATCATAAATCTAGAATTTGAAAACACCACAAATGTTCTTCATGGGATGTTTTATAACATCCGCCGACTGAATTAAGCTATATAAGAATTAGGATATTGAAGACTCTACACATTTAGAAAAAAAAAATTCCAATGAAATATGTTCGGCAAGGATGAATTCATATACGAAAAAAAAAAAATACGATATAATATAATGGAAAAATAAATTCGCACCAATGATATGGAATGATGTAAAAAGAACACATGAATACAAAATGTGTATTGCTAAGTCAAATAAATGCAAATAAAAATTGCAGTGCCCATCACAAATCTGATATAGCTGCATCACTATCACACATCTACTTTCACTTTGTCCAGAGCTAGTCAAGTAACGCACCATATAAATATCTATGTTTCCTCTATCCCTATTTTGCCTTTTCATTCTGTATTCGTTGAACATCCTGCAATGAGACATACTATTAATTGGAAACACGATTCTGAATCATTATTTGATGTAGTTAACTTAAGGCATTAGGGGTATAATACTTCACTTCCGGTTGTTTTGACTGCAGAAAAATTAAATACCAAAATGTTCGCCGAAGACGCACGATTTCGGCAATGTTCATGACCACACATTTTCATGGTGAGTTGAATGAAACATTCAAAAGTAACAAATATATAAGAATATGTAAGATACGGAAGTACATGATTTTTAACTTTTCCACGATATTGTAATTATACCCCTAATACCTTAAGTTTGGTCTTAGATGACATGAGCATGGAAGGGATCAAATTATTATACATGTAAGAGGTTGTCCATAAGCCCAAGTCTAGTAGTTTTATGGCCTGGCAAGCAGAAAAGTTGGCTTGCAAAATGTTTCGGAAAACGCTTTGCTTATTATAGCATTTTACTCATTTTCAATCTAATGAACATGATTAATGTATTAAAATATTTATACATTGTTTGCTTAATATTATGGCATTTTTTTTCCAATTTTAATCTTATGAATGTATAGAATATATACATGTACTTGTAGAATTAATTCCAGTGATGTTGGAAGCATAAAGCAAACATATATTTCAACTCTCACTGAATATTTTTTCATAACTTAAACTTTTTTTTATTTTTCTTTGCAAATGCAAATCAAGCTTGAACATTTACCTCTATAACAATTTCCCACAGATATGTCTGTAGGCTTTTTCCAGATCACCATTCACAACATTATCACTTATTTCAATCATAAATTCTCATTGAACATGCTGAATATTTCAATATTTTTTTTCATTCAACACATACCTCTATAACTATATCCTTTAGACTGGTATAGGCTTTCTCCAGGTCATCATTCACAATTATATGATCATAAGAACCATTCTCTTCAGCTGAAATAACAAAACATTACATAAAAAGACGCAAGGCTAAGATCTGAATTGTAACTACGAACAAATTAAGATCTGGCGGCTTTACGTGAAGACAATATTTTCATGATTTTAGTGATGGAGGGAGTCAGTTTCAGATTTAAAGTAGATTGAAGGAATCATTGTAATATTCATTTGGTTGATTGAGGTATCAACACTAAAAATTGAGGGAAAATTGCATCATGCGCGTAGCACAAGATGCATAAGTTTTCCCCTCAGTTTTTGGTGTTGATAACTCGATCAACCAAACAAATATTACATTGATTAATTATCATTTCATTTCATCACTTTTACACATTTTTTTGCAGCTTTGAAATTGTGTTGCTTAAGATGTTGCTAGTGCGTACTTCTGTTTTGTGTTGATACAGGTATCAACAAAATTTCTCGCCCAATCAGATCATCATTTCTTAATAATAACAATGGAAATTAAATGATATAGTGTGCCATCGTAAGAAAGAAGACCTGGGTTTCTCCCTTAATGTCTTCACATTAATATTTTTACTCCAAATTAATGCTGTATTTTTTTTTGTTTTCAAAAGTATCTTAAGGATTGTGGAACAAGGGAGATTACAACTGCTCTAAGAGACAGGAGCTACATCTTTTCTTCTTCATAATTGAAAATCTGTTCAGAATTTACAAGTAGAAACTTACATTTATTTCTTTCAATAGTTACTGTACTAAAGTAGATCATACATGTAAATACCCACCATAATCTAAGGCTTCTTTTGCAGTATTAAGTCTCTTTTCTAGACTTTCCTTTGTTTCTGTTCCACGTGATTGTAATCTTTCTCGCTGAAAGAAAATTGGTTAAGGGTGTTTCAATAAAAGATCCTTTTTTTCTTCTCAACAAACATCAAAAGTACAAACAAACACAATATGGTCCCGTTTTATGACTTCAAGCTTATTAATTAGTGATTCTTTATAGGGAAGGTATATTTATATGTTTATATCAATAAAATTATTTAAATTATTCAACAAATATAGTTAAGCGAAAGAAATCTGTTTTCATTGAAATGAGACTCATATTCAAATCAAATATATATCTTTACTTATGTTACATAATGATAAAATCATTACTTGAATGTATTTATTTCACTCGTAAGTCAATCACCCCATCCCAACCCCATTCCACTTCCTAATTTGAAATTCCCATCCCCCCTTTCTACCATTTTGACTAAATACCAGTTGAACTAAATGAAATAAACACAAAGTAATCTGCCTTACCAAAGCTTCCATGGATGGTGGTTTAACAAACAGGTATCGAGCATTCAGATCCGTTCCTTTGATGCTTTTAACTCCATTGATTTCTACATCCAGTACACATATTTTACCTGTCTTCTGAATTTCCTCTACAGCCATTTTGCTGTAACAAAAATAATAAATTAAGTTATCCAAAATTCAACATATTAATAAATCTACTTTGATTAAAAAAGCTAAGGATCACTTGCAAAGTGATGACCTTCAAGAAAAGGCCTACGCTCACGCAGCAAGATACGCCCGTTGGGATTTTTTTTCACAACAACAAAATATCTAAGTCCCATAACTCCATAAGGACAAATCAGATGAACCTGAAAATCGAAAGGCGGCTTCCTCTTCACCTATATTTTGCCCTTAGCTTAACATGTATGTGCATATACCCCCCCCCCCCCCATTACACATAAGGAGCTGTTAAGATAAGGCGTAAAATCAGCCCTGAAAAGTGGAATTTTAAAAATTGAAATTTCAAGAACCTTTTTTGGTAAAATGTATACCTATACGGCACCCCATCAGAATATGAAGTTATTTTCTATCTGTTTTGCATAATATTGCTAATTTGGGGTCAAAACTTATCTTTTTCTCATAGAAATCAATGGAAAACGGAAAAGTTTTATTGAACATTGTTCCCCCTGGATATACAGAAAGCCACTTTTACTGGAGATGTGTATCCATGATACAAATATTTTGGCAAAGTGGGGTTCTGTATCTCCGGGGGGAACACTACCCCAGAGACGAAAAACTAAAAATGGAAAGGGGGGTGCTTTTTTTAAGAATCGATCTTTTTGACCATTAAATATTGCACATTTGACTATTTTTCCTCTTTAATCCATCAAACATTGCGCACTCAATATATTTGAATGAAAGATACAAGAATTAGGAACGGAATAAGCAAGAGTGATGTTCATTTCTCCGTCAATGTGTATTTCGCGCTAAAAGGCTTACATTGTAGCCATTGAATGAAGAATAAGACCGTATTTTAAGTTCCGGATTTCATTATTTACCGATTAAAGGAGGTGGAACTTTCGAAATCTATTTCTGATACACAATGTAGACATATTTGATGTCTTTTAGCTTATATTTATCCATTTTAGACAAAATATTTAAAAATGTATACGTTTTTTGTCGATATTATCGGATTTTCTATCCGAGCAACCCTACCTCTTTCGACCTAAATTTTACAACCTTAAGAGTTCCTCGACATAATGTAAAACATGTAGAAGTTCTGCAATTACATTATATTTCAATAATGATTCATGTTTTTCTGCAATTCGCCATGCGCAAGAAATAAGTCACGAGATTCAGGGCTCAATACGGCCCTTATCTTAACAGCTCCTTTCTGGATCATGTGACAAAAAATTCAAGAACCCGTTATATATGTGAAAGAACATCCTTTCTACTTGAAGTATGCAAAATTTCATAACATTTTGATTAGAAATAGATTTTTAAAGAAATTTTAACTATTTTAGTATATTTTCACATTGTATCTAAAATATCTAAGTCCCATAACTTCGTAACGACAAATCGGATGAACCTGAAAATCAAAAGGCGGTTTCTTCTTCAAAGTCTGATCACAATGTAGAAATATCATGTAAATCTGTTGACGCATATTTAAGTTATTGCGTTCCATGCACGTATATTTTGCCCTTAGCTTAACATGTACTGTAAATTGGTTTTTATTCATCAGGTACCAATTTTCGTCATTTTCGTCAGTGCCTCCCTTGACGAAATTACGTATCGACGAATATAAATACTCCTGACAAAATATAGTGTAGAAAGGAAAAAATGAATATTTTAAAGAGTTAAAACGACAGGCAAATGATAAATCATTGAAAACTGAATATGCACACAAGTGGCATATAATGTACTTCTAATTACCAATTTAAGTGATATGTTTTCACAACAAGCTAGGTGGTAAACTTAACATGTCTCTAATTGTTTGTTTACCAGTAATTGTTAAGCAAACAATGAACACAAACGCATACGGCCTATGCCTGAATGTTAAGTTGGCTTTGAACAGACGAATTTATATTTTAGGGACCCTTGTATGACGAATTTACGTACTGACGAAATGGTCATTTTGAACGAATTGACGAAAATTGGTACTGACGAATATAAAGCAATTTACAGTATGTGCAAATAACCCCCCCCCCTCCCATTACAAATATCTCGGTTATGCGACCAAAAAATTAATAAAGCCTACGCTCACGCAGCAAGATACGCCCGTTGGGATTTTTTTCACAACACCAAAATATCTAAGTCCCATAACTCCATAAGGACAAATTGGATGAACCTAGCTTAAAATCGAAAGGCGGCTTCCTCTTCAAAGTCTGATCAAAATGTACAAATATCATGAAAATCTGTTGACACATATTCAAGTTATTGCGTTCCATGCACCTATATTTTGCCCTTAGCTTAACATGTATGTGCATATAACCCCCCCCCCCCCCCATTACACATAATTTCTGGATTATGTGACAAAAAATTCAAGAACCCCTTATATATGTGAAAGAACATCCTTTCTACTTGAAGTATACAAAATTTCAAAACATTTCAACCAGAAAGAGATTTTTAAATAATTTTTAACTATTTTAGTATATTTTCACTGTATTTTAAAAATCTAAGTCCCATAACTCTGTAACGACATATCGAATGAACCTGAAAATCGAAAGGCGGCTTCCTCTCCACAGTCCAATCAAAAAGTATGAATATCATGAAAATCTGTTGACGCATATTCAAGTTATTGCGTTCCATGCGCCTATATTTTGCCCATAGCTTAACATGTATGTGCATATAACCCCCCCCCCCCCCTTCCTATTACACACAATATCTCGCTTATGCGAAACAAAATTAAAAACCCGTTACATATGTCAAAGAGCATCCTTTCTACTTGAAGTATACAAAATTTCAAAACATTTCGACCAGAAATAGATTTTAAAATAATTTTTAACTATTTTAGTATATTTTCACTGTGTTTTAAAATGTCTAAGTCCCATAACTCTGTAACGACATATCGAATGAACCTGAAAATCGAAAGGCGGCTTCCTCTCCACAGTCCAATCAAAATTTATGAATATCATGAAAATCCGTTGACGCATATTCAAGTTATTGCGTTCCATGCGCCTATATTTTGCCCTTAGCTTAACATGTATGTGCATATAACCCACCCCTCCCCCCTTCCTATTACACACAATATCTCGGTTATGCGACAAAAAAATTAAAAACCCGTTACATATGTCAAAGAACATCCTTCCTACATGAAGTATACAAAATTTCAAAACATTTCGACCAGAAATAGATTTTTAAATAATTTTTAAATATTTTAGTATATTTTCACTGTATTTTAAAAATCTAAGTCCCATAACTCTGTAACGACATATCGAATAAACCTGAAAATCGAAAGGCGGCTTCCTCTCCACAGTCCAATCATAATGTATGAATATCATGAAAATCCGTTGACGCATATTCAAGTTATCGCGTTCCATGCGCCTATATTTTGCCCTTAGCTTAAAATGTATGTGCATATAACCCACCCCCCCTTCCCATTACACACAATATCTCGATTATGCGACAAAAAAATTAAAAACCCGTTACACATGTCAAAGAACATCCTTTCTACTTGAAGTATACCAAATTTCAAAACATTTCGACCGGAAATAGATTTTTAAATAATTTTTAAATATTTTAGTATATTTTCACTGTATTTTAAAAATCTAAGTCCCATAACTCTGTAACGACAAATCGGATGAACCTGAAAATCGAAAGGCGGCTTCCTCTCCACAGTCTGATCACTATGTATAAATTTCATAAAAATCCGTTGACGCGTATTCAAGTTATTGCGTTCCATAGGCGGACGGACAGACGGACAGACGGACGGACGGACAGAAGGACAGACGGACGGACTTCGCCATACCATAATACGTCCCGTCAAATGACGGGCGTATAAAAACCCGTTAAACATGTCAAAGAGCATCCTTTCTACCTTAAGTATACAAAATTTCAAAACATTTCGATCAGAAATAGATTTTTAAATAATTTTTAACTATTTTAGTATATTTTCATTGTATTTTAAAATATCTAAGTCCCATGATTTTTAAATAATTTTTAACTATTTTAGTATATTTTCATTGTATTTTAAAATATCTAAGTCCCATAACTTTGTAACGACAAATCGAATAAACCTGAAAATCGAAAGGCGGCTTCCTCTCCACAGTCCAATCATAATGTATGAATATCATGAAAATCTGTTGACGCATATTCAAGTTATTGCGTTCCATGCGCCTATATTTTGCCTTGGCTTAACATGTATGTGCATATAACCCACCCACCCCCCCCCCCCCTTCACATTACACACAATATCTCAGTTATGCGAAAAAAAAATTAAAAACCCGTTACATATGTCAAAGAACATCCTTTTTACTTGAAAAAACCGTTACATATGTCAAAGAACATCCTTTTTACTTGAAGTTTACAAAATTTCAAAACATTTCGACAAGAAATTGATTTTTAAATAGTTTTTAACTATTTTAGTATATTTTCACTGTATTTTAAAAATCTAAGCCCCATAACTCTGTAACAACAAATCGGATGAACCTGAAAATCAAAAGGCGGCTTCTTCTCCACAGTCCAATCATAATGTATGAATTTCGTGAAAATCTGTTGACGCATATTCAAGTTATTGCCTTCCATAGGCGGATGGACAAAAAAAGAAGATGGACAGACGGACAGACTTCGCCATACCATAATACGACCCGTCAAATGACAAGCGTATAAAAAGTGAAATTTTCAATCAAATTTATCACCTCCATTTGAGTATACATTGTTTGATATTTATGTTTTCAAGAGCTATAATGAACCTGTCCTATTAAATGGTTTAAAACAATAGTTCTTTTGATAATTATATATGTACCATATAACCATAGATTACTCAATTTTTCTTTCATGTTAGGCCTACAGCTTACATCATTTACATTTGTGTGCATTTTAAGATCATTTTCTGAGTGGCCTTGATTTTAGAGGTATAAATGATGCAAAGCATTTACACAATGTTAAAAGTATTACAATTTCATACTTAGCATTTTGGCATCCGTGGAAAAGTCTTGTCACAAGGAATACACATGTGAAATGTGAAAGCCCTATCACTTGGCATTCAAAATTTATGACCAACGAAGGTTAATTTTGTTGCTGACAAACAGATAAACAGACAGATCAAAAACTATATGCCCCACATTTCCAATTACAGGGACATAATAATATCATTATTCCGTTGAACACTTAAAACAGTGTAAGAATTAAGACTTCTGAATGGCAATGAGAACACACATGCAAAACAGTCAGTATCTTCTTTTAGGATTAAATTTGTTTACATGCAGAAAATTTACAAATCTTAACAGTCATTAAAGAAAACAAATTTGCATTTAGTCTTGTGACCTAAAAGATACTTATTCATTTTTAAATCATTGTGTGTACAAAATAAATGCCATCAGAAACCTACCTTGTGCCATATCTGTTCCCAGAAAATTGAGCGTGTTCTAAAAATCCATTTTCATCAATCATCTTTTCAAACTGTTCCCTTGTCACAAAATGGTAGTCTGAAAAACAAGTTAAAAGGATTTTGAACATTCAAATACTAGTATTGTTTTATCATACAGGAGCACTGATAAAATCTGTAACACGTCAATCCATGTAGTACTATTACTACAACGGTCCCTCTATAAAAGACCACTTCCACACAAGACTGCTCCCATTATGTGATCATAAATTCCATAATTCTTTAGAATCAACATTTTTCAATGTTAAAGGACATGGGACACCAAATCAAAGTTATCTTTATCCGAATTATAAAGTTGATTATGTAACAGAAATACCATTCTCGCAGTTTCCCTGCACGCGATAGCCATTTACTGGGCTTCTTTAGGGGTACGTGGGCGGAGCTTGTGAAATATGCATATTTGTGAAGCCAAAACGAGGTTGGCACGTGACTGACGTCACTTTTGTGATGTGCGCCGCTGTATATTCCAGTGACACGAGGGGAATGGGGGACTAGCGGCGGTAGTTTTGATATACTGGTGACAGGTCTATTTGATCTTATTAGAGTTTAAACATTTTTATATGATGAAAAATCGGTACAAAAAGTTATTTATCTCGGTTCTTAGAATTATGCACTGAATACAGAAGGCTTCTTGTCGGGTACATTCGATAGCTATTATCCAAGGCGGAATATTTATAAAGTACTCAAAGTGGAGTAATAAAGACTGTTCGAAATGGAGGCCGGAGTTTATAATCCAAAAGAATGGAGTATATTTGCCTCTAAAGTCTAATTATCATTTTTTTTCATTATCATTATTTTCTTTAATTTATAACGACTGTACATGTACATTGTATGTATGCAGGACTTGTATCCGTAATAATTTTTTTATATAATTTAGCGAAACACTAAAGGGTTTCTCTATATATTACCGCACGATTCGGCCAATGATCCTATCATGTTTCATATGGTTTTTGATATTTGTACGCGTATCCTACATCCATGATCGTACATCGAAGACTTGTAAATACATATTTCTGTCTTTCATCGTCCATCTCTTGAACTTCCGAGTCTTTTTTACTGGAAGTAGTGTTAATAACATTATCAATGAGATTCATTTTCTAGCTGTAAAATTGAATACATTAAAAACTATTAATATACAGCTAGATTCATTAACCCTTCGTTGCTTTGCACTCCGATTTGTATCAAACCTCTGGATCCGCCCCATCTGTATTCATGTAAGAAAACGAGGCTCTGCCTCTCTGATAAAACAAAGGTGTGACATCTATTATACCTGCCGTCCTTATTCAGGTCAACTTCTGATTACGTAACATAGGTTTTACCCGAGGCGTATTATCATGATGGTTGACTGGAAGAAGGAGGACTTGCGTCCAAATCACCCCCTTTTTAAATTGCAAGAGAACAAAGAAGAAAGTAAACCCGTATAATTCAGACGTATGTAAATTGTGTATGAATGAAGAATATTTATTTTGTCCTATACCTATAATTATAGATACACTTTTCAAAACGTTTCCCGCTAACTTCCCGCTATCAGTCTTGGGATATGTTTATCAGAATTTCGGTGGACCATGCTTGCCGATTTCATTAAAACGAGTGTACTGTGTTTTTATACTTTTTCATAAAAAAAAAATTCGTATAAAATCAATTATAATGCACGACGGTCGCCCAGAAAGAAAAAGGTGGAGGGGTGTTAAAAATTGAAAGGAAAAAAGTGGTCTATTTTTTTTCGGTGTAATAAATATGTATATGTTTTTGTTTTTCTTTTTAACAATAGTTTACAAGTAATCTTAAAATATTCAAAAATCAGGACTATCTAGCTAAATTTAAGAGAGAGAGGAAAAAAGAATGTTGAATACCCCATTATTTTTTATTGGTGGTGAGGGGAGGGGTCGAATTCGGATTCTTGTGCATTAAAAAAAGAAATTCGTTCATTATTTCATTAACCCCCTCCCCAGATTTTCATACTTTTTTTTTCATTTTGACTCATTCTTTTTTTTTTTCTTTGATCCATTTTTTAAATCTTCTTTTATTATTCGATTTTATTTAACTTGAGCTTTTTAATATGACAATTTCTGTATACGGGGCAATGATTTTAAGAGCAAATCAATTCTTTTTTAACTACGATCTTTGAATCAAAACGAAAATAAGAAAAAGATATGAAAGAAAAAATAATTCTCTTTAGAATCCCTGCCGTGTGAATAGGGTACAGTGAGAACGTACATTATACGTGCACGCTGAGCGTGATTTTAATGTACAGTAGCAGGCAGTTTACATAATTACATTATTAAATCATGTTTATTTAGATGAAATTGAAATTTCAAGTTTAAATTTTGAGTTAATGAAAAGTTTAAGTCTAAAATTAAATTTATTAATATGTAGATATTCTATCTTCCCTCTCCCTTCTAATTGGAATGACCGCATGGGCATATCACGCTCTAATGATTTTACACCTGCCAGGTATTGACGGACCCTGTACGATTGATTGATATGTGTATACTTGTCAAAACAACGATTTCGTAATTGGGATGTTACTTTCATAGTGGGTTAGCTCAATAGACGTACAAATCAATACATGTACGAAGAAAACCAATCCGAAATTATAATTGAATTACACCAAAGAAAAGCTGGTTATATATTATAGACTTTTCTTTATTCCAAAAAAATCGTAATGTGTAATTTATTATAAAACAAAAACACCTTTTTTTAACGATCACTTTGCATGTAATATGACCATGGTGACTAATGGATCCTGTATATATATTATATAATAAAGTACACACTATGCGCTTTAGCCATAAACCCGTTTACACACAAAAATGACGTCACACGGCGTAGCTAATTAAAGATCGGCAATCTTCGGAAATCTTCGGTAATGTGCTATTTTTAATAACATAATCGAGCTGTTTTGATCTTGTTAATTAGGGGCTCTCATAAGGATTAAGTTTACTGATAGGTTCTATCACATTAGGTTTAAAATACCATTTGTAAATTTTAGTGACCTGTGTCCTTTAAAATACCCCCTATAAGAGACCATTCACCTAACACAACCAAAGACTGCCTTTTAAAGCCCCAAATCTATCAAAACATAAGGAAACTCCCCCTCACGAGCAACCATCCTCCAAAGAAAGACCACGTCCTTTATACCGGGTAAGACCACAAATTCACTGCTTTTGGGGTGGTCTCATAAAGGGGTCTCCCACTGTATCTATGTATGTTACTCCAATTTTTTTATGAAAACTAGACAATGTGCCTCTTGTTGTATGTTTGACCCAAAATGTATGACCTTGACCCTCATTGGGTGTTACATGTAAGTCTTATCATGCATAACTATCCTTCCAAGTTAATTGAAGTGAAATGCATATCAATCAAGTTAAAACCATTCATGTGAAAGTGTGACCATTAGACAGGCAGATAGCCAGACGTACAACAGACAAAGTGGTCCCTGTATTGCTCTTGCTTTGACATAAAATCCATAGTCAGAGCTGATTTCTTCTTTCAAAAAGCAAAGTCAGACTGTTGTTTCCCCTGTGTTCGGTGCTTGTCACAAAAAGACTTTTTAAAAGAAGTAAGAAAGACAGAAAATTTATAATCGTACATGTATATTTCTCCATAGAGTGAATATACTATACTCTAAGCTGTATTATACGCACATACCTTTACCATTCTCCTCTCCAGATCTAGGATTTCTTGTTGTATCTAAAGAAGCATATTAAAAATTAACATAATTATTTCATTTGGTAGATTAAAATAAGATCACTGAACACAATTGTCAAGTACATGTACATGCAAGGAAATTAACATAAAATCATAGCAAAATCATTGGGTACATGTAAGAATCACTCCAAACAGAAAGGAAAACCAAGTCAAAAATGACAAAAAAATCACATTCATTGAATATTTCAATCAATTGTTCAGCCTTTTATCCATTCTGAATAGCTGATTTTCCAGTAGATTCATAAGGCGGACAGACACCAGACATCACAAAATTTGGTGATATTTTCATTGTGATGTCACAATAGAAAATATGACAATGCATAAAGTCAGTGCGATCAAATATGACGACACAATTCAAAATGTTGCCAAATGATGTGATGTCTGGTGTCTGTGCATATAAAAAAAAATCATGGTTTAAAACGGTCATAAATATTTTCTGGAAAATGTACTATTGAATACTTGACACTAGACCCACTTAAATGTTAACGACGAATGAGGTCATTAGTCTACAGGTTTGTACATGTAACAGGAAAGTATTGATTCTTTAACTCACGTGAGACACTGAAAGCAAAGCATTCTGGGAATTCTTTGAACAAGCGAGTAAGGAGGGTACTTTTGCCGCTACCTGATGGACCACTGATGACGATTGGTTTAGACATGGTAATGGACAGGTGGGTGGGACTGTGAGACAGCCGTGCTGTAATGATACAAAAATTACATGTAAATCAATATGCCGGGCTGCAATGATGCAAACTCACATGTAAATCACTATGCTGGACTGTAATGATACATAATTACATGTAAATTAATATGCCAGGCTGTAATGAGACAAAGTTACATATAAATCAATATGCCAGGTTGTAATGATACAATGTTACATGTAAATCAATGGCCAAGGCTGGAATATCACAAAGTTACATGTAAATCAATATGCCAGGCTGTAATGATACAAAGTTACATGTAAATCAATATGCCAGGTTGTAATGATACAATGTTACATGTAAATCAATATGCCAGGCTGTAATGATACAATGTTACATGTAAATCAATATGCCAGGCTGTAATGTTACAAAGTTACATGTTAATCAATATGCCAGGTTGTAATGATACAATGTTACATGTAAATCAATATGCCAGGCTGTAATGATACAAAGTTACATGTAAATCAATATGCCAGGCTATAATGATACAAAGTTACATGTAAATCAATATGCCAGGCTGTAATGATACAAAGTTACATGGAAATCAATATGCTGGGCTGTAATGATACAAAGTTACATGTAAATCAATATGCCAGGCTGGAATATCACAAAGTTACATGCAAATCCAAGTAAACCGGGCTTTTCATTTCAGACTGAGTAATACAAACTTTACAAAATTTTTGTCACTGACTTGATTATATGACATTTATATCATTCATCGAAGAAAATTAATTCTTTCAAACCATACTTTGAATTTATAAATCTAACCAATCTTACCTTTTCCACAATGACAGAGACAAACCTAGAATCAAAACTCTACGGTTACAAATCCTAACAAGAAACTTTGATTAACATTCTGGTAGACCTAGCTACTTCTGTCTTTCTCATTACCTGGATATTGATTAAATCGCTAATTCTTAGATCATGTACCATGGCTCAGATAATGGCTGCTGGCTTAAGGTAGAAAAATATTAGATATTGGTAAATACTGCTCGTTATTTACCATTAAGAACCTTGTCTCCTATATTTCTCGTTAATGAAGCATGGTGCAGAGTCTTGAAGAAGCTCATTTTACATGTATATCATATCCTTCAGGGGATGGATCAGGAGGTGTGTTGAAATCAAACATACATATCTTTTATCATTATTTATAATGTTTACCAGATATTTTGTTACAGAAACAGATTATGAAAAATTGTTTTAATACAATAACCTGTCTCCCTTATGTCTGTTATTTTTCTTTCTAAATTCCTAAATGCTGGGACTCATACATGTACAATGAACTAAACACATATTTGGGGTTTAACGATACGCCAAACGTGAATCGTGATATATTGCGATATTTCATTAGCTGTATTGTGATATATTGCGATGTTTTTCATTTTTGATGTACATGTATACTCAGGCTCCTCTTTGTATATATGTCCCTTTTTCATTGAATTTCACATTGTCAATGTCATTTGCTTGAAAGAAGCACACACAAGTCATTGAATCCATTTGATTGCTTTTGTCATTAATGCATTTCAATTGTGAGCAAATTGGACCATGGGTCTCAAGTTTTCAATTCAACTGATGAAAATCAAATGATTTAGTGATTTATTCACATAATTTATAAGAGCATCATATATTGTAATACACATTTCGTATCGCAATACATGTATATCAAGATATTGTTACACCCCTAATATATATACGTTGAACTACATATATAGTAAGCTACTAGTACTAGATCAAATTTCTCACTCATTAAATGAACAAAATCAATACATACTGCATGACCATGCAAACTTAATTATAATAAGTTCATATAAATACATGTATAAGTAACAAAGAGTAACTCAGTAGAAATATTTCAAGGTTGAATAGGAGAAAATAGTGAGTTTAAAAAAAAAAAAAACAGAATTATCCATTTCACTTGAGGCTTTTTTTTTTTTCTTTTTTTTTTTTTTGGTATGTTTGTGTTTTGATTTCAGCTTTCCTTTCCCTGATTGGATCAACTCAGTCATTTAATCATATGTTTGTTTGATTCTATGCTTAACACGAAGGTGCCTTTTAGATATAAAGTTCCAGACGTAAAACAAAATACATTATTTCATCACTATGGCCTAATTCTTTGAATCAATGTCTGGTAGCCATGGTTATACATATCTGAATATACTTCAAGGGAGGTAACTTTTATGATAATATGACATTTATAGAAACTAGAGGCCCATGAAGTCCTATAAGGGCATTCTCTCTGTTTCAGGGGAATGGTATCCATATGCCATAGAGGGGAAAATTTAAAACATTTTGCTAACAAAGGGGAAAATATTTACTAGTGCGATAGGATCAAAATTCAAATTATTACACTAACTTTTGATCTGGAACAGATTGACTCTATATAGCTATGCCACTGAGCTCTGTAATATTGCCATCCTCGAAAACCAAGGCTTGATGGCGTTTTACTCTGATCTCGAAATAAGTGCAACGCAAATTGTGGCAATGGAATCTGGGTTTTTGCATGGGTTAAGGTTGTTTTGGTGTTTTGTTTTGGGTGCTGCAACCGAATGTTGTTGGTAGAGATAGGTACTACCTCCTTTCTTCTGACTCACTTCTTTTTACCATTCAGAGCTTGATTAATTTCGTATCATTTCAGTGTCAATGTGAAATTTTGTAATTTGTTTGTAGTAAAGTATTTTGGTATAATGGAGGTTCCCTATTTAAGGAGAAAAAACATACAATATAGTCATTTTTAGTGGGGGGGGGGGGGAATGGGGCAAAATTTCAGCCCCAATTTTTGACAATCAAATGCCCTGCCTATATTGTTCACTGAGAACCATGTATTTCAGCTATCATTGAAACCATATTAAGGCATTCGGGGTATAATACTTGACTCTACTTCCGGTTGTTTTGGTAACAGAAAATCTAAATTAGGTTAGCCTAATTTAACGAAAAATTTAAATTAGGTTAGCCTAATTTAACACACGAGTTCGGAAATGTACTGGACCACACATTTTCATGGCGAGTTGAATGAAACATTAGAAAAATATCAAATTTCTAAAAATATGTAAGACATGGAAGTACATACTTTCTAGCTTTTCCATGCTATTGTTTTTATACACTTACATTTAATACCGTACCCTTTTTAAGTTAATTCTTTGAATATGTTGAACACGCTGAACTATCAATATGCAAGTCTGTTATATGCATTGTTTCCTGGATGTTCAGTACCACCCAGAATCAAGTTGGTTTTTTTTTTTAAAAATGACAACTTTATAAAACAGTAAGATATATAGATTTTAAAGTTTTTGAAAAGGTTAAACTCCAAGGTCAAGGTCATTACATATAGGTCAAATGTCAATGCCCCATTACAGTTTACATTTGTCTTATAAAGAGGTATCCACATGAAAAATATTCCCGCTCTATCCCTTATGATTAAATGATATAGCCAATTTCCAAGGTCAGGTAAGGGTAAATGGATCAAAAGTCGAGGTTGAAAATGGAAGGCATAATCATGAGGACAGAGATACATTGTATCTATATGAGACATGTTTGCATCTAAGTTATATCTCTTTTAGTATGAAATATAGCCCAGGTAACTGAGGTTTTTAAATAATGTCAAAGTTCATGGTCAAGGTCACATCATGTTGATAAAAAATCACTGAATCAAATGAAAGCTCTGGTCATGAATCTAGATGTTGTACAGGTGAAATATCTACCATATGATCCATATAGTTCATTAGATATAGCCCAGGTCAAAGTTTCTTTTTATGAATAACTTATTCTTATAAGGTCAACAGGTCAAAGTTTTAGGTCAAGGTCACTAAAGGTCTAGAATTCCCATTTCCTATTGTCTGGGGGAGGGAGGGAGGCTGAGTTCTAGGAGGTGCAAAGTGCCAAGAAGGATTCCTAAAAACTTTATCAAAAATCAATAAAGCATATGCTCACGTAGCAGGACACACCTGCCAGGATTAATTTTTCATTATCAAGTTCCCTTGGAAAAATGAAAGTTCCATAACACTGCAATTACAAATAGGTTATCCTAAAAGTTGACATCCCCCTATATTCTTACCAAGAATTGTAAATATCATGAAGAGCCCAGCCAGTAGGCCCTTTTGTGTGTGTGTGGTTTTTTTTTTTTTTTTTTTTTTTTTGCTCTTCAAAAAAATTCTGATTTTAAGACCACCCTTGAAAAAATAAAATCCTGGATCTGACAATGTGTTTGACATACTTACTGTCCTGTTCACTAAATCCATAGCACCCTGTTTTGGCAATCTATTCTGTCTTCTGAAGAATTTTCCTATTAATTATAGTTTCCGAGAATGGACCTCCTTTAGTCGTAACTGGAAATTAACTTCAACTTACCATTTCAGCTGCCTTCAAATGGCAATATGAAAAATAAAATGTCTATGGGAAGTTTCCATGTTAACTTCAAGCCGCCGCCATTACTGGTCGGGATGTAGTTATCGCCGAGCAGTAATCATCGCCGTTTGCCCATTATCTTCTGTTATGCTAATGACAGAGACTTGATTCTTTCAGCACTTATACTTCTTATATCTATCAAATTGTATATGAAGTTTCAAATGAATCCATGCGATGAAAGCTAAGATTTTAGCAGCTAAATATCATGAAAATGCATTGTCTTCCCCCGAGCTCCTCGGGGGCGATGGTGGTGCACCTTGATGTCTTCTCTCTCTATCATTGAAGAAATTTCAAACTATTTTCAAAATTTTTTATCACAACTGATTAGAAAAAGAATTAAGGAATCCGATGGTATAAATTTAGTTGGAAGATTGTGAATATTAGACGAGAATGACCCCACATGGCGATAATTGCTTCTCCAACCTCTTTAAAGAGTGCTTAAAAGTAGCACATTTTAATTACTTATAAAACCAGTACAAGTCATCAAAATTTATTGAAAATTAATGGAAGTATAGGCAAATGGTTCTAGTTTGTGCTGTCAAAATTTCATGCAAATCTTGAAAATTAGAGGAATAAGAGCAAAAAATGCTTTAAAAATCGGCTATAATTACTTCTCTACCAGTATAGTTCTCGACGTCAAAGCTCCCGACGTCACGCATTTTCAGAGATTTTACTATGGAAAATCCCCGTAGACTTTTTATTTTCCGTCCTATTTCTAACTTAATTGACGTACAGTCAAAACAACGGTATTTTCTGTTACGACTAAAATAGTAATATAAAACTGATATCTTTTTGGAAGATTACTTGTGTCGGAACAGTTTCCGGACGATTTTGAAGGTTTTTCGGGGATAACTCCTCCGTCCATCAATGGAAAACATTCACATTTCTATCATATAATGCTATGCCCTTCCCACAGATACTCATGTTGAAAGAAAATATGAAATCTCTTAAGAAATATGGTTTCTAGACCGATTTCATGACCCTATATTTTGGCACTTTTTCGCAAATCGCTGGAACAGTTTCTGGACACCTGATTTTAAATCTGTCAATCTTGATTAATTTCAGCCCGAACTGAATGATTTTTGGATATTGAATTCTTCAATCTTCTCTACAAATGACTATGTAAAACCGAAACTTCTCAAATCACGTAGATTAAAATAGTATTGTTCTTGGCGACTTCCCACGGTGCGCGATATTGAACAGGGCAGAAAGGGGTAAAAAGATGGTGTGATAAAGCAACTTAGATGCAAAATTTTGTTTATATGATTCATGAATTGAATTCTGCATTTAAACATCTACAAAATTGTCACAAAATTTTGAAAATAATTTCCTTCAAAGTACTTTAAAAGGGTGACTGTCCGGAAACTGTTACTGTCCGGAAACTGTTCTGACACCAGTACAGTGACATAGTTTAGAGAAAAAAGGGAAAACACGATTTAGTGAACAGGACAGTAAATGACTTATTGCGAAATAATGACATATGCAGGGGGCCGGGGATGTTTCCTGGAAAGCTACAATGAAAACCAACTGAATAACGAGGTTTTAAGTTCTTATCGAAGATTAAAGTATTGACCTGCTCTCAGGGTAGGCTGGAACGGCCGGGAAACTGCGGACAGGACTTTGAAAATTCGGCTACGCATTCAAAATAAAAACCTTGCCTGGCAAGCCGATCGTTTAAATCAATGTCAACTTGCAGCTTGAATTTTGCAACTCTACAAGCAGCATGGGAAGAAGAGTAGAGATGAGCTAGACTAGAAAAGGCGCATTCGACATTTCTTTGAATTGCGTGCTTCACGCTTCGTTTTGCACCGTCGGAACTCGCGTCTCGATCATGGAACAAGTATTAGCTTTTACAAAAAGCTTGCCGTCAGTTAGCTGACTGTAAATGTTGTAAAATTCTAGTCAGAAAATGCATTCACCAATCGCACATTTCCGGGCTTTTCCGCGTTTTTCCGATTCAAGTGACGGAAATTTCCGAAAATCTTCGATTGTTATAGGACGTATCGGTTCAAAGACTTGTCGATGCAAATTTCGGAAGAAAATACACTGATGCGATATGACTTTCATTTGTCAGGTCATCTAGACTCTTAAGCCGACCTGGTGAGAGAATCTTATACACAGGTTCTGAATAACCTAGACGGATATTTGCATTTTATGCAATTGTCAACCAATCATATTGCCAAGAGGTATTCTATCCGTGCAAGTAGGTTACGAATGATTACAGTATACCGTCAGTCATGACTGACGGTAATAAAGCAGCCCAAATTAAAGAAACAAGTCTTGTCATGACAAATATCCTTATCTGATGGGTACCTTTTACAGAGACATCTTTAATATTAACATTATCAGGCGCATAGCCAGAGTACTTTTCAAGGGGATGCACATTCAGTCAGTGGCTTGAGGAATCCCTTTGAGGTCCCCTAATGATTCCAGAGAGCTCATTTTGGGATCAAAGGGGCGAAGGCCCGGGATCTAATGGATTGCACATATTTTCAGGGCACCTAAGTTATTCAAAATGACACTTTCGGCCTTTGTACACTTTCTTTTATTCTATTTTTGCAAATTGAAAACGACGCAGAAGCATCTGCACCAAACGCAGGGCTACCAGCATGACCAGTGATCAGTTACCTAAAAACTTTCAGAAGGAATCTCGACCGGGGAGTTTGGCATCTGCATACTTGCGTATGCCTGGCTACGCAACGGTTCATATGCCTGATTTTTTCCGAGTCTTTGTTAAAACATTTGATGTCAGGTTTGACGTTTTCAAAGGTAGTAATAAGCATCAGCGGAACATAATTATTATTTATTATAAGTCCATGGACTGGAACTATATTTGTCGGACTGGAACCCCTATCCTTTTTTCTTCCAGCGTTAAGCAGCAATTGCTTATAATGCCTATACGCGATTCAATAGCCGAAAAGAGAAACTTTTTTCTTTTTCTTTTTCTTTTAATTCCCTGCTTCCCTCGATCCTTTCCCTCCTTATGAAAAATACCTTTTTTACAGGTCAATTAATCTTCGCATTCCACTGTATAATTCCTACTTCCTCATTTATTTCTCCTGTCAATACCTACTAAACCACATATTATAAGATATGTCCATTAATTATTTTCACAATACCAGGGCATGATTTATGTATCCCGGACATCAGTGGACACGGGGAACAGAAATACACGGGGAAAGTCGGTATGAAATAACATGTTTAACACCCCTTGACCATGTCCGAAATCCGCTGGACATCCATTAGCTCTTGCGGGGGCGATGTAGTTCCTTGATTAGTAAGTGTTACATGTATGAAAAAAAAGTAAATAGCAAAGTACAAATTGTGTAGGAAGCGATGTCATGTAAAAATAGAACTATACAATACATATCATAAGAAATTATACTTAATACCATGAACATACCTTTTTTTTTTGAGACACGATTTCAGAGAGTCTCAGAGTTGTCTTAGGCAAATTGAGCAAAAAAAAAAAAAATTAAAAAAAATTAAAAAACAACCCCCCCCCCAATAAAAAAAAAAAAACAAAAACAAAAACTCCAAAGAATGAATGAATAGAAGTATAGATAAATGTAAGGGCAAAGAAATAATGAACAGATAAGATATTTTAATAGAAAAATGGGATATTAAATGAATAGGTGATTATACATGTAAATTTGTACATGGATCTGTTGATACAGTCAAATTAGAACAAAAAAAGTTGGATTTAAATGGTACACACGATCTTCATTGTTATACAAGTATAACTACATGAAAGTTGTGAGGTCAAACAAAAAGGGGACCCTGAATTCAACACCAAGTAATTACGTATAATTGATTGTTATCTGACAGTTTTAACCTGACTGTCATTATTCAAATATTTTCAGACTAATGACATGTCATAACCTTCCACGGTACTTTATCTATTTCAGTTAAAATTGAAATTAAACACAACAGTATGTCTTCAAGGTCATATTGACGTCGTTTTGAATTAGAAATGTCATATACTAGAAAAAAATTAATGCTTATTTGTCAAAAATATTTCTTTAAGAGAGGACAGTCATATTATAAAATTATTTATACGAAAAATTAATCAAAACGAGGTCCAATATATTATAAAGACTATAAACTCCTCTCCCAGTGTCTGTTTTCAAAATTCTTCAAATTTCTTAAACGTGGGTCCTGTAAAATCATAACCCTACCATCCTGCTACGTCTTTCGGTACATTTTTTGACATAATAATTTACACACTCTTTGGCTATTATATTACATTCTAACATTGTTTAGATTGAGCATAAGGCACGGTCCATTTGATATTCTGGGGGGGGCTTGGGTTTTTTTCGAAAAAAATAATTTTGCTCTGAATTTTGATGAAAAAAATAAATTTGCTTATGGTGTGACAGAAAAAAATAATCTTGCTCTTACAAATAATCTTAATTTGAAGAATTACCATAAAATTTTGCTAAAATTCTTGAAAATTTTCCGGCTCGCTTCGCTCGCCGCAATTTTCAATCTATCAAAAAAAGTTTTGGCTCGCTTCGCTCGCCATAGTTTTCTATCAATCATTACTTGCTTATGTCAAAGTTCATATATTTGAAGATATCAAAAGTGTTAACAATACTTATGTATAACTATTAATACATGTTGCATGTATCCTATAGAGTCTCAATTTTATGCTCTTGTAACTTCAGTTATTCACCATTTTACAATTCCACAATTTTAAATTTGTCTAGAAGACCTTCTCCAAAGACCCTTTTATATTCATGTACCTTATATAAATTTTGTTTATTTAGAATTGTATTGTAGAAATCTTTTATCTCTCTATTTAGAATTGAATTGAATACTTGCATAAAAATAAAGTATATATTAATATTTAGATTTTGTGTAAAAATATAAATAATATCTGATAAAACACAAACATTCTTAATATATATGCACATCACTTTGTTAAAAAAAATTTCCTTGCTCCGACTTTGCAAGAAGAAAATAATTTTGCCCCAGTCCAAGGCGAAAAAAATAATCTTGCTCCGACAAAAAACCCAAGCCCCCCCCCCAGAATATCAAATGGACCGTGCCTAACTGACGAGGGAACGTGCATGTATGGTACATGCTGCAAATTCATCTAAATGATGCTATTGAATTTGAAGACGTTAAACATTCACAGCAATGACTCTTTTAACCCCAAAAGTAAATCAATAAATCAATCAAAAAATAGATAAATAAATAAATAAATGAATAAATAAATAAATAAATAAATAAATAAATAAATAAATAAATAAATAAATAAATTTATTTACTTATTTTATAATTAATAAACAAATAAATAAATAAATAAAAAATGCAAGAATGTAAGAGCATACAAATGAAGAAATAGAATACATCAATGGCCATTGTAACAGCGATGTGCGAATGAAACTACACAGTAAACGGTACAAGAAATCTAGATTGCAACAAGAGTCGACTGCAACAACAGGAGAATACGTGCTACAAGGAAAGCAACAACAGGAGAATGCGTGCTACATAGAAAGCAACAACAGGAAAATGCGTGCTACATGGAAAGCAACAACAAGGGAATGCATGCTACATAGAAATCAACAACAAGAGAATGCGTGCTACATGGAAAGCAACGCTACGAGAATGCGTGCTACAAGGAAAGCAACAACAAAAGAATGCGTGCTACAAGGATTTTTTTAATTTTGTGTATCTATTAGTACTTTGTAAATAGTGCGCGACTCCACATTTCCTGTATTATCGATTTAGTAGCATAGTTAAATAAAATTATGATCGATGAGCGATATATATCCCCTACCGGCATAAATATATATCCAGCAACATGAATTTAAACTTGACATGTACTAACACCAACAGATGAATAAAAGGTCATGACTGGAAAACTTAAAATTTCATGAAAACTGAGTCAAGGGACCATATAACTTTTGTAAAAAAACAACTTTAATAGATCTGTATCTCCTAAACATGCATTCACATACCAAAAAGTCAGTTCATTATCTGCAATAACAGGGAAGAAAAGTCCGAATGGATCTGTATCATACTTAGACTTAGCTATCATGAAATTTGTATTCACATACAAAAAAGTTAAATATCTGCAATAGAACTGAAGAAAAGTATGCTAAGTCCAAGGACCATAACTCTTGTAAAATAGTTCAATCAAAACGAAACTCGAATTTGATCTGTATCACACTGAGATATATTCACATACCAGAAATGAGTTCAATTTATACGTCGGCAGTGAAAAAGTCTGGAAAACTAAAGTGGGAAGGGCGGACAGACAAAAAAGACGGGTCGGTGAGCTGGTAGAGGACGTGTAAAATCTATGACCAAAATAGCATTGGAGGGATGGTGCTAGGATAAAACTTAAACTGCTAGATGTATTTGTCAAACCAGAATCGTACAGCTATTTTTAAGAGTCACCTATTTTTTGAGATATAGACAACTGTACTAAGAGGAACTTTCAAATTATGTCTGGAAGACACAAAAATGTCCTCTGTTCAACCTATGAAATGAAAGGCAGGTTCGAAACGCAAAAGGCGTATGTAGTGTTTCAATTAGAAGGTCTTTTGCCTTATTCGTTTCATGTAACGTTATTGAAAGGCGAACTCAGCTGTTAGAAAAATTAGAATTAATACAATCGTAATGAAATATGCTTCCAGGTTTTACGCCATCGGCTAAGTGTATGTCGTATAAAGGCACACTTATGCTAAAAGTGTGAAAATAAACATTCCCTTATTAGCTGATTTTTGCAAAAGAACGGAGGGGATCTCCAACAAGACCCTGTTGCAGCACCAACAGCAAAATACCAAAAACACCCGATGCAAAAACACAAAAGACGAGCATAGTATAAGACGGTGTTATGGGTCAGAATACCCCAAAACGCCAGCAAAAATCAGACAAAGACAGAATATAAATTTACAAGTTTAATTATGTAAAAAATATATATATTTACAATGATTACAACTTACAATACAATGTCCGGATCAAAGTGTCCGTTACGGTCCACAAAGTCTATCGAATGTATGGTTTCCGGTAATCACAAACGTTCTCGAAAGATCGGTGTCCAAACGTTGTTAAATGGATTAAAGTCTCAACAAATAAAGTGTCCCAGTATCTCAGAATAGATGAATGAATCGTGTCTACGAATGTGTACGAATGCCCTCTCAACACAGTTCCTCAGAGGTATTTATACTTAATACCAATGAATTAACCAGAAGCTTCTAGAACAATGACTCATTACAAATGATTAACAATAGAGTAAATTCTAGAAATCACAGTCATGTGATGATAATGATGTAACAAAGAACATACTGGAATATTCTCTAATGAGATAATCATGACATAGTAAAATCTAGAAAGAATTATTATGAAATCATTAAATAACATGACTAAGTACATGTGTACCTACACATAAAGTAAAACTAAAATAATACATGACCCACAACACCTCCCCCCTTAAAAAAAGTTTGAATGTCAATGAAAACTTAGCTGGTAAATTCTGCAAAAATCACTCATGAAACTCTCGATAGTGCATCTGCAATCACATTGTCTTTGCCCTTGATATGGTTAATAATGATATCATACTCTTGCAACAATAAACTCCACCTTGTTAGTCTTTGATTCTTGTTTGACATTTTGTGCAAAAATGTGAGAGGGTTGTGGTCAGTATATACAAGAATGGGATGTAAAGTAACATTCAAATAAACATCAAAATGTTGTAAAGCTAACAATAATGCAAGACACTCTTTTTCAATAGTAGAGTAATTCTTTTGACATTTTGTCAATTTCTTTGAAAAATAACAAACAACTCTATCTACACCATCATCATTTTCTTGAAACAAAGCAGCCCCGATTCCTACGTCACTGGCATCAACAGTAAGCTTAAATTGCTTATCAAAATTTGGAGCTGACAGGACAGGACTATTCATAAGAACACATTTGATTTTCTTAAAAGATTCGTCACAGTCATTGGTCCATGCAAAATTCACTCTCTTTTGTAACAGATTGGTAAGTGGACCAACAACTGACGAGAAATTTGGACAAAATTTTCTGTAAAATCCTGCCATTCCCAAGAATCTCATTATCTCTTTCTTATTGGTAGGAATCGGGAACTTTGAAATGGCTTCCACCTTGGCCATGATAGGAGTAACAAAACCTTGACCTACTTTGTGACCCAAATATTCTACAGTTGCATGACAAAATTCACTTTTCGCAAGGTTCACTGTGAGGTTTGCTTTCGCCAGTATGTCGAAGAAGGTACGCATGATTCGGAGATGATCATCCCAGGTGTTGCTGTAGATGATGACGTCATCGATGTACGCCTCGCATCCTTCGAGATGATTTAGGAGCGAATGAATCATCCTCTCGAATGTGGCTGGTGCGTTTTTCATACCAAAGGGCATTACTTTATATTGGTATAGCCCATCTGGAGTCGCAAATGCCGATATTTCTCTGGCTCTCTCGGTAAGCGGGACCTGCCAATAGCCTTTAAGCAAGTCAAATTTACTGACAAATTTTGCACTGCCAATTTTATCTATACAGTCATCGATTCGTGGGATCGGATAAGAGTCAGTTTTGGTGACTGAATTGACTTTTCTAAAGTCCGTACACAATCGGTAAGTTCCGTCTGGCTTCGGAACCAGAATACATGGGGAACTCCAATCACTATTGCTGGGTTCAATAATGTCATTTTCGAGCATGTATTGAATTTCTTTCCGCATGTATTGAAGTTTTATCGGGTTTAACCGATAGGGATGCTGTTTGATAGGTGACGCATCACCTACAATGACGTCATGATGAGACGCATTTGTCTTTTTTGGAATGTCCGGAAAGATGGTCGTATATTCCCGCATTAATTGGTGCACTTCCTCTTTTTGATGCACGGTCAGATGTCCGAGTTTCACTTCCGGACTTGTTAGAATTTCAGAATTCTTTAAACGGACACTTTGAGCCAAGTCTTTTTCAACAGTCTCTTCATTACATTCCGGTTCAACACAATTTTCAAATGTATTTACATTGGCCAAAGTGGAAACTGGTTTTACAAAATTTCGGTCACTTCTATGAAAATACTCTTTCAACATGTTAACATGACACACTCTTTTTTCTTTTCGCCGACCTGGTGTCTTAACTACATAGTTAACATCACTAATTTTACTCTCAATCTCATAAGGACCGAAATATCTAGCTTGCAAAGGATGACCAGGGATAGGCAAAAATACAAGAACTTTATCGCCTGGTTTAAAAACTCTGTTTCTAGCATCTTTGTCATACCATGTTTTCATTTTCATTTGTGATGTTTTGAGATTTTCTTGAGCTAATTTGCAAGCATTATATAATTTCTCTTTGAAATTAGACACGTAGTCTAAGAGATTCAAATCGCTAGTCTCAGTCAACCATTTTTCCTTCAACAACTTCAATGGCCCCCTGACCGTATGCCCAAAAACTAGCTCAAAGGGACTGAATCCCAGGGACTCCTGAACCGCTTCTCGTGCCGCAAACAACACGAGGTGAACCCCTTCATCCCAGTCTTTTTCATACTGGTGACAATATGTTTTCATCATAGTTTTAAGGGTTTGATGAAAGCGTTCAAGTGCCCCCTGGGACTCAGGATGGTACGCAGAAGACTTATACTGCCTGATACCTAGCTCATGCATAACCTGTTGAAACAATCCTGACATAAAATTCGAACCCTGATCTGACTGAATAGCCTTGGGAGCACCTACGAAACTGAAAAACTTTGTAAGGGCCTTAACTATGGTCTTTGCCTTAATATTCCTAAGAGGTATGGCCTCAGGAAACCTAGTCGAAGTACACATAATTGTCAGTAAGTACTGATTACCCGACCTAGTCCTAGGCAAAGGACCTACACAATCAACTAACACCCTACTAAAAGGTTCCTCAAAGGCTGGAATGGGTTGGAGGGGAGCAGGTGGTATAACTTGATTGGGTTTACCTACCATCTGACAACTATGACAAGACTTACAAAACTCAGACACATCTTTTCTCAACTTAGGCCAGTAAAAGTGACTTAAAATCCTATTATAAGTCTTATTGACACCTAAATGACCTGCCATGGGTGTGTCGTGAGCTAAACTCATGATGTCCCCGCGATACGCTACTGGAACCACTATCTGGTGAACGACCCGCCACACTTCATTAGGGGGTGCATCGGGTGGTCTCCATTTCCGCATGAGGATGCCATCTTGTATGTAGAAGCACTCTCCGACTTTGTCCGCTTCTTCTCGGGGAAGGGCCCTCTTGCTTAGTCGGATGATCTCCGGATCTTTAGTTTGCTCGGAGAGGAGCTGCTCACGGCTTAAGGCATCTGTATCTCTGTCTAATGGCGGATGGTAATCATCACTAGGTACTGTCGGAGACTTGTCAACATGAAGTGGTACTGACGTCTCAGGTATGTTGTCATCAATGGTAGACATGAATGTGTCAGAAAGGTCTATATCTTCGGAGGGATGGTCCTCGTTAAGTGCAGAAGTACTCTCAGCCTCTTTCAGTCTGTTCCTGGCCATCGCCCTGGTAACAGCGCAGGCTGGATACAAGTCGTCGTCTTCATCATCGGACACGACATCGGACGTGATTTTCTCACAAACAATCGGATCGGCTACAACTTTGCCGCCAGCTAAATCGTTGCCAAGCAACAAGGAAACGCCTTGAACGGGAAGAGTAGGTCGAACACCTACGATAACAGGTCCAGTAATTAAGTCTGACTTCAAACAAATTTTATGAAGGGGAACATCAATGACGCCTAGCTCCACACCCTGTAATAAAACTGACCTACCAGTAAAAGTGTGCTCAGACAAAGGCAATGAACCCTCTAATAATAAAGTCTGGGCAGCACCAGTATCTCTCAAAATCTGAACAGGCAACGCTTCGCTAGAATCACTGAGTGAAACAAATCCCTGTGACAAAAAGGGCTTATAATGATCCTCCACAAAATCATCAGAACTGGACTTAGAACCCTGAATCTCAGGAGTGTCAGAACAAATCGAATCTAAGGCTTTCCTATCATTTCTAACAGACGCACAGGCCTGTGACTTAAGTTCTTTTTTCTTCTTAAGCTTCAAACACTCACCAATAACATGACCCTTTTTCTTACAATAATTGCATGTAGGAAGCGACCCCACCCCTGGGGATGCCTCAGAACGCTCGGACCTAGGTCCGGACGTAGAACCACCTTGAGATGGTGACTGGGAACTAATGGACGACTGAGACTCTTGTAAATTTTTCTTTGGAAAATCTGAAGTTTTTGCGCTATCGCTAGATTGAGTTTTTGACACAAAATTTTTCTTATGAGTGAGAGCATACGTATCAGACAAAACAGCGACTTCTTCAAGAGTTTTAACATTTTTGTCTTCCAAATGAGTTCTTAAATCTTGATGTACACACTCTTTGAACTCTTCTATCAGAATGATCTGACGCAAATTGTCAAATGAATTGGGAATTTTCTTAGATCGAAACCACTGATCAAATAAATCTTCTTTTTCTCGAGCGAATTCAACATATGTTTGATTTTCAAATTTTTTGTACTTTCTAAACTTTTGTCTGTACGCCTCAGGTACTAACTGATATGCTCTCAAAATCGTGTCCTTGACCTTGTCATAGTCTGAACTCTCAGCAATACTGAGCGCCGAGTACACTTCAGCCGCTTTGCCAATAAGTACGCTTTGTAACAAAGTTGGCCAAAAATCACGTGGCCACTTCAGATTGGCCGCGATTTTCTCAAAATGTGGAAAATATTTGTCCACGGACTTTTCTTGAAATTTTGGTACTAATCTGATGTTTTTGGCGGCGTCGAATTCAGACTTGACAGGCGAAGGAACAGGATTTTCCTTAGCGCTTTTCTCTAACTTTAACTTTTCTAACTCAAACTGGAGTTCTTTCTCGTGCATACGTTCCTGTTTCTCTCTTTCTTCTTTTTCTCTTTCAAATTGTAAATGTCTTTCTTTTTCTTCTTTTTCAAATTGTCTTTCTTTTTCTTCTTTTTCAAATTGTCTTTCTTTTTCTTCTTTTTCAAATTGTAATTGTATTTTCATTTTCTCTAATTCAAACTCATATTTTGACATTTTGGTTTCGCTTGAAACAGGTTCAACAGGAAAATCGTATGACGAAAAGATTTCCTTAGCTAAAAGCTCTTTAGCCACAATATTTCTAATTTCTTGTTTTCTCATAGAAGATTTTACATCTAACTTCAAGTGAAGACCTAAACCAATCAAATCATCTTTTTTCAATGATTCGAACTCATCTACAGTCGGCGATTTCAAAAATTCAGTGACCGAAAATACCATGACTGTTTTCTGCTGGCAAAAGTTTGGAGAATTTTCCTTTTTTCAAAAAACGAACTTTTACGTAAAAATGCAAATATGCAGAGATTACGATCCCGGACGAGCCCCCTATTCTGTTATGGGTCAGAATACCCCAAAACGCCAGCAAAAATCAGACAAAGACAGAATATAAATTTACAAGTTTAATTATGTAAAAAATATATATATTTACAATGATTACAACTTACAATACAATGTCCGGATCAAAGTGTCCGTTACGGTCCACAAAGTCTTTCGAATGTATGGTTTCCGGTAATCACAAACGTTCTCGAAAGATCGGTGTCCAAACGTTGTTAAATGGATTAAAGTCTCAACAAATAAAGTGTCCCAGTATCTCAGAATAGATGAATGAATCGTGTCTACGAATGTGTACGAATGCCCTCTCAACACAGTTCCTCAGAGGTATTTATACTTAATACCAATGAATTAACCAGAAGCTTCTAGAACAATGACTCATTACAAATGATTAACAATAGAGTAAATTCTAGAAATCACAGTAATGTGATGATAATGATGTAACAAAGAACATACTGGAATATTCTCTAATGAGATAATCATGACATAGTAAAATCTAGAAAGAATTATTATGAAATCATTAAATAACATGACTAAGTACATGTGTACCTACACATAAAGTAAAACTAAAATAATACATGACCCACAACACCTCCCCCCTTAAAAAAAGTTTGAATGTCAATGAAAACTTAGCTGGTAAATTCTGCAAAAATCACTCATGAAACTCTCGATAGTGCATCTGCAATCACATTGTCTTTGCCCTTGATATGGTTAATAATGATATCATACTCTTGCAACAATAAACTCCACCTTGTTAGTCTTTGATTCTTGTTTGACATTTTGTGCAAAAATGTGAGAGGGTTGTGGTCAGTATATACAAGAATGGGATGTAAAGTAACATTCAAATAAACATCAAAATGTTGTAAAGCTAACAATAATGCAAGACACTCTTTTTCAATAGTAGAGTAATTCTTTTGACATTTTGTCAATTTCTTTGAAAAATAACAAACAACTCTATCTACACCATCATCATTTTCTTGAAACAAAGCAGCCCCGATTCCTACGTCACTGGCATCAACAGTAAGCTTAAATTGCTTATCAAAATTTGGACAAGTTTTCATTCACAATTTTAGTATGTCATATATTTTATTTATCCTTACTCTAATTCGGATGCATCTCTTTGTTTCTGTGGTGCCAACCATGTTTCAAAGAGATACTTGCTTAGACCCTTGAGCATGTCTCTTCATATGGTTTTATATATGTTAATGGTCTCAAAGCATTTCTTGTATAGGTATGCGTAATATGTCTACCAAATCGGTATAAAACGGTTCACGACTTCTTAGCACCATCCCTCCAATGCTATTTTGAACATAGATTTTATTTGGATATGCTACTGAATCGACACTCTAGGAAATTTGGAGCCGCGCACTCTCTGTAATGCAAATGTAAAAATCAACTTCAAAAAAATTAAAGAGGGCGCTACTGAAATTATTTTTGGTGTCTCCGCTGAGAGCATTACTGATGAGAATTTGATATTGTGTCTGGTGCATGTAAATTGGTTTGGAAATTTTCTTCAAGAAGGTAGAGAGTTGGAACACTTCGACATTATTCTGATATTTGTTATGAAGGTACCGGTATTCCAGCTGTGTCTGAAAATCACTTTGGCTGGAAGCATCACTGATGAGGATTTACTAACCGAAACACGTGTCTTGGGCATTAAGATAGGTTAGAAATGTTGATCATAAAGTTAACGTACGAGTTGAACATTTATATTTTCTTTTTTCACTGCTTAGATACTTTTGGAATTTACGAGGAAAATATTAAGCTCTACAACACCTCGTTATCCATTATTTGGAACTTCAAATTCAATAGCAACATTTAAGAACAGATGAATTTGCAGCATGACAAGACATGCACGTATCGGGTACTTAACCCTCATCAGTGATCCTCAATCTAAACAATGTAATATGGCCAAAGAGTCTGTAAGTTTGTACTGAAAGGCGTAGCAGGATGGATGGGATATGATGCTACAGGACCAACGTTATAGAAATTTGAAGAAATTTTGATAACAGAAATAATTATTCTTAAATAAAACCCCCCAAAGACCGTTTTTGACCTATTTCGATCTCTCTGTACAGCTGGCAGATGTTTCTATTAAGCAGTAGATACTTAATATTTTCCTCTGACACATGATATATTTTTGCTCCTTCGCAGAATATTTTGATTTTTTTTTCTCCTTTTTTTCTTATTTTTTTTATGTTTCATTTGCCTTATATTTAAGTTCATTCGACTCTGATTTTTGGTTATTTTGTTTGACTTATATTCACTGATTAAATGCATTTGGATTTAGAGGCAACATACATGAAATAAGATGAAGCACGTTATAATAAATATAACAGAAGGGTACACAGTTATTCAGTCTCAGAGTCGAGAAGGCAAGGCAAAACTATTAGATTTTCCACAGGAACGGTTGCGAACCTCGGAATGAAGAAAATTCCGAAGTGAGACCAGATGCCCGATGAGAGTCAGCGTCTCCTGATTGCATGCAACACCCGTCGCAACAACTCCATGTAAACCTGTCAAATTCGGTGATTGTCTCGATGTACATATTGATGTACATATCAGGTCAATATTTCTTGTTTTGTGACGATGACAACCATTCAATATAAGCACTTTAACACCTAATTGTCCACAATTTAGAAAGAAATTTTAGATAAAATCCTCCAAAACACCGAATTTGACCAATTTCTACCTTCTCTGAAGAGCTGACAGATGATTCTTGCAAGCTGTCTCCGGGCACCTGATCTCCATTGGGATTTTGTTTTGCTCCTTCGCAGAAATTTTGATTTTTTTTCTCCTTTTTTCTCATTTTTTATGTTTCATTTGCCTTATATTTTAGTTCATTCGACTCTGATTATGGGTTATTTTGTTTGACTTTTATTAACTGATTAAATGTATTTGGATTTAGAGGCAACATACATGAAATAAGATTAAGCACGTAATAAATCATATAAGCACTATTGTGATGGCTCAAGAATATGAATTTGGGATAGGTCTTCTACATAACAAATTAGAAAGAAAATTCGGTAATTCTTCGTTAATTGTTTAAAAGCCGGAAGATATCTACTAGAGTGCAAAATCTTCACAGTTATTCAGATAAACGCACAATCGTCATCAGAATTACATAAAGGGAGACGAAAGGACACCAAACGTGTTTCCATTGAATTTATCACAACAAGGCAAAGAAAAAGCCCGAGGGATCTTTACCTAGCATTATACCATAAATGGAGTATATGCACTTGCAATAACCAATTCCCCTGTAACACCGAAAGATATATGTATGCAAGGAATCTTGTGAACATAATGTCTCCGAGAAGAGTCTTTAATTCATCTTATTTGTGATTGCATAAGAATAAGAAGGGGCTCAGATGTTCAGTTAATAACCAAATTAGAATAGTTACAGTTATTTAGATCGAAATAAAAATTTTCGTAAAACCCCACCAGCAGAAGCATAATGGAGAATTCGATGGCTCCCTCAAGTATAGTTCTCTTTGGTATACATTGAAGGAGCTGAGAAGATAAGGGCTGCTTTCAGAACTGAATCTCTTTTTTTCTGCATCACGATTCCTATGCAGAAAATTGAAATAGAATGATTTCCGGTGAAGCACTCCGAAGATTCTAAAATTAAGGTCGAAAGATATAGAGGGTTCTCGAATATGAAAACTGATAATATCGACAAAAACGTTGAAGAACTACATGGATATATTTTAACTTGCGGAAAAAATGCATTGAAATAACCATCGCTCAGATTGCTTCTTTCGTGCCTATACTTCTTGTATATTTCATTTCATCAGATGTTTTAAAGTAAGAGCTACTGACCGATCCTTACTCTTACAGAAAGGAGATATCCTTATTCTACCTTGAAGTAACAACAACGGAACAGAAGGGCACACGATCTTCACAAAAAGAGGACAGCACACAAAACATCCACACAATCAGCCTGAGACAAACATACTGTATAGACATAACATCAGACAGTGCATATATTTTAGATATTAATTTCATTTTCGTGCGTGAACATCGACGGCGGGTGCGGCTAGCCAACAGGGGATGCTTACTCCTCCCGAGCACCTGGTCCCACCTCTAGCTTGCTAGGGTCCGTCGATGCTAAAATTGATGCCCTATTGTGAGTGCTGTTGAGACTGTTGTCAGGATCCTCCTTGACTCATGAACACTCACAAGAAAAGTACCAATAAACAAAGTAAAGACATGTGCATCTATTTTATTTGGATATGCTGCTGAATCGACCGTACAGGAAATATACAGCCCCGCGCTGTCTGGAAAGTAAATGCACAAATTTGAATTCAAAAAATAAAACCAGAGGGCGCTACTGAAATGGATTTTGGCTGCTTCTGAAAATCACTGGAAGCATCACTGGTGAGGATTTAATATTTGAAACACGTTTCTGGTGTATAATGAGTTGGTTTGAAATTTTCTTCAAGAATGTATAGAGTTGAAACACTTCCGTATTATAAACATCAAAGACAACATATCAGAGGAGGGATAGCAAAGTGTATCGGGAGCAGAGACTTCATGACCAGCTTTCTTTAACATAGCAAAGAGTTTGGTTATCCGAATTACATGCAACATCCGACTTATCCGGATTATAAGAAGGTGCACTGTTAATTTCTTTTTCAGACTGTAAATGTGAGGTAACTGCATAAACAAGACAATACTAGTATATCAATGGAATTCGAGACAACACAAAAATTATGTAAGCGGATATTAAGATGAATTTGCCAAGCAAAAAGTCCATGCTGATCCAACTCGAGGTGTCCGACAGACATCAGATATATCCTCAATTATCTCCAAATGCCTCTGTATAATGTACAATGTAGAGTTGAATGAAGATCAATGTAAATACATTCAGCCCTCGTAATGAAAATTTAATTAGCACAGAAACATTAGAGGAAGTCAATATATTTCTTGTTTATAATAACTATTGCACATATATCAGTCCGATCTGTCAGATATGGTACCTTCCGAAAAAGTAATGAGTTCTTCCTAATTGGTAAAGGCCATGGTCTCTTTAGTTGACCGTCAGATACTTCTGTAGATAAAATATATGTGGCCTGATTTGAATCAGATGAAGTGGAGATATGAGATAATGGTATAACATTCAATATCTAGGAACAAGAAATATGACGTATGACTACATGAGCAAACTTTAGCTAAATTTTGGACTTTCACAAGTGTGTACTGTGCTCTGACGTCAATAAATGAAAGAAAGAATAAGACAGGTTTGGTTGATCGTTTCTTCAACGCATTCGAAAATTTCTGTTATCAGAATTTCTTGAAATTTCTAAAACGTGGGTCCTGAGCATCATATCCAACCCATCCTGCTACGTCTTTCGGTATATTCTTAGACATACTTTGGTCATATTACATTGTTTAGATTGAGGATCACTGACGAGGGTTAAGTACCCGAAACGTGCATGTCTGGACAATGCTGCAAATTCACCTGTTCTTAAATGATGCTATTGAATTTGAAGACATTTAACATTTGTACCACTTGGTGAGTGTCACTGCTGGTTGACCAGGAGTCCCCAAGGGCATATGTAGCCAACTTCGTTCAACTTCAGTTGATCGTTTATTCAACGCATTCGAAAATTTCTGTTATCAAAATTTCTTGAAATTTCTAAAACGTGGGTCCTGTAGCATCATATCCCACACATCCTGCTACGTCTTTCGGTACATTTTGAGACATACTAACTCTCACACTATTTGGTCATATTACATTGTTTAGATTGAGGATCACTGACGAGGGTTTAGTATACGAAACGTGCATGCCTGGTCCATGCTGCAAATTTACCTGTTCTTAAACGATGCTATTGAATTTGAAGACATTTAACAATTGATAACAGAAAAGCTGCATTAATTAATCAACAGAACTTTTGTTCTGAGCACAAAAATTGCTTCTATACATTTATATGGCCGCTGGGCTTAACTTTTAATGCCGAATTCAAAAATCGGTCTGAAGATAGTTTATGTTCTCCATATCAAAATCACGTTTCTGTATTGGAGAAGAATGTTTAACTTATGTGTCTATGTATCTTTAAGGTTTTGGAGACTATCTACTAGTTTTGTATGTAATATAGTGATTCATTAGTGATGCTTGCTTCCTTTTCCAGATAATGTCACTTTTTGTCATCACAAAACTAGTCTTTTGCTGAGCTCGTCTTCTCTGTGTTTTCGTACCAGGTGGCATGCTTTGGTATATTGCTGTTGATGGTGCAAGCGGGTCTAGTTGGAGATCCTCTCCCTTCTTTCATACGGATTACGTATTATTCATTATCATATTACATGACAATTTTGCTTTGTTTTTTTATAATGAAGATACAGGAAAACCATGGACATTCAAGTCAAACTAATGAACATATGAAGCAAAATAATGCTGTGTTACCCGCTTGTGTAATTTCTACATGCACCTCTAAGCAGCCATCATGTAAAAGGTGAGAGCCAAAGGTTCACAGTGGGCTTTAATTGTTGTAGTGCTTCGTCCCTCTTACTTTTTTTTACATCTTCTCTAAAACAATGTACAGATTTTGATGCAATTTTGGTGGTTTTAAATTTATGATGGCCCCTTCATGTATCGCTGCGTTCTGTTCAGATAAATCAACAGGTAGCGCCACAATAGAAGGTTAAATTGGATGCCCTCCCTAGACGATTTTTTTTCATCGGCATGGAATCATTCATCAACAAATTGAAAGCATCAGATTGATCTAGATGATTTTCGTTAGAAATATTGCAATTCTCGTGAAACGTCGTTGCCAAATGGAAATAGTAACGCCATCGTGTTCTAGTGTGTTAGTTAGTGGGCACTCTAGAGGTCACAATTCAACAAATACATGTAAGCTGTCCATGGTGATAAGACGGCACCTATTGATTGTCAAGGTCAGAGGTTAAAAATCAAGATCACAAAGGGGATAATAGAAAATCTTGTAGACACTCTAGATATCACAGTTTACCTTCAATCTTCATCGAAATTTACATGTTAGTTGTCCATGGTAAGAAAATGACACCTATTGATTTTCAAGGTCAGAGGACAACGATCAAGGTCACAATGAATGAAGATAAATTAACCTTGCATACTGTGTAGAAGTAGCATTTTATTTTTCAATTTTCATCAAATTTTGTATGTAAATAGTCCATGATGACAAGACGAAGCCTATTGATTTTCAAGTTAAGAGATCAAATATGAAAGTCGCTATGGGCGATAATATAAATCCTTCTGGGAACACTCTAGAGGTAACACTTTACTTTCGATCTACATCAAACTTTGAATATTTGTTATCCTTCAAGACCACAGACAGAGGGCAAACGTCAAGTTCGCAATAAAACGATATTATAATAGAACATGCTTTTGGATACTGTAGAGGTAATGTTCAGCCTATTTCCAATCCTTATCAAACTTGAATTTGAAGACGTTTAACATTTGCATGTAAGTAATTTTCAAGTCAGTGGTCAAAGGTCATGGTAACTATTATCAATCGTAGAAATAACCTTGTGGATATTTCTAGAGGTTACAGTTTAAGTTTATGATGATCTTGTCTACTATGAGTTTTCGCATCAGGTGTTTTTGGTTCTTGTGGGTACTACATCTGAGTCTAGTAGCAGATCCCCTCTTTCTTCTGCTCCTTAACTGATGAACTTATCTTTTGAAGTCCGAGTGATAGGGATTTCAAATTACACATGTGTATTCCTTGTGACATAAACTCCTATATTGTGCCAAACATGTTTACCTGATTACCTTGACCTTAGAGTTGGACCTATTAAAGGACAATACTGACCTTAGGCATACACTTTGAATGGTGAGGGAGAGAGCTTTTATATTGAATTTCCTTCTAGCAAGATCATTCCATAACTTTCAAGATTTTTGACCTCGACCTCGAACTTTGGGCTATTTCATAACAAACACCATAATTGTCAGACTCTGACTGCCCTTTGATAAGTTCATTTTTTTTCTGACTGCATGGCAATACAAACAGCATTAGATGATAAAGATTATAGTAAATTCAAATAAAGCATACTTTCACAAATATCAATTTTCAAAATTATTGGAACTTCGCAGCAGCAAACTTAAAAAAGAAAAGGTGAAAACATTCCATAGAACAAATGAAAGCTATGTAGGCAACTTTTCGAAGAATTTGCTTTCAAAATTATATTCTTGTTACATACAGAAATAAATAGTGCATCATACAACTACTATTCCCTTTAAGTCGGCTTAACGGCTTAACTGAATATAATTCACTCACTCTCTCTCTCTCTCTCTCTCTCTCTCTCTCTCTCTCTCTCTCTCTCTTCCTTCCCTCTACTTTCCATAAAAATGTACTAGTATTTCATAATATTCAAACTCAAAGAGCATTTATTGTTTGTACGATGATGATATATTGTACCATAAAAAATATTTTTTTACCTAAAGAAGTGCGAATAACCCAAATATGTTATTCATCCTCTCCTCATTTCTAAGTATGTACACCGCCATCATGCCTTTCTTATGGAATGAAGTCTGGTGTTTACAACGACCCGGAGGCTGCAAATCTGGGGCGCCTTTCTATTGCTGGTCGTCCGCCAACCTGAATACTATTACTTTGAATGCCCCACAAGAACGAATTTGTCATAAAAATGTTCATTTCATTTGTAATTGTGATTTTGTACACAGCTGTCATATCAAAAGCTATTAAACTAATAATGATATTTCAGTAGATAAATACCGACTTCAACCTTTAGCCCCGCCGGAAAAGTCTTGCACGCTCTTGCCTTATAATAGGCATTTGAAGAAAACAAGTGTACTCAATTCCACGATAACTGAGTTACATTGTAAAAGGAAGATTGGGGTTTTACTTTTACACAGTACTAGCGTGGCAGATGGCCGTCCTAAGCGGCATTATTGGCCTCGTTCGTTTATGTGTGGTTGTTTGTGTTGAATGTTTCTCTGGTGTGAGTTGGTGCTCCTTGTTCCTTTTGTGTCTCTTTCTGTGCGTGTCTGCTGTGTTATTGCATTGGGTGTTTTGGGAGTTTGTTGTGAGTGCTGCAACCGAGTATTGTTGGAGATCCCCCTTTCTTCAATAAAACATTATTAAAACTAAAATCTTATAATATGTTGCCTGCCTACTGACAGCCAGTCATAAATGGTGGAATCTGGAGTACGAAAAATTGTGTTCAAAATGGAATAATAAAATTTGAAGTTGCATTTTATTTGGATATGCAACTGAATCGACCCTACAGGAAGATTGGAAATTGCAAGAATTCATTTTCAAAAATTATAACCAGAGGGCGCTTCTAAAATGTGATTTGGCTGTGTCTAAAAATCACTTTGGATGGAAGCATCACTGATGAGGATTTAAGCACGGGGATTTATCGCTCTTCCCAGATGCTTGATACTGCTATGAGTATTTATGAATACTCAAAGTACAATCAAGCAACTGGGAAGCGCTATCTAAATTCCTGTGGATGAAATATCCGAAGCACGTGTCTGGTGCATAATAAATTGGTTTGAAATTGGAAGGTATAGAATTGGAATACTTCCGTATCATTGCATCATGTGTTCCACTGACATCATTCCCTTCTTTACCAATAAACTATATCGTGAGCACAATTGGACACGTGAAAGATCTTTGTCATAATAAATTTAGTCGTATTTGTGACTTTTTAAAGTTGGTCCCAGTTGTCATATCTAAGGCTACTTACTACTCTGATACTAAAACTTTAGGGATTTTATATCCACTTCCACCTCTTACCCTTCCGGCAAAGTCTTGCACATAGCAGTAACACATAGGACGTGTGGCAAATACTCAAGTTTGTCAACAAGGATTCTTCTGGCAGCAGGGTTGGAACGCATTATTTGCCTTCAATGATGTGATCGATGAGTAAGGTGTTGATATGAAGGTTTAGATTTTTTGTACTCAGAACTTAATAAAAAGTTATGAAATCTCAAGCCGCATAAGTTGTGGTACATGTATGCCAAGTGGTCTGACGGCAAGCTGCAAGATTTGAAGACAAGTAGAAGATGCACCTGTGTCTAACAAAATCAACTTCGGTTGATCGTTTCTTCAAAGCATTCCAAAAAAGTAAAATTTCTGTTATAAAAATTTCTTAAAATTTCTAAAAACGTGGGTCCTGTGGCATCATATCCCACACATCCTACATGTATTACGTCTTTCAGTACGTTTTTTTTTCACACGTTTGGCTAAATTACATTGTTTAGATTGAGGATCATTCACTAGGTTTAAGTACCCGAAACGAGCATGTCTGGTCCATGCTGCAAATTTATCTGTTCTTAAATGATGCTATTGAATTTGAAGACGTTTAACATTCTATTGACATCATTCCCTCCTTTTTTCACCAGGTTTGATAGAAATATGGGGCACAAATGAAATCAATTATGATCTTTAGTCACAATGCATTTTATTCAATTTCTATTTTGAAAATCGAGCTCAGCTGCCATATTCATATCTCAAGGCGATTGCACTCAGAACCAATCTTCATTGCATGACACCGTAAAATGTTCCATCTGAACCAAGGGAAAGGCTTTGAACCGAAATATATTTTCTATTATCGGCCTCGAGCGTCACTGGCTAGACATTTTTGTCGAAATGAGCATAATTTTTTTTATTATGGTGCATAGATGACAAATATGGAAAATGTCCATATCCATATAAACAGCACAAAATCGATAATTCAGAAATCATAAACCGAAGGCTTACAAAATCAGAATAAAACAGGAACCAAAGCAAACAAACAAAAACCACCACCACATGAAAAGAAGAGAACTTCCGAAATGGGAGTGAGACCAGGTGCCCAGGAAGAGTCAGCATCCCCTGCCTGTATGCAACACCCGTCGCTTCAATTCGGTAGAATTGTCACCTCCGGTTACTTCTATTTTAGAAGATATAAAGTATAATCTCTGGTTGGACGGTACAAATGGTCTATGACAGAATATCATCCACCATTCTGGAGAGCGGGACATCATAGTGTATGACGAGTTCCCCATATCGACCGTAGAACTTCGTAGACGATGTTAGTCGGTCACAAACATATCCCTGACTGAAAAGCTTATCTGAAAGACGCATAGCTGTCAGAATAAAATCTGTATATTTGGTACTTGCTCTGGTATAGCGTATCAACTGAGATATGAACAGGCCATAAGAAAGCGATGAAGGGATGTTGCTTCTCAGAAAAGGAAAGTTTATGATGCTCAAATTGAAGTCGTCACGCTTGTCATAGAGTGAGGTTTTCATGTGCCCATTAGTGTTGTAGGACAACATTATGTCCGAATAGGCTGCTGGGTTATTTGTCTCTGTAGTTGTTTTTACTTCAAGCTCCGAAGGATAGATTCTGCTGAGAGGTAATACGCACATTTTGGATTATTGATGATCAAAACATCGTCTATGTATCTGTAAGTGAAGTTGAAGTCAGAAGCTAATTTTTTTTCCCATCAGAGACCAAAGATTAAATGAATTCAGCTTCGTAGGAATAAAGAAAAATGTCGGCAAGGAGTGGGGCACAATTGGTTCCCACTGGAATTCCGACGATTTGCTGTTTCCTCCGAATACCACAAAATGTTGTCGATCAGGAAGTTTAACATCTTAATGATATCTGTTTCAGTGTCCGTATTTTCAGAATCGGACTTTCCTTTTACAAAGTAGGTTTTGTCATAGTTACCAGCAATAAATTTGTATTTGCGATCGCCGTTCTTGATATCATTGATTTCTAGACGATCCGTCCACAAACCATTCCATCCACAATCATCCGTCCCCAGACGATCCGTCCACAAACCGTTCCGTCCACAATGACGGCCATCAACCAAGAAGTTTCAATTGACATCTACGATTTCCATATTTATACTTTCAGCAACTAGGTTGGGTATTGTTGCTGTTGGACTTAGTTCCCGATTGTATCTTATAACTAAATGTTTCTGTGTTTATTTTGTAAATGTGACTTTAAAAGATCAAACTAACCAAATCAAAACTATTTCAATTAATAAAAAAGGGATTTCTAAAAATTCAAATTCTGAAAGCAGGGGAAAAATTTCCACAGCCAAGATCAGCCATTTCTAGATAGTGCACTAGACATATGTTTTCCATACTTCTAGTCCGTATAAATTATTCGTTAAACCGAAATATTATTATAAAAGGAAAACTTTTTCGAAAAAGACCGAGTTGCAGTAACCATACCGAAACACACACCGATAAGCTCTTCCGTTCACCGTCCACCGTCATCATCTACCAACCCAGACAATCACAGAAACAAAAGGTACCACTCACATCACACATACCAGTCATACCTCTCGCCGCTCACACCAATCAAATTTCTCGCGCAACTAACATCACTCAAGCCATTCATATCGCTTACACCACACCATCGTCTACCGTCAGTATCTACCAACCGAGACAATCATAGAAAAAAGATACCACTCACACCACTCGTCACTCACACCACTCACATCACTCACAGCATTCACATTATTCACACCACTCGCATCACTCTTACCATTCACATAATTCACACCACTCACATAACTCATACCATTCACATTATTCACACCACTCACATTACTCTCACCATCCACATCATTCACACACTAAAACCACTCACATCACCCATACCCTTAACATTACTCACACCACTCACATCACTCTCATCACTCATATCACTTTATCCATTCACGTCATTCACACCACTAAAACCACTCACATCACACATACCACTTAAATCACTCATACCACTCACATTACTCACACTACTCACATCACTCTCATCACTCACGTCACTGTCACCATTCACATCATTCACATCACTCATACCACTCAAATTACTTTCACCACTCACATCACTCTCACCACTCACAAAACTCACAACACTTAAACCACTCACATCATTCTCATCACTCTCACCCAACTAACCACTAACACCACTCATATCACTCAGCACTCATCATTCACCAGTCACGTCACTCACGTCACTCACATCACTCACACCACTCTCACGAAGAGGACCAACAAGTGAAAGAACACAATTGATACATCCAGCACAAAGGACAGTACATCGAAAGGTCCTAGGTACAGATTATAAAAACTGGAGATACATGTACTTTATGCTTGTCAATTGCTAAACAAATTAAGAAGGGAGCAGTACTATTTTTTTTCATGGAATCGTTGCGACGGACGTTGCATGCAAACTGGGGATGCTGAGTCTCCCCGGGCATTGGATCTCTCTTCGGAATATTGTTCATTCTGGACTTCGCAACGGTTCCAATGAAATGTCTAATGATTTTGCCTTACGAGTGAGTTAAAGAAGATCCCTGACGATAGTATCAACAGCACCCCCAATAGAGCACCAAACTGAGCATCGACGGACCCCCAGCAAGCTAGAGGTGGGACCATGTGCCCGGGAGGAGTAAGCATCCCCTGTTGGCTAGCCGCACCCGCCGTCGATGTTCATGCATGAAAATGAAATTAAAACAATCTATGAAATCGGGCACTGTCTGAAGTGAGGGCTGATTGATATATTGTGAGCCTCTGTTTACTGGAATGCAGAAGTTATTCTGCAGATAGATTATCTCCGAAAGGACAAACAATCAATGACACATACTATGCTTCACTTCTGACGCAGTTATGTGAAAAAATCAAACTTAATCGCCGCGGAAAGCTCACTAGTTAAAGGTGTGTTGTTCCATCAGGACAATATTCCTGTTCACACGTACCTTCCCCACTTTTAGACTGAATACTAGTAACTGATGAGTGTTTCATCGATGTTTATTTGTATGGCAAAATTGTGAGCATATTTTGATAATGAGTGAATACGCACAGAAATTTATCATATTTCAGCTATAACTACCTGGTGAAAAAAATGTGAGCTTGTGTAATCTGTAAAGGAGATCTAGAGATGGAAATCAGGATACATCTTCTACTGCACATAGTTATCAGCTGTAGCTTGTTTTCTTGCATGGACAACAATTCATATATGTCCTCCGTGTGACTTAATCTTACAGTGAGAATGTTATTTTGCACCAATTCTGCGCGTTCATCGAGACCTCTTGGACACTGGAAAAGTGGTATGGTTGTTACTGGCGTGGCAGATGGCCGTCCTAAGTCGGCGCTGGTTGTCAATCGGCCTTGTTGGTTTATGCATCTTTTCTGTTGTTCTTTGTCCCTTTTGTGTCTCTTGCTGTGCGTGTCATCTCTGTGTCTCTCTTTCACTACTAAAACCACTCACATTACTCTTACCAGTAAAACAACTCACATCACTCACATCCATTACCCAAGAGGACCAACAAGTAAAAGAACACAACCGAGACATCAAGCATAAAGGCCAATACATCAAAAGGGTTACAAACCAATATACTAGGTACATATATCAAAAACCGGAGATACTTTATGATTGTTGCATGCAACCTGGAGGTGCAGAGTCTCCCCGGGCATTTGATCTCTCTTCCGAATATTGTTTATTCCGGGGTTCGCAACGGTTTCAATGAAATTTTTAATAATTTTGCCTTACGAGGGCTGATTGATATGTAGTGAGTCTTGTTTTTCTGGGTTGCAGAAGGTATTCTGCTGATAGATTATATCCAAAAAGGACAAGCAATCAATGACATATACTATACTTCACTTCTGACACAGTTACGGGAAATTATCAAACTTCAGCGCCGCGAAAAGCTAACCAGTTAAAGGTGTGTTGTTCTATCAGGACAATGCTCCTGTTCACACGTACCTTCCCCACTTTTAGACTGAATAACTGATGAGTGCTTCTTCGATGTTTATTTGTTTGGCAAGCATATTTTCATAGTTAATGAATACGCATAGAAATTTATCATATTTCAGCTATAAATACCTGGTGAAAAAATGTGAGCTTGTGTGATTTGTAAAGGAGATCTAGAGATGGAAATCAGGATACATCTTCTACTGCACATAGCTGTCAGCTGTAGCTTGTTTTCTTGCATGGACAACAATTCATATATGTCTTCATATGCGACTTAATCTTACAGTGAAGAGGTTATTTTGCACAAATTTTGAGCGCTCTTCGAGACCTCTTGGTAACTGGAAAAATGGTAGGGTTGTGTGCACTAAATCCGGATAACTACACCATTAGCTACTGGCGTAACAGATGGCCGTCCTAAGTCGGCGCTGGTTGCCAATTGGTCTCGTTGGTTTATGTGTCTTTTGTGTTCGATGTTTCTGTGTTGTTTTGATTTTCTTTGTCCCATTTGTGTCTCTTGCTGTGCGTGTCATCTCTGTGTCTCCGTGTGTTTGCATTGGTTGTTTTAGTGTTTTGTTGTGGTTGCTGCAACCGAGTGTTGTTAGTCTTTCTCTCCTGTGAATATTAGCCAATCACAGACGCGCGTTCATTCAATCCTAGCTACGATTTTGGGTAGCCAAAAACGGGGCATAACTCGTTTTAAATCAATAGTATATTCATACCTTAATGTGGGATGTTTTAGAAAATGGTATCACAAAACAAGTTGTATACTTGTACATTTAAATTTTAAAATGATTAAACAAAACATCAAAATATAGAGAAGGGGATTTATAAAACGTAACATGGAAAATTTAGTGCTTTAATTTAACTTGGCGAATATCAACAATAGTCGGATTAGGGGAGGTGTTAATCGGATAATAAACAACGAAGTTTCAACTTTTATTGCAAAGCCTTTTCGGCTCATTTGATAATTCATATACAGGTACATGATGTGGAAAACAACAAAAGGTACACCCAGTGTGGTTAACTTTAGTATTTTTTTTCTGCTGTGTCGATAATTTTGGTGATTCATATAAAGCTGGGCTCAGTCTGGGATTGAAGAAAGTATGGAATTCCTTTCCTCGACGATTACGTAGAACCTGCTCTTTCTATACTTCTCCCAACTCATGTCCAGTCCTTCCTTTCCTGGTTGCCTTTTGTAGACAATGGTTACAATAACTATTTTCTGCCAAGTCAGTTATATTGGTGATTTACAAACAGGACTCGGTCGGGAATTTAAGAAATGATGGAATTCCTTTCCTCGACGATTATACAGAACCAGCTCTTTCTACTCCTTCCAACTCATGTCTAGTTCTTCCTTTCCTGTTTGCCTTTTGTAGACAATGGTTAGATATTAAGTAATAACTAGTATTTTCTGCTGTGTCGATATTGGTGATCCATAAGCTGGGCTCATGAAGTTTTGGAATTCTTTTCTTCGACGTTCACACAGAACCTCTTAAAAAGCTTATTCTTCCCCCAACTCATGTCCAATTATTCTTTTCCTGGCTGTCTTAGTAGACAATGGTAAACTGATGTATTACAAGTATATAGTAATATTCTGCTGTGTAAATAATCAGATAATATTGGTGATACTTATAAGCAGAGGTCATGTGGTTAGGAATTGAAGAAATGGAATTATTTTCCTCGACGATCTAGCACAGAAGCTCTGAAAAAAGTGTCTGCTTCTCCAAAAGCATGTCCAGGTTTTCGATCCTTTCCTGGTTCAAATATCCCCACTGTTCATGTTTGTAGATAATTATCTTAACATCTACGGAAATCAAGAAAACAGAGGAGTTGGAACAAATAGATGAATTAATTTGCGTAACTTTCATCATCAAATAAAAGCTTTATTTTTTTTTTCAATTTAGATTATATTGTGCTTTCATATACAGTATCATTTCTACATACTAAATACCTATTCAGAAACAAAACATCATGCATTTAGTATATAAGAAGTATTAAGCGATCAAAAGTTACGAAAATTTCTTTAATTTTTCGTATTTTTGTGAAACAGGCTGCAGGACACAAACACCATAAAAGAAGTTTTGTCAAGTGATCATGAGTTGTTCGTTATCAGCAAAATCCATGTCTCCAAGGAAGGAACCCATACACTATGCGCTCTCCTTAAGCCAGTTACGAGCTTATTATTCATACACATAGAGCAACTTGCCACACTAATGTAACACCATTTGTTTAGAACACAGCACCTTGACTTCAAAGTCGGCACCGGGTGCACATTTTATGCGTTGCTATGAGTGATTCAATCGCGTCTTCTTTTTTACCTTGTTTGTCTGTCAATTTTGGTGCGAGTGTTCTCATTTTTCCAAATCCAATTGCTCATATTGGTCACTTCTTTGTTGTGATCTTGTGTGCTAGCTCTTTGACAACATTATGTTAGATTTGGTGCGAACTTCTACAAGCAAGTTGTTAGGATCCCTATGGGTACTAAAAGTGCGCATCTTGTTGCAGACGTATTCTTATACCCTAGCGAAAAAGAATTTATTCAAAATCTTCAAATGAAAGGCAATTTGAATTTTGTAACCCATGCCGGATGGCAACAACTGTCTCTTGACATCTGCATCTCCTCAAGACAAGTACACGTTATATCTTACTCCCCCTTGTAGGATGTCATACACAAAACCGTGTCTCATACGAGTTTCGTTCAAATTCAAATATATTACAGTAACTCCTTTACAGCTTGTTGATGTGTTTGAATTATTGTACGCTCAAAATTGGTAGTATATAAAAGTATAATGAAATTTAGACTATGATCTTGTCGTATATACCAGAACTCTCCGAGCAAAATCCACCGGAGAATTGCATCCGAAAAGATGGAGTAGGGTATTTCGTACACTCTGTAACTGAAATTAAAACCATGCGGAATAGTATGGAGAAGATTTCCAAGAGGACCATGTTGCAATGATCACATAGGAACACACACACACAAAGACAACTTGTTTGGACGACTATTTGCTGTATTTGTTTCGAATAGCAGAAGGTGTGGTTATGCGGACAGCTTGCACATGAGGTTGTAAGGTTTACAGGAAGACCATCGTTTTCAATTGCCATTGTATTTAGAACGTTTTCTATTATTTCACAATAGTAAGAACTCAAGGTAGTTACGAAATTAAGTCATGAACTGCGAAAGGATTGATTAGCTGTATACATAGTCATTCACACAGGATATCAATTGCAAGAAAGTACCGATGGTTTGATAAAGATGATTTTATTGGCAACGCTTCATCGTTGAGCTTGAAAATATTTGTCAAATAAATACATTAACTCAACTCAATTCTCAATTTCCTGAGGTGTTCATTTGAATTCAACTACAAATATTTACATTACTAGTATATTCCCCATGTTGAACGCCCATTAGGCAACTAGAATTATATTCCAATAACTTGGGTTGCTATTGTGACGTCACGTTCAAGTTTTGAATGTAGGGAGAATTTACCAGAGTTAAGATACATTTGACGCTGTTACAGGCAAAATGTGCTATGTTCATGCAAATAAAAATGACCGATAATTAGAATAAATGTAAATATAAGTAATGACTGTCTTACTTTTGGTGTTCATGGGTGTATAATTCTGGTTGGACACGTGCAAATTTTCCGAGAATCGCTTCGCGATTCACGGAATTTGCACGTGACCAACCAGAATTATACACCCATGAACACCAAAAGTAAGACAGTCATTTCTTAAAATTAATAGACCGCTTCCATAGTCGATTTGTTGTTAAAAAGACTAGCGCAGACGACAGCACAATTAATACGCAGACGCTGTTCCTTCTTTATTCTAAATTAGGCATTGTCCTTGAATTCCGACCGTAAATTTACTCTTGTCGTGGTATATGTAAGCCCTTCTTTGTGCAAGCATGTTTATGCTGCATTATTTCTATGGGTAATTATTAGACTGGTTTATTTAACTTTGACATCTGACCTTGAACATCAAATAGAGTGTTTCTTTGAGCTCTGACCTTCAACGAGCATTTGATCCCTTTGACCTTTAACGCCCGTTACAGTTTTTTTCTCTTGTGACGAAACTTCTAGGGCCGATCTTTTCGTCTGTGTCCTGTTCAACGTGATAAAGGGACAGACATTAGCCCCTCTTATAAAAATAGTTTTACCTTGAACTATGACCTGAAACATCCATTGGTCATTTTCTTTGACCTCTGACCTTGAACACGGTTTAGAGGATTTTTTTCTGCCGTGATTCAGACTACCCTGTAATTTTTTATGTTTGTGTATTGTCCAAATTGAAAAAGGGACATACATAAGGACTTAAATGCCTTTTACAACCAAAAATTTTAATTGAACTCCGACCGTGAACAGCCATTTGATTTTGTCCTTGACATCTGACCTTGAGCATGCATAAAGTTTATTTCTAAGACGATCCTATGACTGGTTTTATCTATGCTCTATCCAAAAGGATAAAGGGGCAAGCACAGGGACTTCAGTCGATCCCTTTCATCATAACTGAGTGACCAAAGTTTTGATTCAAAGAGGCATTCGTGTCCTTGTGCGACAGACGAACAAAATCAGTACCATACAATAATACGTCTGTACGTCTAGTAAATTAAAAGATGGATCTCCAACCAGACTCCGTTGCAGCACCCAGAGCAAGGGTCCCTGTAAAGGGCGAAACGATTTGTTTCGTTTCGTTTCGTTTCGCACTTTACAGGTACCCCCAGAGCAAAGCATCAAAACACCCTATGCGAAAACACAGAGTACACAGCCAATTGTGCCTCACATGAAATTCATATAAAATGAGCATCATGTAAATTTCACATGAAAGTTCATGTAAAATTCATATAAATTTCACATAAGATTTATGTGAAAAATATTTCACATGAATTTCACATAAATTTCCTTCACATGAATTTCACGTGAATTTTTCCAAGTGACCTTCACAGGAAACTGAATTCACATAACATCCATGTAAAAATCTTCACATGAATTTCATGTAAATTTCATGTCTGTGCTCGTTTCACATAAATTTCATGTGAACTTTCATGTAAAGTTCATGTAAATTTCACATGAATTTCATATGAGGCACATTTGGCTGTGTATAGACAAGAAAATGACATCTGGCGTAAAAAGATGCACGGAAATTCATTTCAGTAACAGCAGTCTATAAATTAATTTCATAACTACAGATTGTGATTTTTTAACTTTTATTTTCCAGACTGTTTTGTCTTATCAATGAACAACACGAATCAAATGAACATAGGCAATACAAACAAAATACATGTGTCTCGTCCTCATTCAGAACATCTCCAAATAATTACATAATATACATCTAAAGGGTGAAAATGATTGTTCTCGCAACATAATAACATGTTTATAACTTTTTTATATAACAATTAACTACATGTATATTAAATATTTGATTGTGCCGGTTGATTTTGATGTTTTAATTCTTTATCCTTTAGTAATAATCTCGTATCGTATAGTAAAAGTTAATCGCAAACCTTTTTATAAATACATGTGCGTAAAACTTGCATATGACCTGAATTCAAGAAGTTTTATTTTTAATTCAATTTTCTTCTTTTTTTTTTTAAAATAATAACCTTCCATTACAACTGATATATTCCAGAATAAAAATAAATTCTCTCATTTCTTAATTGTGAATTTGAGTTGAAGAGAGGAACACGCGCTGGTCTAGAATTAATATATGGTTTCACCCCCACCCCTTCCGCTTTTTTTAATTGGACAATGACAAAAATATCAATATTAAGCTTTTTTGCAATGTACTAAAACTCTTAAAATAGATTTTGCCTTTAACAGCAGGTAAACATCCCTACCACCAAAGCTCGAATTGTCTTGCGTTTTTCTGAAAAATAAAGCCTTAATGAAAAAATAAAAATCTGAATCCGCCCATGAAAATTAGTCGTGACTCGGCGTGTAACCGGACTCGCCGTGTACGGTGTTATTTGCACAGACCATTGCGTGTTTTTGCAAACTCTCCATTTAACACGAGTACCGATGTTAACGAGAGATTTTTAATTCGGGTTTAATATTTTGCAGTTTTTAGTTTGCTAACAGACGATATATTGTTTGCTAGAGGGATCTAGTACACCCGAAGTAATATTTAAAATCGCCGTGACTGAATAACAAGGGAAACACTTGAGAACAATCAAATGGCAGATTTCCATTCAGGGTAAGGATCTACCTGAATATTATAACAGGCTAGTTTGTACTCGAGAAAGACTGGTGAATTATGACCTACATATGTATTTAGCACCTTCGAAATTATAAGCAATATGGATGAATGGGCTAAAATTCGTACAAAGATTTTACAGAAAATACTTGTATGTATACTCCAAATAATCATGATTGCCATGGTAACATAAACAATAGAAAATAATACTTCTAAATTCCAAATACTAGCAGTTATAATTACTAAAAGTGTCTTTATGCCATTTTTATCACAAAAAATTTAATACTATAAAACAGAAAAGAAAGAAAAAGTTTAAAACGGTTACCATGTATACTATATATATATGACATTCAGCCATTCAGAAAAAAATGTACATTTAAAGTTTCTTTGATCCATAATTCAAAGAGTAGCACCACAACGAAATGTCAAATTCGTAAACATGTAATAGCTATATCTAATAATCATAATAATATGACATTCTGCGACTTTATAGCATATTTTGAAGTCAATTTTTCTTCCATTTTTATAATAAAAATTTCTAAATAATCAGGATAAAATTTAATACAAAAAAAGACAAGTTTCTGCTTTTGAAAATCGTAACTAAAACATTAGAAATATTTTTTTTCCTTTTGCCACTGACATATTCAAAACACAGGAAATTTTGATTTGATTTTTTTTTTGAAAAAAAGGAACCACAACAATAATTATTAAGTCAAGATTATTATTGCAGTCTTTTAATTAACAAATAAAGTACAGCAATATCAAAACTAAATGATTCTATTTTTCTTCTTCTCGTATAAAGGGCAATTTTTGTGTTGCTTTACACAAAATAGTCAATCAATGGCAAAAATCACATCATATTTCGTATGAAATGTAACAAAGTTTCATACATATATATAATATTGCAAGTAAAAAAAATCTCAAAGTATAATGTACACCAACAAATATTTACAAATAAATTATATATATAACAGGAAAGGAAAAAGCACTGTGTTCAGGGATGCATTTCAATTCTGTTTTTTTTTAAAACTTGAATTTTAGTTTGCTGCTTTTTTCCCCCTCGAATTTTGCCGACTTTTCAGCTTTTTTGTTATTTATCAAGAAATTTCATGTTATATATGTAAAATGTAAAATGCTAAAGTTTATTTAAGTAACATGTTGAAAAAAGACACTAACCCCCCCCCCCCCCCCCCGAAAAAAATCGGTATCAATACAAAGGACTAGTAAGTTAAAGTACATCCCGCTCCGTTGTCATAAATTGATTAATGACTGTAAAATTTCAGGTTCATTAGTCAATATTTGACACTTGAAATTTGTTTAAGGATTAAGGTTTTAACAAATAATTGCCCTACAATGATTTTTATCGCTTGTACATGTCATAAAATAATGATAGGCTACAAGGGCCGACAACCGCCTTTGGTATAAATTACCTACGATCAAGAAAACAGAAAAATAGAATAAAAACCTGTATTTTGACATGTTTTTCGTATGCAGAATTGAAATGCAAGCACCTGAGGAGATATTTTCAATATTTTGACGAAAATAATTATCATCACATCTGACAAGAAGGTAAAAACACAAATTTAATTGTCATTACCCTATAAAGAGTATTTCAAAGGAGGGAACCGATAACGTACCGGAACGTTACGGATAATTTGATTTGCAGAAGGGGAATAACTTCTAAACCTGACTAAGCGGTACCGCTTTGACACCTGGATAAGAGTAGTTCGTTGACTTTGTGTGCTTTGACGTAAAGCTATCATTTGTGTTTCGACAACAGTTAAATAATTTCCTCCATGACTGAAGAGTCTTTCCGGTCCAAATCCAGAAACCGGAAGTAATACCCACGACTAAACACATAAAGTATTTCAACATAAAAACGGCATAATTTGGTTTATATACATTTTCCAAACAGTTACAATTTCTCGATAATTCCCATTTTTCTTTGAGATGCTGTTCATAAAAATAACAACCAATCACAATCGTTGCTGGCACGGTATAAAGCACCGAAAAAACTCCGATCCGGATCATCAGTTTTTCAAGTTTATCAGTCGTTCCACGACCCTGTTGTTTGATTACGTTTCGGATCCGGAAAAGGGAGACAAATCCTGCAACCAGGAAGGAAGTGCCGAGGAGTAAATAAACAAACAATGGCGCAATGACAAAGCCTCGGAGATTGTTCAGATTTTGATTTCCGACGTAGCATATACCGGAAATTGCGTCACCGTCCACCGATGACATCGCTAGTACGGCGATGCTCTTTACGGAAGGGACTAGCCAAGCGGCGAGATGAAAGTACTGGGAATAGCTGGCGATGGCTTCCTGTCCCCACTTCAAACCTGCAGACAGGAACCACGTAAACGATAAAATCACCCACCAAATGGATGACGCCATTCCGAAAAAGTAAATCAGTAAGAAGACTACCGTGCACAGCGCAGGTCCTGTTGTTTCGTAACGGATTGAATTTCCGTCGCATGCCACCGCCTGATGGCCGACGATGAGCCGAATAATGTAGCCTATGCTTACCATGAAATAACAGCCGCTTAGGAATACGATAGGGCGCTCTGGGTACTTGAATCTTTGCATGTCAACGAAAAATGTCAGTACCGTCATGGCCGTTGCAATACAACACAAAATCGACCACAATCCGACCCAGAAGGTCGCAAATGTCATTTCATCATCATTGAAATATGGGCTGGTACAGTTCAATGCGCAGTTACTGATTCCACCCGTGGTAATTTTGTTGTAGTACGCACTGGTTTTAGGCAAGGTCACCATCTTACACGAACACTGGCAAGCTTTACTTGCGACGTCGTGAAAATCGAAAATCCCGCCATTCGGCCGAACGGTATAACCCGTAATATCCGGTATGTGCGGTTTTAGCGGATTCTTCGATTTCACAGGATTCTTCGGTTTGGTGTCCGGTTTATTATGACCGTGAGGTTTATGTGTATGCCCGTCTCCCTTGGTTGATGACGGTGTAGATTTTTCGGTGTTATTCGGATCCATGCAAACCTCCGTTCCATATTCCGGTAAATTCTCACACTTCATTCTTTCCGGCCATTGGAATCCATATTGCGCCATCAAAGGAGCGCATCCTTCCTTAGCGCGCTCACAGACGGACCGACATGCCGGAAGGGGCTTCTTGTACGTCGGCATACAGATTGGAGTGTACATACTGCATAGGAAAAGCTTCAGATCCGGTGAACACTGAATCTCCACTAATGGCCAAAACTGGTGAACCTGGAAAAATTTAGAGCGCCGTCATTAGAATTTATAGGACTTCGCCATCAAATAACAAAGAAAAAATGAAAAAGATTTTAAATTTGTGCTAAGGAAGCACAGAAAAATCAATTGTAAAGCCAATCTATGGATGAGAAGAATGAAGGATTCTTTACATTAAAACGTACTGAATTGTAAAATCGTTTTTGAAAATTATTTCGCAAGATTGAATATGAAGCACTTGGGGAAGTTCACTGATCGATTGTATCTTAACAAAGAAAATAAACTACGATCCGTGTGAGGCAAAGTCACTACATTGTATTCTTTTTTTTGTAGTATTTTACATCTGTGAATTCTTAGGAATGAAGGGGTAGGATGTTGCACATGAAAATCAATTTCCATACTTCTTATATATAGATCTTCCTATTCATTTTCTTAAAAACCGCGCAAAATTTGCCCCAAAGATTGGGTGTTCTCTGAGCCCCCCCCCCTTTCCTTCCTTTGGGGAGTTGCCTCAAAGATAAGCTGACCGAGCTTCCTGCCTTCCGTAGACTTTGGAATTTACATTCAGCAGTTTTTGGGGATAATAGAACCCCCATCTAACCCATGCACATTTTCGAAATACATGTAATATAAGATAATTTTCGTCGTGCTCGACTCGTTTTGATATACATATTTCATGACGATATCTTGATAATGGTTTCCCGAGCGCATTTGCTGCACAGCACTAATTCAACCCTTTAATTTGCACTCTACTAATTTACAGCCTATACATTATGATTTGTATTTATTTTGCTTATCAATTTTGCCATCTCCTATTTGCAGATTTTAAAATGCCACAAAAAAATAGCACAATGTGTATACTGAAATAATAAAGGGTACTAGGTATAAATGAATCATTACCCAACTTCAACACGACAATTTGTCGTTAGCAGAAAATTTAATGCACTTTAATGAAATATAAAATATCTTTGTGCCATGTCGTAATGCAGTTTAAAATGTAATGTTTCTTATTTCACGTTCTGGGGTAAAAAAGACGAGCTTGTAAAATGAGAATTATGTGAAAAAGTAATGCATCATATATATGAGAAAAATATTTGATATGAAAATTTTATCGAATTTTTTAACGTGTTCTTTCAGAAATAAAATAACACTTAGTGCTGCTTTTTTTTATTTACAGACAAAAATATGTTTTTCGTCATTGATATATAATATCTAGATCTGAACTTGAAATAATTTATTTCGTTTTAATTTCTTATTCGTAAATTTGCATAATTTCGTTGATTTATTTGATAAAACATCTTGCATGACATTTTTTTCCTGTGAGATTTTTGAGAACTTATACAGCACTTACTTATATCAGAAATGCTACAAATTTTGTTGGCAACATAGTCAAACTGAATCTTAAAACATTTGTATATACATTTATCCATTTCTTATCTACGTAAAAATTCATGCGCGGAGAAAAGAGGATCGGGGGTCTGGAACCTAACAATCCCCTTTTCATTTTCTTTAAAAAATGCCTCTTTTTCATTTCAAAATTATAATAGTTTGGACCGCCCCTTCCTATGTTAGTTGCACTTTCAACTACCCCCCCCCCCCCCCCAGGAAATTTTCTAGATATGCTCACGTCATCCATAGCATTCTGGTGCACTCTATCATGTCACCCACAAATGCATGTTTTCCGTTTCTGGGCGCTAGGCCCCATTAATAAATGTACGTTTCGTACCTGTACCCCCTTGTTTTTAGGCGGGAAATTAATTCACACAGTCCATCTAGTTACATGTAACATGTATATTTCTAGACAGAAAAGGGAGTAGGTCGTATATACGTACAATTAATCCTTTATTTTTACAGCCGTAGTGCATTTCATATACAGACGAGCAAAACTGGGATTTTTGCCTAATTTGAGTAAAAACGTCTACTGTACGAGATCTAGTTTATGTGTAAACTGGTGTTTTGTTTTGTGTGTAATATATTATTTCAATTTTAAAACTTACATGCTGTTTTTATATTCATTCTTTTACAAAATTTCACATAAATATATGAGAATTAAAACTGTTCTTATACTGAACGGTCATTGATAAATGCTATTTTTGCATAAAATGATACTAAAGATTCCGGCTGCATAATTTTCGAAATACAAGAGCAAGAATACATTTTGTATTTGATTGTTATATAGGTAGTAGTTATATTGATATAGATGAAATTAACAGACCTTATTCCACTATATATCCAAATTATCTAATTTATTTTTCATATTTTGTTTAATTTCTTTTATTTTTCCAGCTGGGTAGTGTTACGTACAACAAAGTTTGTGTAACAATATTGCTAGTACATAGTTTCATGAAAATGGCAAATTCTATCCAAGAGTAGGGTCCCTGTCGGCCTGTGTACAAAATGTATGTAAGAGGTTACATGTACAAGTTGATACTAAGATATAGCTAGGCTTCCCTCTATGAAAAAAATCTCTTTGACAAAAGGGGGAGGAGTGTGATATTGTCAAAAAGACATATCGACATATACTTACTTCTAACCCAGCTTCTTCTTGCGTCTCATGATTGAACTGGTTGGGCATGTACGTAAGGTTATACCCGATTCCTTTACACATGGGTATGGTGATATCTTGACATCGTCGATCGTCTTCGCCATTCACTTCTAACCAGCAATTCAAACATGCCAAAGTTAATACCCCTAATACTAAAAGTACACATCCCGGAGACGAGTGTAAAATTGCCATCGTTCTTGACTCCGGGTTTTAGACACTGCAATATCCTGCGGCGCAATGAAAACAGTTGCGCCTCGAATGCGATTTTTTCTCACTTCAATCTGACATTTGTTAACGATGGCACGTGGCAACGTGAAAAATTGTTCACTCAAAAACTAATAAATTCCATCATAATGTATATTAAGATAGAGTGTCAAACACGGTGAACGATCTTTAGAGAGTGAGGCGAATTAAAGTCCATGCGAGCCCACGACAATATTATAAACGTTTTTTGTTGATTTTTCTCGGGAAGAAAATCCTCTTATGGAAAATAGTCTGCTAAGCTCTTCTGTTAATAATAGTTAAACACGGGTTCCTAATTCACAGTGCCACTTTATTGATATGGTTTCGAAAACACTACATGTATAAAGCGCATCCGAACGAAGTATATTTTCAAAAGTTCGAAACTGGCATCGTCCGACGAAATGCAACCCGAATCTGTCCAGCACCCGAATTACTGCCAAAATTTAAGCGATATCACAAAAGCTAGTTCATATGCTAGCAGAAGATAAAAATCTGGATTTACAATGAATAAACACTGAAGTTATTATATTATCAAAATAAGAAGTGACGCTCAGTCAATCTCGGTGTTATCAGCCAATCAGGAGCGAGCTTACGAATCCTTGTCAAGAGCACCCGCGGCCACGCCTCCCTCATTAGACGGACGATTTGTGTTTAACTCCTGAAGGATTAGGTGTCGAACAAAACAACCTGAAAAAAGTAATAATTAGCTTGACATGGATTATTGATTACGCAAATGCATATGAAGAAAAAAAAAACCCCCAAAAATACTAATTTCATTTTTCCCCCAAATTTCGGCTACAAATTCGCTCCTCGTAATTTCTGTGTAAATTATTCAATCTTTAAAAATTTGAATTTGAATTTCATAGGCTTTTTAACCACCTTCGTAATCTTTTGTGATTTTAGACTTTGGGTAAACAATTCCAATATCACTTGAGATATTGACAGCGTGTCTACTATTATAAAATTTCCACTTGTGTTAAAATGTGTTTACATTTAACCGTAAAAACTCTTCTGAAATTTCCACTACCATGAATAGCTGACTTGAATACAGACATTTCACCTTATTGCATTCTTTTATGGATTCAATACAGCGACTTTAATTATTCAAGATATAAAAAAAATCTTAATAAAGATAAACAAAAACCAATTTTCTAGACTTGAGAAAATACTAATAATTCTTCGTTGATATTAGTGTGAGAGAATCGTATGCAGTGTATCAATGAATAGGAAGATTGAATATGTATTTTGAATCAAAATGAAATAACGATTTTTTTTTTTTTTGCCAAAATGACGATAAAGATTAATGACAGAATACAAAGCAAAGAAAGGAAAGAAATAAAGCAAAATAAGAAGTGACGCTCAGTCAGAAAAAAGTAGAACCCATTTTAATAGATTAAAACGTTTTAAACATTAATTATTTTTATTTTTGATAAAGTTGCCGATATAGAAAATCATGCATATGGTGATGATCCGAAATCACGTCAGATTAAATTCAATGCGGCCTTTCCTCGAGGGAAGTTTTAGTTTTCCTAAAGGACAGTTCAACTTTTACTCAACTTCTCTAGTCAAGTTCAACTTCCCTTCATGTGAAGTTCATAATGTAAAATTTTTCGATTTATTTAGTGAATAGCATGTCAAGTGAATTTCATTCATGTCCAGTGAGTGAATTTCATGTCCAGTGAAAATCAATATATGAATGGTCAAGATATCGCAACACCAAGATCATGCCAAAATGGTTCGGTCAATGATGACAATTTTGTCCTGTTCTTGGTCTACATACCAATTTCGAGAAGGTCAAGAATTGAAAAGACGAAATTATATCAATTGAGGTACACGTACGGTAAAATTACTCAGCTTTGAGCATGCGCTGTCTATAATATCGTTTTGAGGATTCATGCACTACATTCCAAATTCCATACTAAAAAAAAAAAAAAAAAAAAACGGGTCTGCCCTCCTCGAATCTTTTATACTGATAATACCTCCGTGAAAAATAACTCTAATTAGAGAAAAATAGCTTACACGGGTTTTTGTTACTTTATTCAATGAGGATGTCGCACAAGAAATTATTAGCTGAACTGTTAAAAGACTTTTCTGAGGTTTTCTTTCGAACAAACACTAATTGGCGGCTGTCGCGGGGATCCGGCAGGAATTTGAGACCTTAATGAAGGACCGATGCTACACAGGGCGTACGTTATTGAAATCGATGGCAAAAAGCTCGGTAGGGCATCTTTATAATGTGTGACGGCAACATTTTGGGGTCAAGACCTCAAGGTCAACCAAAAGGTCAGATTGGTAATGAACATGTTAAATTTTTTTGTTCTTCGACCGACTTCGTGTTTTGTTGCTGTTTATCACTCCATTCATTTATCTATCGTTGTTCTTAAAAAAAAACTATCCCTTTTCTTTCTTTTTGACAATTCTTTCTTCATGATAATGATGAAATGAAATACTTTAAAAGAAAACTTTCTTTTTTTATCTATTATTTTTTCTAATCTTTCATATTTTGAACATATTTTCTCTACGGGTGACGAATGAATAAAATAGATGTTAATTGGATAAAAAATTATTATTGTCGGCACAATCAAATAATTATAACTGCTAAATACATGTTCACACGTGCAAATTAGATTATTCAGTTTTTGTCGCAATAATTTGCACTCTATGCGTAAATCTTTTATTGAATACCAAACCCGAGAAAACTCTCCGTAGGGTGGCCATATAATTAGAATAAGCCGTTGATAATTCGCACAAACACGCTTTATTACGGTGTACTGAATAATATTTTTATGTAAACGTCAAAGCAAAGTTTTTCACAAATTTTCAATGGATGCAGACAATCTGGAATTCCGGAAAACTTGTTTGACCGTTCTTGACTCCTAATCTTAGATACGCCATGCTGAGGAAATGTCTTATCGTGAAACATTTCTTTGCAGTTTTTACATGCAATGTAAACATGTAAATAGACGAAGCGAATCTAACGAAAATAATTTAAAGATGTTTTTACATAATTTTTGAAGCGCTCATTTTCATAGTTATATTTGTATAAAAAGGTTATTCAGTGTACTAAAAACCTAGACAGGGATTATACTTTTTTTAAAGTGAATTGTAAACTCAATTTCAATAAGAAAATCATATCGACTGAAAAGTAATGAAAAAAATGAATTATGTAATTTCAGCTAGATATAGATTTTTTATTTCTGTGACATCTAGAGTCATCCAGTGCAATGCAATTCTTAAATCAATCTGAATCCTTCCTAAAATCAGTACTGTAACATCACGTTCCTGCAAAACCTTTCACCGAAATAGCAAATATTAAGCCACATTCAAGATTTCAAAGTCGCCCCCCCCCCTTCAGCTCCTTTCCTTGATTCTCAAAAAGTAGAGGAATCTAAATCGTTGTTATCAGAAAAATGTTGTTAGTTTATATACATGTATAATACATACATGCACTTCCCTGCTTTTACTTTTCATAAAGATTGCAAATTGAAAATTTTCTTAAGATTGAAAATACATGTAAGCCCCCCCCCCCCCCCCTTTCCCAAAGTTTCCTGAATCAAAGATCTCTGGTCAAAAAAATTATAATAATTGGAAAAACCAGCACAGATCGAGGGACGAATAATTTCTAAAGCATACTGTCAGATTTCGGTGCAATGAGTGTACAAGCTCGGGGCATCAGGGCACCAAGTCCCCAAGTTTGAATTTTGTGGACAGTCTTTTTGTTTGTACTGAATATTTAAGTCCCTCTTGCTCCAGATAGACCCCTAATTACCATACATAGAGGCTTACATTTTAATCCGCTTTGCCAATCTCTATTATTGTTTGTTCAATTTAAGTACTTTATCACTGGGGACGGATTACGTATACGTTTCAACACCGGAGAACTTAGTTCGTACCGGACCGGTCTTCAAAATATTATATAACTCACTCTTAAAATTGTCCGGTCCGGACAAATTTGGCGACGGATTCACCATGGTGTATATGTAAACATGTCCACGTTTGTCTTTAATGTTAATGAAGATTTGTTTGCATTCTCTAATGGTTACTGATATTTTAATTCTGTATCAGAACATCGGAATTATAATCCATTTTCAGAAATATACAAGAGCTTTGAATTTAATAATACATGTAGATAATTTATTACGTTCAGTCCAGCAAAACACTGGATCCATGTCCAAAGACATTATAATGTTAAACGTCTTCAAATTCGATAGCATCATTTAAAACCAGACAAATTTGAAAGCGAACACCCCCCCCCCCCCCCACCTTTCGCCTTCCCTACTCCCAAACTTAAAAAGATTCATCAGTCTCACTGTGTAAATTGAAGTATAGAGATAAAACAAAAACGATACCAATTTTGAGATATATAAGTCTTTTTAACTTTCAGTTCATTTATGAATTCGAGTACATAACTACCATAAGTCATGCATGTACTCACTTTTAATCATTCAAATTTGAAAGTGAAAAAAAGACATCATATAGCTGTAAGAATTTAGAATTAGCTATTAATGTTTTAAAAACGTCTTCACATTCAAGAACAGATACATTTGTAGCTTGGACCAGACATGCACGTTTCGGGTACGGTGATCCTCAATCTAAACTCTGTAATATGGCCAAAGAAACTTCAGTAAAAGACCTTCAGATAGAGCAAGTTTGGGAAGCTTGTCTTATCTAGAAGTCTGTGCTTTCGGAAATTAATTGCTTCTGGACGACAAAATTTAGTTACATTTGTATTTTGTAATATTCCGTTACACTGCAGTGTGAGTCTTTGAATGTTTCATACATCTAAAATCATATATTGCAAGAGGGACTTATGTACATGTAACTTTAAGCATGAGTCTAAAATTATTCAAGCTAAGGTGTGATCTAAGTTACCTTGAACTTTGACTTAAAAGTTATATTACTATATACATTACTTTCTTATTGTCTATCTTGGTGTTTTACAGTGCATAATAAAGTCTTCTTGACCAAAGGAAGCTGCAATAGCTTACACTGAAAACAATCTCTTGAAGAACATATTGAAACAAAGACTTGAAGAGAATATTGAAACAAAGCCTTGAAGAGCATAATTATTAAAACAAACCCTTGAAGAACATATTGGAAACAAAGCCTTGATGAGCATATTAACACAAAGCCTTGAAGAGTATATTAAAACAAAGCCTTGAAGATCATATTGAAACAAACCATTGAAGCGCATATTGAAACAAAGCCTTGAAGAGCATATTGAAACAAAGACTTGAAGAGCATAATGAAACAAAGACTTGAAGAGAATATTGAAACAAAGCCTTGATGAACATAATGAAACAAAGCCTTGAAGAGCATATTGAAACAAAGCCTTGAAATGCATATTTAAACAAACCCTTGAAGAGAATATTGAAACAAAGCCTTGAAGAGAATATTGAAACAAAGCCTTGAAGAGAATATTGAAACAAAGCCTTGATGAGCATATTGAAATAAAGCCTTGAAGAGCATATTGAAACAAAGCTTTGAACATCACTTTGAAACAAAGCATTGAAGAGCATATCGAAACAAAGCCTTGAAGAGCATATTGAAACAAAGCCTTGAAGAGAATATTGAAACAAAGTCTTCAAGAGAATATTGAAACAAAGTCTTCAAGAGCATATTGAAACAAAGCTTTGAAGAGCATATTGAAACAAAGCCTTGAAGAGCATATTGAAACAAACCCTTGAAGAGCATATTGAAACAAAGCCTTGAAGAGAATATTGAAACAAAGCCTTGAAGAGCATATTGAAACAAAGCCTTGAAGAGCATATTGAAACAAAGCATTGAAGAACATATTAAAACAAAGCATTGAAGAGCATATTGGAACGAAGCCTTGAAGAGCATATTGAAACAAAGCCTTCAAGAGCATATTGAAACAAAGCCTTGAAGAGCATATTGAAACAAAGCCTTGAAGAGCATATTGAAACAAAGCATTGAAGAGCATATTGAAACAAATCCTTGAAGGGAATATTGAAACAAAGCCTTGAAGAGCATATTGAAACAAAGCATTGAAGAGCATATTGAAACAAAGCATTGAAGAGCATATCGAAACAAAGCCTTGAAGACATTTTGAAACAAAGCCTTGAAGAGAATATTGAAACAAAGTCTTCAAGAGCATATTGAAACAAAGCATTGACGAGAATATTGAAACAAAGCTTTGAAGAGCATATTGAAACAAAGCCTTGAAGAGCATATTGAAACAAAGCCTTGAAGAGCATATTGAAACAAAGCCTTGAAGAGAATATTGAAACAAAGCATTGAAGAGCTTATTCAAACAAAGCCTTGATGAGCATATTGAAACAAAGCCTTGAAGAGCATATTGAAACAAAGCCTTCAAGAGCATATTGAAACAAAGCCTTGAAGGGAATATTGAAACAAAGCCTAGAAGAGCATATTGAAACAAAGCCTTGATGAGCATATTGAAACAAAGCCTTGAAGAGCATATTGAAATAAAGCATTGAAGAGCATATTGGAACAAAGCCTTGAAGGGAATATTGAAACAAAGCCTTGAAGAGCATATTGAAACAAACCCTTGAAGAGCATATTGAAACAAATCCTTGAAGGGAATATTGAAACAAAGCCTTGAAGAGCATATTGAAACAAAGCTTGAAGAGCATATTGAAACAAAGCTTTGAACATCACTTTGAAACAAAGCATTGAAGAGCATATCGAAACAAAGCCTTGAAGACATTTTGAAACAAAGCCTTGAAGAGAATATTGAAACAAAGTCTTCAAGAGCATATTGAAACAAAGCCTTGAAGAGCATATTGAAACAAAGCCTTGAAGAGCATATTGAAGCAAACCATTGAAGAGCATATTGAAACAAAGCCTTCAAGAGCATATTGAAACAAAGCATTGAAGAGGATATTGAACAAACCCTTGAAGAGCATATTGAAAAAAACCTTGATGAGCATATTGAAACAAAGCCTTCAAGAGCATATTGAAACAAACCATTGAAGAGCTTATTGAAACAAAGCCTTGATGAGCATATTGAAACAAAGCCTTGAAGAGAATATTGAAACAAAGCATTGAAGAGCTTATTGAAACAAAGCATTGAAGAACATATTGAAACAAAGCCTTGAAGAGAATATTGAAACAAAGCCTTGAAGAACATATTGAAACAAAGCCTTGATGAGCATATTGAAACAAAGCCTTGAAGAGAATATTGAAACAAAGCATTGAAGAGCTTATTGAAACAAAGCCTTGATGAGCATATTGAAACAAAGCCTTGAAGAGAATATTGAAACAAAGCATTGAAGAGCTTATTGAAACAAAGCCTTGATGAGCATATTGAAACAAAGCCTTGAAGAGAATATTGAAACAAAGCCTTGAAGAACATATTGAAACAAAGCCTTGAAGAGAATATTGAAACAAAGGATTGAAGAGAATATTGAAACAAAGCCTTGAAGAACATATTGAAACAAAGCATTGAAGAGAATATTGAAACAAAGCATTGAAGAGAATATTGAAACAAAGCATTGAAGGGAATATTGAAACCTTGAAGAGCACATTGAAAAAAAGCCTTGAAGAGAATATTAAAACAAACCCTTGAAGAGCATATTGAAACTAAGCCTTGAAGACATATTGAAACAAAGCATTGAAGAGCACATTGAAACAAAGCCTTGAAGAGAATATTAAAACAAACCCTTGAAGAGCATATTGAAACAAAGCCTTGAAAAGCATATTGAAACAAAGCATTGAAGGGAATATTGAAACCTTGAAGAGCACATTGAAACAAAGCCTTGAAGAGAATATTAAAACAAACCCTTGAAGAGTATATTGAAACAAACCCTTGAAGACATATTGAAACAAAGACTTGAAGAGCATATTGAAACAAAGCCTTGAAGAGAATATTGAAACAAACCCTTGAAGAGCATATTGAAACAAACCCTTGAAAAGCATATTGAAACAAACCCTTGAAAAGCATAAAATATTTTTTCTATAATGACGGTGTTCTTGATATTGGATCTCTGGTTTCAAGAATATACATTCATAATTTACTTTATATCATGCTATTTTTTTTTCAAAATCAAAAGATGTTCCTTTTAAGGATCCAGTGTCATCAAAACACTGTGCTGCAACTTGGACCGAATTCAAACCCTACGGACTGAATGCAGCAAAAGTACAGGGCGATCCATACTTTAAAAAGAAAGAAAGAAACAGCCTTGACCTATGACCTTCAAAGCTCAAATATCATACAAATGCCCCATTTCTCAGCCAATGAAAAAACAATCAAAATGTTTTGTGATCGTCCTGAAATGTTAACAATCAAGCAATCTCGCCTTTTTTCAAATCTTTTATTACTATATTTGTAATAGTTAATACACTGCTGAAAAAAAATTAAGGGAGCAAGTGCAGCTGCTTACTCTATATGATGAACATCTATTTCATTGTGATTTCTTTATTACCAATGTCTGTATTGAATAGATTAACCATATACACATGATAAAACTTGATGATGTAGCCTTGCTTATCCCAAAAGATTTTACAAGCTATGTACCATTATATTACAATGGGAAAATTGCTCCTTTAATTTTTTTGAGCAGTGTAATTGTGAATTTTCATTGAATAAATACAGTTTAAACTAAGAAAAGTAAGAGTTTTTTTATTTTATATTGAGATTTAGTTTGTCCTTGTCCATTTTCAAAATTGACCAAACACCTACATTTCCCATATCCCCCGGCTTCCACGCTATGTCTACCGTACCAGAGGCCGATTTATAATACAGTAAACAAGAGATTAGCAGAAAATGACCCATAATGACTGAAATACGGAAAGAATGCGAACTAAAACCATCACTTGTATCAACACGTAAACATAGGAGATAAGATAAATTCAATAGGGATGGCCCTTCTAAAATCATTAGCACACAAACTAGGTGCACCTGCGAGCGGCGGAAAATCCGCTAGTTTTGACTACTCTGTCTGAGTCTTCTGACTGTTTGGAAAAGCACAATACCTGCGTATAATGTAACAAGATTAACAACTTTTAATTCTTTAATTTGATTATACAAATTACTTTTAAAGACGCTTCCAGAAAGACCATTATCAGTTTATCATTATCTCATTGCCGTATTAAGAATGTTCATTATCCTTGGGGATAATAGCTAAAATTGGGGTTAATGAACTGAAAGTCTTAGCTTCGGAAAGTCAATAATACGTAATGTAAGTAACCTGACACTAAGTATATCATTGAGTCACCCAAAAATCTGATAATTGTCACATTTTGTGGTCTTTACTTTTTGTAAGTCTTTACAAAAATTATTAAATCACAAATCGTAAGCTTTTGTAACTGACAGCTAGTATTCTGAATTTTCTAATTTTTAATATTTTTCTATTTTCTTTATTTTTCATAGGATGTTGGGATATGGATCCTATGTTTACTTAAATGATATCGATAGGTTTAAAATAATTTAAAGAGAAAATTAAAACGAAAGAAAATAACAACAATGACAAAAAAGGGAAAAAAAAAGGGAATTTTTTTTTTTTACATGTATTCCATTAAACGTTCCAAAATTTTAACATGCATTCCATTTCAGGTTATCTATCGCACCACTTGAAAGCTTTTGTTCTCAGAAAGCTGTATTGCAAGAGTCCTAGCTTCAATATTTCGCCCGTCTCTCACGTTGTTCCATTCGCTTATTTTTGTGTGTTAAAAATAACCGAATAGGAACAACGTGTGAGACGGGCAAAAGTCTTTGCTTTCTTCGTATTTAAATTTCCAAAATGTAACCAATCGAGGACATAAAACAATATTTTCTTATCAAAATGAAAGGCTTAAATATCTTGATGACAATGACGTCATCACGTGCAAAAAAAAAATCTAACATGTGAGTCAAGCAAACCCAATATTATCCCTTCCAGCCAAATTCCCAAATATAATTATAAAATTTCCCGAACTTACAAATTCCATGAGTCCGAAATGATTTTCCGCGAATGAGTCATGCGCAAATCTTTCCGAATTGGCTCTGTTGCGGACATGAAAATGCCCTTCGGAAAGTTTTGTTCAAATATGAATACATGGCCGCCATACCGTATGATTCACTATAATTCACAGATAATGATGTCTTGAGTTTTCATTAAAAGATGCGACTCTAGCAGACACCTCAGTCAATACGAGGTCAAACTCAGTCTGTGTCAACCAACATTGTCTTTTATATATTAAAGACAACAAATACAGACAAATAGAGTATTATGTGATAGTCATGAATTTGAGGCAAGCGTATACACAAACAATACTTCTATCAAAATTCATGATTATTTTCATTTTAAAAGATGTATTCGACATTGAAAGTAGAAATTTCCAAACTCCTTTTTTTTACGCCAAATATATACAGGATCTAGAGTTTAATGACGATTCTTTGCATACACTCCCCACCTTCTTCCTGCCTATCGGAGTGGACAATAATTGACCGTTTCTGTCCATGCCCTTTTTATCTTAAGATGAAAGTCAATGTATCAATTATTTAATTTCAATATGTTAACTTCATTTAAATTTGGTTTGTAAGTTTAGGGGATTCCTGCGTCAACTGAAACTAGCCAGAAGCAACCTCGTTAGTAACGAGAACTTCAAAGTTTCAACAAACACTAGAAACCTTGATATAAAATTATCAGCTTGAATTTTATAAAATCATCATACAATGTACTTGCATCTTGATTCAAATGTACTACAATAAACGAAATCTGGAGAATCACTTTGTTTTTAAGTAGAAGATACATTTAGTCACCTTGAAAATCCCGTTCAAGGTCAAACAACACGTTCAGCCACCCTATTCTATTTCAACAACAGTTTTAGATAATGTTAGAGACAAATGTGGAATTCATTGAACACCTAATGAAGTAAAGTACGCTGTTTTAAAGAATGTCACAGGTGACTTAAATGTCCCCAGATGGACGTAAAAGTTACTAGTATGTGTTTAATACTAAGTGCGCATGCACATTGACTCTGAAGACATAGATCTCTGTCGTGTCAAGTAAAATTCTGATGGCCAAATAGGGATTTGCATGCAAAAAAGGATTTTGGGGGATTTAACTCATTCTTGACCAACCCCTAAAGAAAAAAAAAATTTTTTTCGCAAAAAATAGCTACATTTGTATAAGCCAAGTTTGAGAACATCATCCATATAAAGTTTGGTCAAACTCTCTTCATCGAATACAAAGAAAGCTGGCTCCGATGCAAAAATTGCAAGAGGCAAGTGACCAATCAGGATAAAGATCAAAAGTGATGTAAGATGTACGTTGTAAATTCGTATATATATATGACGGTTTTATTTCAATCGAACAAAGTGAATTTCTTAAAAGTAAAACACAAAGAAGGTGGAAGGTAAATCCAAAATGAGAGGGTTCTGAATACCACCTCTGCGATTATTTCGGAAGTCTTCTAGATATCGCTAGAAGTTGTTCCGAACAATTCTGAAAGGGAATCTTATGTAAATAAGTTTCGTAAATGGAAACTCCGAAACTATGCATCATATATCGTAAGTAGGTTTCGTCAAACGAATCTCCGAAACTAATCACCAATGATCAAGTTAATAAGTTAAGTTCAGACCATCCAGGGAGGCTGTCGTGTGTTTACTCATAGGTTACAGATCAATTTGTTCTGTCACTTTTTACATTCTTGATAAAGATGTCAAAACTAAAATCTGATCCGAAACCGTTAACAAAAGATCCGTATGTAAGGTGGTAAAAATCCATTTACAAAACCCAAATATTTGTTAAATGAGATTTTGTCACGGATGGGAATTTAAATTAAAGTTTTCTGCACTAAGCGTGTCAGCTTCCAAATTTGAAATATGACGAAAGTAACGTACATAATTTGCCAAACTTTGATTACTTTTCGGTCATATTTAGACTTTTATTCATCTATGTTTTAAAAAAGGGACAAAGTTCCCATGAAAAAATAAGTCATTTCGAAACAGCTTCAAAATATCTTATACATTGAAAATCGTATGCATCTTGATCAAATTTCTGACAAATATCATAATATAAAATTTTAAGCTATGACGAGTAGATTTTATGTCTGGATGAAATAAAGGTCTAACGAACAGACGTGCACGAATCTAAAGACTAATTCTCTCAAATAAGCATAAAATGCTTTTTATAATTTATTCATTCATTTTTTTTTTATTTTTAACTTTGAACCTCTCCATCCTAAATTTACATTTCCATAGCACCCCCCCCCCATCCCTGTATATTCGTGCGGCTACAAACGAGTAGTAGAAGCCGAAAAGAGAACTACATGTATATATTCATTATTTAATCTAAAATGATAAGAAAATAAATTGATATTAAGAAATTAATGAAGAAATAAGAACAGGACAGACACACGGACGTACGGACACCAGACAAACAGAATTTATCAGTCATCTTAAAATCGAATAAAGTTTTCTCAAGTTGTTTGAGACATTATATACTAGTAAGAAAATATGTATTACAGAAGACAACTATAGGGTGAAAAGAAAATATGAATTCGTAAACAGAAATATTCAAATTATGGGCAATGTGCCCGACATAATGACAAGAGACATCACATTCTATAGATAGATATAAAGTACTAATGTCTAAAGACCTTTACACGAGTCTTAAGAAACAAAGCAACGGGGTAAATTCTGACAATCATTTTTAACAAAGACAGCCCGACGTCTTAAGTAGACATTTTCAAACAAACAAAGTACTCCGGCACGGAGGGAAGACATCCAAAATGCCTGTTAAATTGGACTCCAACTGATTCGAGCTCAAGATTCAGAAAAAAGATTTAGCCTGACCCCGTGGTGACACGAGGGTAGAGGAGCGGCCATGACGCTGGAAGGATGAAATGTTTAGAAATTTACTCAGCATGGAAACTTGTTAAGGGATTGCATGGTCATGTAATTAGAAGACGACAAAATAAAAGGGAAGAAAAAAGAATAATATTATGCTAATTGGGATCAGATCTATTTTATATATTGCATGCATGAAGAATTCGGTTAACATTTTTGGTTAAATAGAAAATGTCCAAATTTTGCGATAAAAAAAAATGCAATTTACTTCAAGTTTACAAATGCAAAACAAAGACTGTTGTCAATGAAAACAGGAGTACATGCACATTACACATTTAGTGAACACCTACAAATGTACATACGAGCTTATAAAGGATTTTGGAAAGGAAGACCCCATTTAAAACAAAATTCGAAAAGAACAATAGAGGTTTATAAACAAGGGATCAAAATTAATTGGAAATACTAGCGAAATGCTAGTAGAATTTTAAAACTGCAAGTGAAAAATATTATTGGCACTAGCAAAAATTTTATAGTGCAATGTTACAATCTATTCCGTATTTTCAGAGGTTAATTTGGCGTCTACTACTATACCTCGATCAAATTCAAATAAAGACTTTGGTTTGTTTCATTGAATTACAAATCCTCAGAAGACATGCAATTTGCATGGACGTTAAAGCCTTTTTGTAAAATTCCTTGCACTCTATTTTGCAGGTAGATTTGCAATTTTACTAGTAGATTTCAAGTCCACTGGTACAAATTTTCTTATGGAGAAAAAAAGTTCATTTCTATCCCTGTAAACTGTATCTAAGATCGGGTGGCAAAATAATCTAAGGATGTGTAAAAATATGTCTAAAAGGATTTAAAGGTAGGGAATTCGAAATGTTTGCTCTTCTTTTTGTCATCGGAAGGAACCTACCTTTCTGCTTGCAGCAAATCTGTCGTTTGAAGCACAGATCATGATGGGAAAAGTGAGCCCGAAAATAGCACATACCTGAGAACGAGTGACATTTTTCGTTATACATCAGAAATAATTTGACTTGATTCAGACCATTGTCCCCTATGATACACAAATTGCTCTCTGACATTGATGGAATCTGAGAAAATCAAAAGCCTCGAACATTTTTGACAGAGCCGAACAATGTCGCTAATGGTTATGGACAGCTAGATTTGTAAAACCTAGACGGGCGACCGTCCAGGCCTTAAAACAGGGGAGGTAATTTCTATAGTTGCTGTCATATTTCTAGTTCCGCCATCCCCCTGAAAACTTAATTATTGACTTCATTATCACTCATTTCTGGCCCTAAAATTACCTTGATGCGCCATTATCGTTTAGGCACAATGGAAGTATATAGATTTTCAGGAAAGAGGGTCTTGTCGGCCATTAGGGCTTAATTGGAATATTATATGCTTATGGGAGATACAAGAAGCAAAAGATAGTCTGGGTTGTCAATCAATAACGGCTCTGAACGTAATGAAACTAGAATTAATGGTCTCTTGACTTCCGCTTTGATTTCTATTGCGTCATACTAAATGATTGTTATTAAGGTGGCAAAAATGTTTCCGATTACCTGTTGTTTGAATCAGTTTTGGGACAAATGCTCTCTCAAGATAGTATTTATCAGCGAGTTTCATTTACGGACGTTTCGCACAATGTATCGGAATTTATATTTTGTAAATCTCATTTAATCAGATAGTAGATGAATAGATAAATAAATACACAGATACACGGATTTATGAATATATAGACAAATAAGTAAAAGAGGAAATGAATACAATGAATACACACAAAATTTATGAAAGCCAAACCATCAATTTTCACTCAAATGTGATTGACTGACTGACGGACGGACGAAACGACATTCATGTCCTTGTGTTTTCACAAAAAAAAAATTCCGACGCACATCAATAAACATCACACAGATTTCATTTACTTTTCTTATTTTCCAGAAATACAGTGAACGTAAAAACAAATAATTTACATCATACATATATACAATTTGATGTTCCGTTTACGTCAATTATGCGTTTCACGATGACGTTTAATTATTTCACTATAAAATTTACATTGTGCCATTTGACTAAAATTTAGAAGAAAATTAATCAAATTTCATTGGCTGCATTTGTTGCCCCGAAGTTATAATTGATGAATCACGGAACGAGAAAATAAGAGGGCCTGTTCCAAACGCGAAAAAAGGCAATGCCATCATTAAGTCTAATCGTTCACATGTGAAAATTGTCACGACGTTTGCAGAATTCTTATGCTTTGTCTTTATAATATCGCTAGAAATAAAAAAAAAAATCGTCGAAATCTGCCTCTCTATCTCATTCTTTGCATGTTAGACTGGCCTATAGAATTGCATAAGTCCTTAAATTTCAATAACTTTTTATTCATTGAAATCCCTTTGTTCTCTTCTCGGTTTTGTGATATATCTTATATCTCTGCGACCATTGACGCTCATTGTCTATAGTTTTAAAGGGTAATCTCTCTCTCTCTCTTCAAATTTAATATTTCATTAAAATTGAAATTCTCTTTACAAAATTTAATTTTATATAAGAACTTGAGCAAGTCTAACTGGTCTCCAAATGTACTGGTATAGAAGGGATTTTATCCACTTCTATCATCCAAAACATTGACATTTAAAGATTTATGAATTTATATAGATTTTCAGAAGAGATTTCATAACTAACCATATGAATATTCTTTGAAAGTATCTTATTGTTAGTAATTCTAATCAAGACATTGATGTATACAATGTGAAAACTTCAGAAAATTAGAGTAATTTTAACATAGCACAGATGGATAAAGTCCGAGAGTTCTAAGAAAGGAGATAACCCTAGCAAATTTGGAAAGTACTTCTGAGAAAACAACAGGGGATCCGGGTCACACAGTCTTATATTTTTTTGTCGCAACACAATTTCATTTGTTTAATGTTTATTTGTTTTTATTAATTGATTTATTTACTGATTGATTTATTATGAATAACATCCATATTTATCAATTCAATTATTTCATTAACATTTGCAAAGCTGTTTGAAAAAAAAAAGATATACATAATTCATAAAACAAAAACAAAAAATATCATTTATGATTTTATGCACATTTGCGATTACGTGATTTTTTTTCCTGACAATAATAGAAAACAATTCTGTCAGTATAATTTTCTATGTAATCATAAACTGAAGAAATAGTCATAAAATGAAATACTGATCACTTTTAATTAAAAATAGCAATCCAAGGAATGCTTGTGTCGCCTGCGAAGCAGATTATTATTCTAGAAAGTTGATCAAATTTATTGGTATCAGTAGAAAAGTATTGTCAAATGAAATTCATTTGAAATATCAGACCTCTTAATTACAAATAAAAAGATATGGTTATTCTCCAATTTTCAGAAACGAGTGTCAATCATCTAGGTCAAGGTCACTACGTAAAAATTGGTAACAAAAAGGTCTCATCATAAGAAATATTAAAGACCTATCACCTACCAATTAAAAGATATATACAACCTTAGAAAAGAAGGTCAAATAGCTAGGTCAAGGTCAAAAGGTTAAACATTAGGTATGTGTAGAATGACATTGTGACAAGGAAAATACATGTGAAATATCAAAGCCCTATCACCTATCAATCAAAAGATATAGCAATATTACTTTTCTTGAAAAGTAGGTCAAATATCTAGGTCGAGGTCAAAAGGTCAAATTTTATGATCTGTGTAGAAAGGTCTTGTCACAAGAAATACACATGTGAAATACCAAAGCCCTATCACTTACCAATCAAAAGATATAGCGAATCTTATCTTTTTTTTTCAAAAGTAGGTCAAATATCTAGGTCAAGGTCACAAGGTCAAAAATTATGGTATGTGTAGAAAGGTCTTGCCTCAAGGATTGCACATGTGAAATATCAAAGTCCTAACACTTACCAATCAAAAGATATATCCATTCTTAATTTTTTTTAAAGTAGGTCAAATATGTAGGTCAAGGTCACTAGGTCAAAAATTATTGTATGTGTAGAAAGGTCTTGTCACAAGGAATACACATGTGAAATACCAAAGCCCTATCACTTACCAATCAAAAGATATAGCGAATCTTATCTTTTTTTCAAAAGTAGGTCAAATATCTAGGTCAAGGTCACAAGGTCAAATATTATGGTATGTGTAGAAAGGGGTTGCCACAAGGATTGCACATGTGAAATATCAAAGTCCTAGCATTTACCAATCAAAAGATATATCCATTCTTAATTTTTTTGAAAAGTAGGTCAAATATGTAGGTCAAGGTCACTAGGTCAAAAATTATGGTATGTGTAGGAAGGTCTTGTCACAAGGAATACACATGTGAAATATCAAAGCCCTATCACTTACCAATCAAAAGTTATGGGCTGTGACACCCAAAGTGTGACAGACAGACAGACGGACGGACTGACAGACGGACGGACGGACAGACGGACAGACGGACAACGGACAAAGTGATCCCTAAGTGTCGCTATGCTTCGCAGGCGACACAAAAAAATCCAAATATAAAGTTTTAGTATCATATTTTCAAATAGGTTTAACTGGGCTTTGTGTACACGTAACATCTTATGATGTGACTTTTGACCTTGATGAGAGTGTACTTTACTACAAAGCATCCAACAAAATTAATTTTCTTCTTCTCTACTAAGAATTCCGTAGGCGTCTTATCACGGAACTTATTTAACAGAAACTGGTTTTCTTAGTTAGTTGTCACATCTCAAACAGAGGCCAAATTACAGGACAAAACTTTATTTACCAAAGAAAATCATATTCCTAAAAGATCAAAGATTAACCGCTGTTTTCCGAGGGGAAATATCGTATTCCGAGGCGTCAGATTATCAGAATGTCTTTAAGGGATAGTGTATTAATTAACTCCCTTCAATGTCTAAGATGGCATCGATTTCAAGAGCAGATCTAGAGAGGAAATTGGGAGAGGGGGGGTTAAGGTACCAAAGATGCTAATTTTTCCGACTTTCACGTATACTCGTACATGTATATGTTTTTTTTTTTCAAAATCATAGCTAGACCCACTCTCTTCAAAGGGATTGGACTCCCCAGACCCCTGGAAAAAATTCTGGATCCGCCCTTTTCCTTCAATGTAAGATGGAATCGATCTTTACCAAAGGGTCATATTTCTACTGGGGACGAGCTGCTGTTAAGCAGTGCAAAAATTATATGAAAATAACATGTGAAATTGGAAAAAAAAAATCCATTGTTTTCCAGGTAGGAGGAAATTGGACTTTGAATTAAGTCACCGCATGAGCGTAATTTTGATTTTTTAAAATAATGGATGCTATTTATTGTTTTTCAGAATGGTAAATTACCAAGAAGACTTCGTTGTTCGACTGACAACAGTGGAACCTTTTTGGAAAACAAGACCACATCTTCTCAAAATAATATTATTTATAAAAATACATGATTGAGTAAATAAAACAAAATTAAATAGACATCATGCATGAGTGAAATTAAACATATAAAACCCGAAATTAGAATGAAAGAAAAAAAGATAAATAAAAAAATAAAATAAAATATATATAAAATATCATAAGCAATTCAGCATACGAAGTCAAGAAAAATGAAAGCAACAGAGGATTTGTTTTTTTATATATATCATCAGTGGCGGACTTAAGGGGGTGCGGAGGGGGCGTCCGCCCCCCCCCCCCCCCCGGCACTGACACAAAATTAAAAAAAAACCCCTATATTTTGGCCCATTTTCAGTAAAAATCGGCAAAATTCGCCCCTTGACCCCCGACAGAGGGGGTGCTGGATCCGCCACTGATCATCCCTTCCATCTGGAAGAAATATTTCATTCTGTTAAAACAAAACAATTAAAAACATTCCGCAAAGAAGAAAAAGTGAATCCCAAATCGAGTTGAGATCAGGAGCCCGACAAGAGTAAGTATCTACTGCTAGCTAGAAACAAACAAATAAACAAACAAACAAACAAACAAACAACCAGAGAACATGAGACATTAATTGTTTCGATTTAGGTGGCAATATTCTACCGAGTTGTTTGTACTTAAAAGTGAATTTCTGTAGGACACTCTGGAAATACTAGTAGTACTTTCCTTCTAGACAGAAAGCTAAAATTTAACGATGGGTAAAACTTAAAGGAAATCCCAGAGTTAACAAGATTATGGACGACATTTGTGACCAAAAGTAACGTTGTTTGTTAATATTCTAGAACGCATCTTTCCTCTTCTTCGTGATCAGCGAATATCACTACTTAGTATTAAAAGGAAAGAAAAAGAATGGGAGGGGTACAAAAGAGACATTAAATGACTTGCTTTGTTTAAAAAAATAAGTCGATTTAGATCTGACTTAATCATACAAGGTGTCTCTTTGTTTATACACAAAATGACACACGGAAAACATGCATGTTATCGGTAATAAAATAGACGGCTAGGGATTTCAAGCGACATGCCATGGAGTTTATTTATAAAAGATTAAGATCTTTAAAGATTTTTTTAAATGGGTGTCAAAGTCAAAAACGACCTATATACCAGGTGCACGGAACTTGGTTTTTTTTTATCTGCCATTGACTCCTGAATTATTTGGAGAAAATGAAGAAAAAAGATGTAGGGGGATCCAATAGAATTCTTATGCGGATCCATAATCCTGCGAGACAAATCTGAATGAAGAATAATGCCATCTTCACAACCAAATAACAGGGACTTGAATCCGGATTCCCTCTTAAAAATCGATAAATTAGTTATCATATTCCTGTATGTAAATATCAAGAGTGGTCAACTTTAAAGGGGCATTCAGGTATCATTGAGCCAAAGAACCGATTTGTACCACTGATCTCTAATTTAGCTTTATTTGGGCACTTTTTTTTAAAATCATCATGTAAAATACCTAATGAAGATTTGACACGTTGAAGCGGTGTCTTCCTGTTTCTTCCACTTTTCGATTCCCTCACATTTTTCGGGGGGGGGGGGGGGGGGGGGGTGTCGTCCTGTCAGGTAAGGTAGGGGATAAAGTCTGACTTCAAGAAATTGTACGCAAAAGAGGTAAATATTGAGTTTTATTTTTACATGTAAATATACATTGATTTATTTAAGTATTCACCTACCTACATTCAGCAAATATGTCAAATAAACTGATGTGCAAACAAATGGGTTAAGGCAGAAAAAGTTAAAGTAGTTCAGGAAGAGGTATCTAGAATTACTCCCGGAAGGGGAAAATGGGGTAGGGATCCATGAAGTCAGGTCAGGGAGGAGGGAAAATTCTTTGATCTTACGAAATTATACTGTGACGCAAAATTGGAGAAATAAGCAAGTTTTATGAATTCTAAGAGAGGGGGGGGGGGTCTCAACTATCCGAGCCTACCTCCAAACTCTAGATCTGTCCATGAAATGTCATCGGTGTACATGTACATTTATTATTAGCATGTTGATGCATGTCTACGCATTTCCACCTTGCTACTTTAACATGCACTGATCCAATTTGCCAATTTCGATTTATATCTCACACCTATAACATTTTTTTGTCTTACGACTTGCCAAATGAAACCAGAAAAGCATGGGTGGTCGGCCTATTGCTGAATGTATCTTTGGGTTGAATGTAAAAATGCATTAAACTTATCAAATATCAGCAGTGTGCTGAATGTAAAACGTCGCGACGTACAATCGTTTTGGCTAAATTTTGATTTATGGGGTGTCTAAACCGAACGTTGTCCTCCGAGATTTTTTAAAATAGATCCCATTTTTACACCTTCTCTGTCTGTAATTTACACGAACTTAAATTACTACCTTAACCGACAATCGAAGATTGATCTATCGGGATTAAAAATCCTTTAAAAAACCGTATTCAGTGCATACACGTACTATAAATGTTGAACTTCGTAGTTTTTTTTAAATTTTTTCTTTGAGAATTTTTTGTTCAAATGAAAACAAAGAAAACAGCACGACAAGGCCAAGAATGCAACATGTATATTTTGTACAAAAACAATTCGAAAAAAAAGAAGAAAACGCCCCTCCACAAAATTTTATCACAAAAGATGATGTATTCGTTCAAGCAAATGGTATACAAATGGGAACTTATGGTGTTCCTATCCGGGATAAGAGCGTATGACTATCCACTTTCATAAAAACAACGTGTAGATCTATCAAAGACATACATGGTGAATTAGATGTAAATGTTTAGTATACGATACCCTCCATTTATATCGTTGTTTAGTTTATGTAAATAAATAATTATGATATATAACGTATAACTTGAACTAATTTTTGCGAGCAACAAATTTTGTTATTTTAATGTTTTCTTAATTTGAGCGGGTAGAAATTTTCGCGTAATGGAAATTAGATTTATGTAAGAATAAAACAGCCTTAATGTGTCAAAATATCATTGTTCATGTACGAACAAATTTTCGCGAAGAATTAGTTTTTTTTTTCTCAAAGAAACCTCGTGAAAGGGTATGTTCAAAATAGAAAATAATTTGATGTATTCTATTTGTTACAAAAGAGCTTGATTGAATCCGCCCCGTACCCCCCCCCCCCCCCCCCTCCCTGAAAAAAAATCTTCCAATGTGCGTCACTTGTTTATCAAAATACCCTCTTTTAAACTAGGGCATTCATTGAAACGATTAAGGTCGAACTAATTTGTCTTTTTATGTTCCCTTCCGCATCCCTGCCCTTGGAACAAAGTTCCTTACGTAACTTCTAGATTCATAGCCTGATAAAACGCAGCTTTCTCTATTTTCCAGCGTGCTCTTTGACATAAATTTTTCAATCAAGATGAAAATGAAATTAGGAACATAGTTGATAGTTTTTTGTTTTTTGCATGATATCAAATCTGGTGATATTATATTTCATATAAATTAATTTTGATTCATTCATGCCACAAAAAAACTCATATATTTTCACATTATAAAGCTATTTAACAATTTACACACAACTGTGAATTGACTAAATAAAATGTCAGATTATAGGACCGGATTTACGGTGCACTTTACTATTCAGAGTCAAAACGGAGGCAATTTCTCCGCCTTAATTGTTACTTTCCGTGCGACCTCGTGATAAGGGTCGAATCCGTTAATGGTTTTAAATTTATGTCAGCTGCAAGGGCAAACCGGAGGGAAAATGCTCAAGAAACCTGACAATTTAATTTATAAAGACACTCGAGACCAAATTTAACTACCCAGCTGAGTATTAGGTGTCGTTGCGTTACATTTTAGCAAATAAGGTGAAAAAAATATAGTAAAATTCTGTAATAAAAACATATATGTGCACACGAAGTGATGCTTTGCATTTCCTCATGAATTTGCGTACAACAGTGCGACTTCCGATTCTTCCAAAGTTCCTTCTTTCATTTACAAAAAATCAGGAACTAGAACATACAAAATTTCAACTAACGAGAAAGAGGAAGTAAATTAAATATTGATTTTTAGCAGTTTTTGAAAATTAGTAATTGGGATTTTTTTTTTTGAAAACCCTGTGATTTAAAATTATCTTCTGATTTTAAAACAATTCTAAAGTGTGTCTGGATAGTTTCAGCAGCTCACCCCAAAAGTTGCCATCATAATGTTTGTCATCATTTATGAAAATTGAAAAATAAAATGTCACCATTACCTTTGTCAGTCTTTTTCTAACTTTCAATCATTCTCTTTCAGAAATAATATATCAAGTAATCAAGAAGCAAAGGTATATATCTTTTGTTGTTCTCGTAGTGGGATTAATCCTCGTTTCAATATTTCGCCCGTCTCGCACGTTAAATCTATTCAGTTCTGTTTGTGTGTGAGAATACACACAAAAATAATCGAATAGAAAGAACGTGTGAGACGGGCGAAATCCTGAAACTAGGATAAATACAGTCTATATTGTCATTATTAGACGATGGATTGAGAACCTGAATCATTTGATAAACTTTCGGCCAAGAGGCCAAAAATTTGGGGAAAATGTATGTTTCTTGTTATTCATTTACTGGTATAAACGTCCGTTTTGATGACTTAATCATCCATTTATCAAATAGAACATAATATATATGTATTTACTATTACACATTCGGTTATCACAAGTTATCACAATAATATTTTTCAGTTAAGCCCCTTTATGAAATCCAAAAATGATAATATTAATAACAACGAAATGAAGATTTCAGGATTTAAATGATACGAAATGAAAAACCTATACCTACCGTTTTCCTTAAAAGATCACAAAGTAAAATTGAAAGTTTATTATGCATATATACATGTAAGTAAAAATATTTGCCGGCATAAAAAAAAAACTAAACCGCTAACGTCTTACAGAAGTTCCGGAAGATACATACCTTTAGACAAATCGATATATGGCCAATTATCTCCAGAATCTCTTCTTACGATTAAGCTTATTTTCTGCTACAGCCAGGTACCTGCAAAGACATGGAAATGGTATACTTAATAAAGCTAATAGTATTTAGCCTAAGACGCTAGAAGGACCTAACCAATCAATGCCTCCGGTGTTTTGTAGACTTATCGATATACTGAAAGCTTTGACGGTAAAGGTTTAAGAAATTGTCTCCCAAGACATCTGAAAGTCCTTGAGAGACTTTGTGTAGGCAACGAAGTGCTTTCTCTGTCGTTCTGATCTCTCTACCAGACTGACGTGCTTAAGGAACTCATTTTTTTCTTATTTTTTTCTTTTCGATTTGCTGAAAAACCATCATTCTAATACTTTTGTGTTTTTTTTTATCTGACGTTTTTAATTCGTTATTTATCGTATTGTTTTTATGTTACTATAGAAACCAGAGTGTCGTAGATCTGAATTGACAAAAAAAAACAAACAAACAAACAAAAAAACACCCCACCTATCCAGACTTGTTCTAGATTAGTCCATAATGATACCGTTCGATAATTGCAGGCAAGTGTGATGTCCCTTGGGAATCCTGATAGTGTTTTACATTAAATGTAACCAGACAATTGAGATACAGCAGTTGTGGAAGAAGGGTTCAAGTTCTTTTAAAACGAATCTTGTTACTAAGTAAATACCGGTATATCAATCAACAGGCTTCATAATGATATAGACATGGCCTCAGACAGTGCAGTTCATGCTTTTCATATGTTTTCTTTTCGTGCATGATCATCGGCGGCGGGTGCGGCTGGCCGGCAGGGGGTGCTTGCTCCTCCCGGGCACCTGGTCCCACCTCTGGCTTGCTGGGGGTCCGTCGGTGCTCAATTTGGTGCTCTATTGTGAGTGCTATTGAGATTATCGTCAGGATCTTCTTTAACTCATTTGTGTCACACTTATGCCCTTTGCCGCGTGGAGCTCGTAAAAAAGTTCCCCGCGAGGGGTTTGACTGTAAGTGTTTTGAATACTTTCCCTGACATGGTCGCCATGGCACTTTCTATATAGACATGGCCTCAGACAGTGCAGTTCATGCTTTTCATATGTTTTCTTTTCGTGCATGATCATCGGCGGCGGGTGCGGCTGGCCGGCAGGGGGTGCTTGCTCCTCCCGGGCACCTGGTCCCACCTCTGGCTTGCTGGGGGTCCGTCGGTGCTCAATTTGGTGCTCTATTGTGAGTGCTATTGAGATTATCGTCAGGATCTTCTTTAACTCATTTGTGTCATAGAATCCCAATCTTTTCCTTATGATAACATATGAATTATTTTGAAACAAATGTACGTACATCTAAATTAATCTATAACTGCCCTTTTTAAAGTAAATTTCAAGATAGCATCGTGCACCTGCTTGTGGACTTTAAAATCATGACGTCACACAATGCTATGACGAGGAAGTGATTGCGACGTCATTATGTTAATCAGAAGAAGCGATGTGACATTACGCATTTGGCGACGGTATCATCATTGCAAAGTCGGCGAATAGTGCGGGAAAATCGATTCTCAAAATGACCTTCCAGGAAACAATAAAATCCATCTCACACAATTCAACCGCAATGTCTGCTCATGCAATAAATTATCCGGGTATTTCAGATATAAAACAGACACGTAAGTGCGTAGGGGAGTGTTCAAATGGCATAGTCGATTATTCAAGTACTTTCAAGTGCAGCACTTTTGCTTGTCAGAATGTTTATCTGGTTAAGGGCATGCATCTTGTTAATGGCAGATTTATTGTTACAATTGCCAAGTGTTATCGTTTATTATCGAAGGGTTACCTTATAAACATATAAAAAAATCGATAAGTACATTTTCATGTGAAAAAAGGAACTGTTCCATTTCAGTTCATAAGTTATAAAGAGTTAGATAAAATCTTGCTATATATATGCATACGATTTCTGTATATTTTCCAATGCGCGGAACTTTACAGCCTTTCCAGGGTTCGGAGTAGTTAGCCACAAGGTCCTGGTCCATAAATCTCATCCGGAACACACGGATTGGTTTCATCAAATAGAAACACTTACGTAGTAAAAAGAACCTACCCGTGTGTTTCGGATACAAGAGATCTTTGCTAATTTACATTTGAGACGGTATCTGACGTAAACTAATGATGACGTCACAAATTTTATAGAAACAAGCATACAAGTTAAATACGACGTTCCTATGAGAATTTCTTTACGTCATAATGCACTTACGTCAGATGTTCCAAAAGGGAAGTAACTCTTTATACAGAAAAGACGGAATACTTCTGACGTCATTGGAAATACGATTTCAATAAAACATTCTACAAATGGACACAAAGATGCAAAAGGAAAAACAACGAAACGACACAACAAAAAGGTTTTGAACAACAACGATCACTGAAATATTTTGACTATACAGTTGGGACTTAAGATTTTCTTTGTTTTTGTTACTAGTATATACATTCTTGTATAGTCTCATCATAAGCAGATACACACATTTTATATCTTAAAGTTAAACTATACAACTTAAGTATCACAAACAATCCTGATGTGTCGGATTACATATTTTCATGAAGATGATACCCCGTCCATTGTAATCCTATAATCTGTGCGCTCTGACAAAATAATAGTCCTTCACATGCAGGGTCGACACAGACAAAAACCTCATACACACACAAAAGCACACGACACAGACAAATACCTCAAACATACACAAAAGCACACGGCACAGAAAAAAAACCCCATACATACACAAAAACACACGACACAGACAAAAACCTAATACATACATACACAAAAGCACACGACACAGACAAAAACGTCATACACACACAAAAGCACACGACACAGACAAAAACCTCATACATACATACACAAAAGCACACATACATGAACACAGAATATTCATTAAATAGAAAAACAAACACACATACAACCATGTACAAATGTATCCATATGTTTCTCCAATGGCATGTGTGATTTGAGCATTCTTTCATACATAATTCGAAATCATTCAACCTTTTTCGCATGAAAAGAACTTGTACAGGGTACAAATGTGGAAGAGGCAAAAAACTACGTCTAATTACTATATTTGTAATGGTCGACATGCAGACAAACAGACAGACAGATAAAGAAACTAATTCGAAACATCTGCCATTCGGAAGTTGACATTTTGGCCATCAATACAGATTTTCTGTAGAGTCCGAAACTTCCGAAAGGTCTTAATTTGGATCGAATTTCGGAACTTGCAGATGTTCGGCATTTTACTCACCTTTGAATGCGATCAGGTTTAACTTTTGTGCTGAAGCTAATATAGTCAGTCTCCTTTTTATCCCAATTAAATATTACATGATAATTATTATGGGTGTATCAATAAATCTGCACATCAATTGCACCTTGACGTGTTGTCGTTGTATGCAGTTTGGTACACATGGAGCGAAATGGCTCCCAACTCGCTTAATAATATTTGTTTAAACTAAATTTGATAGCCCCTTTATTTGACGTATGACATGTTAGACAATTAAGTTGTCACGTCTATGTATACAGGTTGGGAAATAAACCCTTTATCATATATTTTCCGTCTACATTCAACAGTTCCACCCCGTCAGTGCCGATGTAATAATGACTGTCAAAGAATTTTGAGATAGCATTCAAATTTATGAAACGGTTTAAAATTTTTAAAATTATCTAGACAAAAAAACTTGAAATTGCTATCGCCTTATAAATCACTACTAACCCTACGCCAAATTTAGGAATACATGGGCAGATCTAGAAAATTTTAAGGGGGTCTAGCCCATCTTTTTTTTTTTAAATGGGGGGGGGGCTAATTTTTTTTGTTGTTGTTGAAAAATATGGATATGAGAACAGGAAAAATTTACGATTTTAAAATGATATAATTTAAGGTCGAAAATAAACTTGAAAATCGAAAAAAAAAAAACAAAACAAAACAAAACAAAACATAATTTTGAAATGACTAACCCTACACTAAATTTGGGAATCTATGGTTGGATATAGAAAATTTTAAGGTGAATAGCCCATCCGGAGTTGGGTGTTCCAGTATAAGATTACGTAAAAGCTGGAAAAACCAGCAACGTAGACGAATTCTAGTTGAAGGGGGTTCCTGACCCCTTCCACCACCGCAAGGTCCGCGCTTGCCCAATTTGGGAGTCCATGATTGACATGTTCAGCGGCGGCGTGAGGATCGAAGGACAATGGAGCTTTAAATCTCCGATTTAGGGAAGGATTGACAGATGAACAAAAGGTTACGCTAATGTCATGAAATTTTATCGAAAAGAAATAGTTTTTCTCGTGTAGATACCCAGTATTAATTACTAACACTTGAACTGAACTTTAAACTGAGGTCATCGGGGGTCAAACCGAGATAAAATGGCCGACCGGAAGTACAAAGAAACCTCAACTACCTACATGACGTTTGTTTTTGTTTTTCCCAATTGTTTTTGTCACGTTCTAAAGTACAAATTTCAAGTTCAGTTAGAAGTGTACCGTAGACATACACTTTTATATAATAAATACATGTATATGAGACATCAACGCACTAGATTGTTCAGGAAGTTACCATTTGTTTTGTATGCATGTATTCTAATAAACTTTTTTCTTCAAATATCGGTAAAGATTTGAAATCAGTGATTGGGATGGACAGGAGTCATGTGCCATAATCCCATTTATTTGTAAGATCTATGTACTTTCTTTAGAAATGGCCCATTAAATTGAGGAAAATGGCTCCTTCACAAAATATCCTTCCCAGTCACTGGGAAACAGTCCTTTCAATTTTCTTCATAAGCAAATAGATTGGTATATTAAAAAAAATCCTTCTATGAATGCATGTACCTATGTAATGTTTTGGGTTTCTTTTCCACAACGTTTAAAATTATAATGGAATATATGATATCATTAGTCCATTACAAGATTACTTAAATTAATTCAAAATTTAATTCATTTTAATTTGTAATATCTCTTAAACAATTGTTCACCTGTTTCCTTCAATTTTTTTTTTGTCAATTTGTTCTGTCGGTGAATGTGTTTTCCTATTTGTTTTCTGGATTTATGTTCTTTGTATATGCTTTCATATTTTGGTGTTTGTGTGCCTGGTCCAGTATGGTCTATTTGTGTCTCTGTTCATGTTTGTTTCTCCTGTGTGTCTGGTTTTGGTCATTCCTATTTGTTTCTATTTGTGTTTGTTCTTTCTGTGTGTTTTCACATTTTGGTGTTTGTGTGTTTGGTCCAGTGTGGTATCTTTGTGTCTCTGTTCATGTTTGTTTCTTCTGTGTGTCTGGTTTTGGTCATTCCTATTTGTTTCTATTTGTGTTTGTTCTTTCTGTGTGTTTTCACATTTTGGTGTTTGTGTGTTTGGTCCAGTGTGGTCTCTATTTGTGTCTCTGTTCATGTTTGTTTCTTCTGTGTGTCTGGTTTTGGTCATTCCTATTTGTTTCTATTTGTGTTTGTTCTTTCTGTGTGTTTTCACATTTTGGTGTTTGTGTGCTTGGTCCAGTATGGTCTATTTGTGTCTCTGTTCCTGTTTGTTTCTCCTGTGTGTCTGGTTTTGGTCATTCCTATTTGTTTCTATTTGTTTGTTCTTTCTGTGTGTTTTCACATTTTGGTGTTTGTGTGTTTGGTCCAGAATGGTATCTTTGTGTCTCTGTTCATGTTTGTTTCTCCTGTGTGTCTGGTTTTGGTCATTCCTATTTGTTTCTATTTGTGTTTGTTCTTTCTGTGTGTTTTCACATTTTGGTGTTTGTGTGTTTGGTCCAGTGTGGTATCTTTGTGTCTCTGTTCATGTTTATTTCTTCTGTGTGTCTGGTTTTGGTCATTCCTATTTGTTTCTATTTGTGTTTGTTCTTTCTGTGTGTTTTCACATTTTGGTGTTTGTGTGTTTGGTCCAGTGTGGTCTCTATTTGTGTCTCTGTTCATGTTTGTTTCTTCTGTGTGTTTGATTTTGGTTATTCCTATTCGTTTCATTAAGTGTTTGTTCTTTCTGTGTGTTTTCATACAAAGTTGTTTGTGTGTCTGGTCCAGTGTGGTATCTTTGTGTCTCTGTTCATGTTTGTTTCTTCTGTGTATCGGGTTTTGGTCATTCCTATTTGTTTCTATTTAGTGTTTGTTCTTTCTCTGTGTTTTCACATTTTGATACTCTGTTCATATTTGTTCCATCTGTGTGTTTTCTTGTTTTGGTATCTGCTGTAAGTTGTTCCTTTGATTCTCTCTTCATGTTTTTTCTTCAGTGTAATTTTGTTGTAAGTTGTTCCTTTGATTCTCTCCTCATGTTTGTTCTTCAGTGTAATTTTGCTGTAAGTTGTTCCTTTGATTCTCTCCTCATGTTTGTTCTTCAGTGTAATTTTGCTGTAAGTTGTTCCTTTGATTCTCTCCTCATGTTTGTTCTTCAGTGTAATTTTGCTGTAAGTTGTTCCTTTGATTCTCTCCTCATGTTTGTTCTTCAGTGTGTTTTTGTTGTAAGTTGTTCCTTTAATTCTCTCTTCATGTTTGTTCTTCAGTGTGTTTTTGCTGTAAGTTGTTCCTTTGATTCTCTCCTCATGTTTGTTCTTCAGTGTAATTTTGTTGTAAGGTGTTCCTTTGATTCTCTCCTCATGTTTGTTCTTCAGTGTAATTTTGCTGTAAGTTGTTCCTTTGATTCTCTCCTCATGTTTGTTCTTCAGTGTAATTTTGCTGTAAGTTGTTCCTTTGATTCTCTCCTCATGTTTGTTCTTCAGGGTGTTTTTGTTGTAAGTTGTTCCTTTAATTCTCTCTTCATGTTTGTTCTTCAGTGTAATTTTGCTGTAAGTTGTTCATTTGATTCTCTCTTCATGTTTGCTCTTCAGTACGTTTCTGCTGTAAGTAGTTCCTTTGAATCTTTCTTCATGTTTTTTCTTCAGTGTGTTTTTGCTGTAAGTTGTTCCTTTGATTCTCTCTTCATGTTTCTTCTTCAGTGTGTTTTTGTTGTAAGTTGTTTTCTTTTGAATCTTTCTTCATGTTTTTTCTTCAGTGTGTTTTTGTTGTAAGTTGTTTTCTTTTGAATCTTTCTTCATGTTTTTTCTTCAGTGTGTTTTTGTTGTAAGTTGTTTTCCTTTGATTCTCTCTTCATGTTTGTTCTTCAGTGTGTTTTTGCTGTAAGTTGTTCCTATTATTCTCTCTTCATATTTGTTCTTCAGTGTGTTTTTACTGTAAGCTGTTCCTTTAATTCTCTCTTCATGTTTGTTCTTCAGTGTATTTTTGTTGTAAGTTGTTCCTTTGATTCTCTATTCATGTTTGTTCATCTAATATAGATATGTCTTGTACATTTGATATTTGCGTATCTGAGTTTTGTTTTCCCTCTGCGTCAAGCAAAATTTAGTCAACTTCCGGTTCAGTACTTACTCAACAATCCGGTCGGGCCCCATTCAATAAAGGTTATTCAGGTAACTGATCAGTGGAAGTTTGAGTCTGTCTTTCATACCACGGTTCGAGGACAAGCGAGCGAAACGCGTACTTTCGTGATGCTGTCTCATTTTTTGAATATTTGTGCAAGGTTTCGACACAAGGTGATTTGTCATTTCATTTAACCAGATAAAAATCAGACCAATTTTCCTTTCAGTAGAGTATTCGAATCTATAATAACTACTTCATTATGTTCAAAGTCACGGTGCTTTATCAATTCTGAAATTGACATTTGAATTTTATTTAAAAATGAAACTTTGATTATCGGCATTTTCCGTGGTTCCCTGGCCTTTTATAAAACGGATACCAGCGATAGCGCGATAAGATATATATCGGGTCCGATCAAGTCAATCCGTCAATCAAATATTTCTTAATCTAAAGGGAATTGGTGTGTTGTGTGCAATTTAAAGATTGAAAAGTCAGATAATATTTCAAAAAACATTGGATAGTGGTGAAAAGTCCATATTCCAATGTATTCATGCATATGAATCGGACAGACGTTTCCTATGACTTTCTCGAATCGTGACATCAATGTAAAAATACATAACGTTATTATTTGTTCGAAATGATCGCCATTCTTTTTCTGTGGGTGATGAAAAGATTAATTTTCTTCATTTGCCAAAATATCATACGACCTTGCTGTGTACATACACAGAATTCTGCACGGATTACTAATGAAGAAACGTAATTTCAACTCTGGTCAGCCATTGACAAAATAAGACAACAAGTGACCGGGCAGGCCCGGATCTAGAGCCTTTTAACCAAGGGGAGATAGAATATAATTTCGGTACATTACTATTTATCCAACATTTAGAAATATAAAATGAAACAAAAATGACTTATTCTATAGTAACTTTTCATCGTAAACTTTTTCTTCGTTCTCCCAACTTCTTTCTATCATTATTAAACCAAAATATTCCCTAATACAGTAATGCAGGATTTTTCTGTTTCTTAGAACCGATGTCCTTTAAATTTATTTTTTTGAGTCTTTGAAAAACTTGACAATTTTTTAGAATTTCTAAAAAATTCTTTCCTCAATTGAAATTAATAGCCGTCCAAAAGGGAAGCAAAGGGCATAAAAAGAATTTGGTACGAGAAGAAAAAATATGCTCAATTCTCGACTCACTATAAAAATGAACAATGTATGACAAAAGTACACTAAATACACGTATTGATATCAAGTTCAATACAATAAAGTGGGGGATAGGCATTATTGGGAGCAAATCAAAATTTTACTTCCGTTTTGTACTTTTGGTTCATAAGGCAAAAGTAATTAAATATATATAGTTTAACGAGGAGTCCTATGGAGGGTACCTTTTCAAAGAATATCTTAAGAAAAAAAAAAAAAACAAACAAACAAACAAACAAACAAAAAACACACAAATATCCAATTTGCTATCCAGAAAAATTCAAAGTCATTTCAAGTCAGACCAAATCTTTTAGAGTATCTGTAAGACCAGAACATTTTTCATCTGCCGCAATACTAGTATATGGAGTTATTTGTGGGATTTTTTTTTACATTTTCAAGCTTAATATTCGAAATTCCGATTTTGCTCTCCAGGTTATTCAATCCCTTATCGAAAGTTCATGTGTGAGTGTGACTGTGTTTTCTTGCTGACTGGAGGGTAGCGTCCAGAAAATGACCGGGACGTAAAACAAAATATTTAATTACTATGGCCTTATGTCGGACTTAGCTTGATTTCAATTCCATGATAAAATATATATACATATTATATCAAGACCTTTGGCTTTATGTGCGGTGTTCCTTATGCATAAATTAATTGCAATATTAACAGACATTAGACAAAAAAAAAATACCTGTATACAAGCATACATCAATGTTGTGATCAATCGAACAAAAAAGAAAGACGGGCAAAAAAACGCTACCTTACCTGTCAGAATCATCCCAGGAACGAATTGATTTATGATTCTCAGCGTGGTATAAATCTAAAGTCAATTCGGATGAAATACTATTGGTAAAATAAACACTGCGCGCGTTATCAGGCCCCTAATATAATCTCATCAAACGGTGTTCATGGTTTCGGCATAAATAGAACGTTATGATGAAACAACAACTTTGATAAGATACACCGGTCAGTTTTCCATGGAATATTTGACCATTGGTCAAGTGTTAACAGGGACGGAACTAGAATGTAAGCCCAGATCTGAAAAGGGGAGGGGAGTTGGATGGGGTCTCAGGAAATCCCCCTGAAATGTGCCAAAATGCCGATTTTTTCCCACTTATACGTATTTATTTTTTTCAAAACCATAGGTGGACCCCCACAGTCTGACGGCTTGCTCTTCCTCCCCCCCCCCCCAAAAATACTAGATCCGCCCATGGAATAAATGATAAATGTATACTTGTTCGGAGTTTGCTATTTTTGATGACCCTGGTCCGAATGTCCGAATGATTGACAAAATCTTGACTTCTGTCTAACTTAGCAAACATAGGAGAGGGATTGGAGAGACAACCGCAAATTAAACTATACATGTAGATGAAGGAAGGAAGAACTTATAATATGAAGGAAAGAGGGAAGAATTTATTTTATGAACTTATGATATTTGCGTTATCGATAAATATGAAACAGTTTTTGAAATCATATGACATTAAAATGATTTTCGATGTTTATTATATATGATTAAAATTCCCAAAATTGACAGAACATTGAAAGATCGTCGAAAATCACTGGCAATCCGACACTTTTCGAAATTACTGCCTTAATTTCACGAAGAAATATTATTTTCATGTATAATTATGCGATTTGAAATAAATCACAAATTAAGTCACTCATTTTGACAATTTCGATGAGACTGAAAACAAAATAAGATATAAACACCTATCTTTATACCATCCTGGATCCGCTAACGAATCTAATGTCAAAATGACCTACGCTACGGACAAATGTCACCTGTTCCGTGTATTTTCGTCGTACGTTCCGCCCTGAAGATTAGAATGCAACAAGTATTTCCGCCAAATGGATTTTTCCTCAAAACAAATGTCAAATGTTGACCACTACGTAAAATAACATTTATCATATGGTTTTGATGAGATTTTTGGGCCAAGTATAAGAACATTATTGCTTATCGTCCATTGTTTATCCCTTTGATAATGGATTCCTATGTTTTCCAACTCTATGTCTTTCCAGACATTCCTGGTGTATGGCGACCATACCAAAGACGCTACTGTAACAATGTAACAAAGCATGATTTTTTGAATAATATTATATTGTTAGCGCTAATTTCCAAAGCATTTCTTCTTAATTTTTGCAGGAAGTTAATAATTTTTATCTCCACCGAAATACAAGTATTTTTTTCTGGATTAGTACATGTATGGCATTTTATTTCGTTACATAATTTTACACTTGTAGCCACTTGGATTAATCGAAGAACGAGGAAAAGTCAGTAATGTCGCTTTCATTCCTTATCAATTAAGAACAATAAAAGGAACATAACTATGATTGGATTCTTCAATGGAATAACAGTTTTAAATCCTGAGGGTTCACCAGCTAAAAGACGCCATGATGAACCATGTGACCACCTTAACCAATGAAATTGATATAATTATAAATGTGGTCATGCATAACGTTAACGTAACAGTGAAAAAAATAATATCAGTGAGACTTCAAACGGTATGGGATTAACCAGGTATAACCAACATGTATCAAAATATATTCTCAGCTGATACGATTAATTATTTATATACAAAATGAAAGCCTTTCATTGGCTTTTTTTCAGGTGACGTCATCATAACGTCATACTCTGATAAATTCACACATTTTCGTGTTCGATCTTTGCTACACGAAAACATCATTCGAAACTAATTATCACACAACAACCACAAAAGAAACCGGGCATTGAAAAAAGAAGACGAAGAAAAAGAACGCGAAATAGAAAAGTAAACAAAAAGGGAAAAAGTGATTGTATGATATCCTATAATAATGGAACAGTCCTCTCTTGTTTAACCCTAGGCTAGGCATAAGAATTACGATTCAAGATCATATGAGAGCTAATATTTAAATTCTCACGCTGTGATCTCAAATATCGTTTGGTACGCAGACGGTATTCGTAGCTATTTATCATATTTCGTACATCCTTGGACTTGTTCAATACCACAGAATGTAATCCGAAGCACTGACACCTGTCACATGCCACGGTGTAAGATTAGATAAAGTTTAGGCATACACACGTTAAGATGAATGAACCTGATGCAGACTTTTATTCTTTTACATGCGATTAAACCTGTCTTTTTCTACAATGCGTCATATTTTTTTGTTCTTTCAATAGGTCTGACCGCGTATCATTTAGGTATTAAATAATGCGATTATTATCTGCCATGTTATTAAATTACTCTGATTTTGCTCCGTACGAGTTATCGTTCTTGAAGAACATGTCTATTGGAGGGCGTGCCTTGCAGTGCAAAAAAGGATTTTTCTCCTTACGAGTTATCCTTCTTGAAGGAAGGACAATGGAAGACAGGCAGTGCAGTGCAACTGTCCAAACAAAGAAATGAAATTAAAATTGATTTTGAAAGTGATAAGGATTTTCTTTTTCTCCTAATTATGTACGTCAATGTTTTTCACGTTAAAGCGCTTACATGTACAAAATGTACCTGTTAAAAAACAAACTTTGACCGTATTTTAGGTTCCGGATTTCAGTATGTGCCAATAGGCGATTTTCGAGTTACCCTGGTTTCGGACAGGTTCGTCATTTACAATATGCCTTTGTCATCCAAGGTTACTTCCGGTTTACGCCACGCGTCATTATAATGTTACTAGAAGCGGTAGATTTGAACGATTTTCAGTGAATAAACGATATATTTCGATTTACTAGAGTAAACTTATCATTCATATTGGATTTGTGATTATTTTACCGCGCTGACACAAAAGGAAATTTTAAAGTGAATATTTATTTAATTTAATGTGGCAACTGGGCTAAGTAATTGGAGGATCTGAGTATGTAGCAGGTCATCCGCTTACTTTTACCATTAGTCATATTTCTCTGCATCGTATTTATTAACTTTTACTCAAGAATATAGGTAAAGTATATGTCCATACAGGTAGTATGCTTGATTTCTTCACAGTGAGTATCATGCGAGACAATAACACGCTTAAACTTACTCATATGAGGGGGGAGTACCTCTCTCCCACCTCCCACCCCCTTAACTCTCCCTCCTACGTCTTCCTCTCTCCCCCTCCTTTTCACCCTTTCCTTACCTCCATCCTCCTCCTGCCCCCTTTCCCCCTGTCCCCCTTCCTCAAACTCCCTCCCCTTTCTCCTCGTTCCTGACCTTCCCTCTCTCCCTCCTCCCACCCCCTTCCTCCCCCTCCCTTTCACCCTGTCTGCCCCCTCATATGGTACTAAACAAAATCACTTATTTCAGTTAGTCTTTATCACAGAAGCCTTCAAGGCATTTTATGTTGTCAAACGCAAACAAATCTAGAAGCAATATATATGCAAGATGACCAATGTGCACAGAATTTTAATGAAACAACATTGAAGGTGGGGAGGGGGTGCTGATATGAGTTGAAGTTAAAGTCTAAATAAGTGCTCAGTTAAGTCTTAGTACTTGGGTTCTTATATAAGTTAATAGCTGTTATTTCACCATCATGTTGAACTATAGATGCATTGTATGGGATCTGTTACATAATGGTGAACAATGAACTGTTTTATTCTTATATGTTAACTATGCACTGATAAATAGAATTGTAGCAATAAATGAAGATGTAGAAATAGTCAAGGAGGAAGCAAACTTGTGTGTTTCATAGAAAGGCTTAAATGTTGCCTTTTAGTCAGATGTCCTTTTTTTCTTCTTGTAATTAAATTTACTCAGAAATGAGAGAAAGAATATAAATGAACCTGTAGATGCAAATAATTTTCAATCATTCAAAGTACTCAGTATGTAATCATGGTAATAGTACAACATATATACAATAACATCTTTATTATAAAATACCTCCAGAGAGACTTATTGTTGCCAGATCACTTACATGTATGAGGTTTAGAATCATATCATATTTCATAATTCTGAATTCCAAATACATTTTTGTAATATCTTTGGACAACTACATATACATGTACCACATATGATTTCTTCTTCAATAGAAATTGAGTTCTTACTTCAAGATGTAAATAAAGTTGCAGTTAACAACATTTCAAACAAACAGTAATAGGTCTAAAGTTATGCAGATATGAACTTAAAACTGAAGAGGATATTCAGTTTATAAATGTTACATATATGATGACTTTAGAAAACATTTTGTCAAATCATGATGTGTCATATGGTTTCATAGCCTGTTGCTTACATGTAATTCTGATCTTTAGAGAAAATTGATGAAGATCTCTCTTTCCTATTTCATGATATTATAGACAGTATTAATACTACTTAAAATAATATGTGCAGAGCTATTTGTAAAGCTGTTATGTTGGACAACCATGGACTATTCATACAAAATAAAATGAACATAGGAGTCTAAATTCTGACCATAACAACAATAACAAAGGAATTGTAGCCCATCAATGATAAGAGAGGGATACAAATATTCATATGTCATCTTAATTACACTGTTTTATAATAAACAATGGCAAGTTCAGATATTTAATTTGCAGTAGTTACATGTATCATAAATCAGTGCAAATTTCAAATATTCAAACAATGCCCTCCTTTTTACCAAATTTTTCTCTATCTATCCTACTGATTATGGCATTTTGTCTTCCTCTTCCTTGAATTGAATCAATCAACGAGAAAGGGGGGGGGGGGGGTTAAATAGGCGACTATATCAAACAGTGTATTTGTGAAGGGTATAGGGAAATGATTGAAATACTGGGGGCACCCTGCATCCCCTAAATCTGCCACTGTCAAATTGTGTATTTTTAATTTTGAAAAAACCCTCATAGTTTTTTTTTTATTGCAGTAAGATAATAAACAAAAACTTATAATTTCCCTGAAGAAAAAAAATACCATTATTGGACCTTTTCCATTTGAAACTCGAATATCTTTCATTTTCCTTCACTTCTCCTTGACAGTTGCATATATAAAATTTAATGTCTTGTCTTTAAAGAAGAAACCATAGATATAGATAGTTATGTACCCCAAGGAGATTGTGAAAAGATTTGATCCTTTCAATACCAAAATTCATAAAAACCATCTCTTTGTTCATACTGGAAACGAATTACAACATTGAATATTCCAAATGCAAATCCCCCCACCCCTTCCCGACAATCCCAACACTTTGAAATATATTTTTCATTATCAGATTCTGACATTATATAAAAAAAGATATCAAATTAATTTATGATGACAGAATTATTCCATAATGCTCGACCTTATTCGACCGCAATGTAAAAATGAAAACTGCCACGTGACGTGTCGTGTATCACAAAATCAGATGACTTGATTCTAAGTTTCAAAGTCATGTTAGGCTGATATTTTCATTTTTTCTTTCAAAAAATTTACAGAAAAGAGACATTTCTTATGCGGAGGCATTGTGTTTATTTCTATAAACAAACATGCTACGACTCGAAAGTACACGCGATCGAACGTTGTATTTCCCTCTGTTTACATAGTTGCCATGAAAAACCGGAAGTAGGCTTGGATGAGATTTCTGCAAAGTCACATGATAGGCAGTGCGTTATTTCAAAACGATAACGGTCAATCCGTGTAACTCGAAAATCGCCTATTAAATCATATATTAGAAGCTATTTCTAATATTTAATTTAGACATTGTTTGATGTCTCATAGTTGATATACATACTATTGGTCATGATCATGAAGATGATACCAATCTAATCGACAAAGAACGAATAGGAATTGTGTCAAATCGAAATGATGACAATATTTTTTCTTTGAATATTCATTTTCAATACTTTTCCAATTTTTGAAATTATATGAAAATGTGAAAGAAAGGGGATTCAAGTCAAAAGGTTTGTACAAAATTCTCTAGAAAAAAGGGTAGGGAATCCCTACCTTAGCACCCAGTTCTATTTATAAGATTGAACAGGCAATCTTCTCTTTCAACTTTGGAGACTTTCTCGATATGATTGCAACAAAAGCCTAGGTACATATGTATATCTAATTGAGGAAGGCGTATTAAACATGTACATGTATTATAATAACATATAACATTGAACAGGTACTCATCCTCGGTACGCCATTATTAATAGAAACACAAATACAAAGGGGAACCGAGGATGCATGTATGTTATTTACCCAATTTGGAAAAAGAGATATCCGAAGAAAGGGGAGTAACTCTTAGTACCCTCGAAATCAGAATCTGCATGAATGCAGCAAATAAAAACATCTAAATATTATTGAAACTTATGCAAAACTTTTATTGTCAACTACATGCACATCTGACAAAAATTGTTATTTTGCATCATTATAAATTCTTGCGGTTAACGAGCGCACGTATGCATGCATGTTTACAAGATTTCATTCATTTATAATAGTTTTTATCACAAATTTAATTTCAAAAGTCCATAATAAGTTCAATACCGAAAATAATATTGATCTAGACTAATATTTAGTACTGTACAAATTAACGAAATCTGAAAAGAAAATAAATAAGCAAATCGAAAGTACAAAATTTTGAAAATTCTAACATTGCGTCACATATTTGATTTACCTTTTGGTGCTCAGCTGTAGCAGTACTGTAGTAAAATCATCATAACGTTCCAAAATACGAAACTATCCGATATAGCCGGACGGCATCACTAGCATATAATAAGAAAATTCGTTTATCTGACGTGCATAAACCCCTGGCTTGATATGTTGGCGAGCGACAATGGTGTAAGTTGCACATAAATTAAAGCCGCTAATTTGATACATTATTTCATGGGCCTTGTCACCAGAAATGACTTTTACTATGAGGAGTTGTGAAAAGATGGCATGTGTCGGTTTTGTAGGCCCTCATCATGTATGGGTCATCCCAACGTTTTGAGCCTTACCTGTAGACAAGAAAACAATTTCAGTCGCGGATCCAAGTCGGGACCTCGGTACCATGAATAATAAAACCCTCCTTTATTTGAATTTTCTCAAATCTGCAAAATTTTATAATCTTGAGCAAAGTTTTCAGTTTTTGATAGCTCATTTTTTAAAATTAGGTAGAAATTTAATTTTGACCCCTCCCCTTAAAAATGTCTTCATCCGCGTCTGCTGGAGATGAAATTTACACTACCGGTGTAATTATATATAAAGCTTGCCGCTTTTCGTGATTAATGAAATGCACATCATTAGCAAAGATTTCGCACTAGCCATTATTTACAAATTTACATATATAATTACCTTGACGGTAATTTTTCTAAAGTGGGAAAAGAATTAAGAAAGTGATACTAAAGGATGCCTTGGAACTCTTTTCACACAGAAATTCGCTGATCATTCATTCATATTTAGGCATAATAAAACGATATTTGATTATAAAAGAAGCGTGGGTGCAGTATGTACATACACGTACCCCCAATCCAAGGTCTCATAGTAACTCGTGCATATTTTATCGAATTTATCATACACGGACCTAGATTTGTTTTCCAGGGGTTTTGTTGTTTTTCTTTTTTTCGGGGGGGGGGGGGGGGGGGGGGGGCTTCAACCCGAAATTTAGAGACCCATCCTATACTGCGAGAAAGTTAAAATTTCATTCATTTTTCTCATATTGCATAGGGTCCTAGTACCCGGTAACCCCACCCCTCCCTCCTCTGGATCAGCGCGTACTTAAAATCAATTAGAATTGTGGTTACCTAAAGTCACAGATGAGTCTACTTAGCGTTCAAACCAGGGACTATCTGGCGTATTATTTATTCACAAAACAGATTACAAAATTTGAACACCTTGTGATTTCATTTTAGTGCAAACAAATATTATAAAAATAGATTTCCAACAAGTCAGCGATTTAAGGACGACATTTTAAGCCACAAATAATGTGGTTATGTGGATTACCTACGAAGAACCCTCCAACATGCTGATTTCACAGAGCTCTTTTCGACTTTTGCTGGGGAAACGACAAAGAAAACGGTTGATTTTTCCGTAACAATTCGAAGTTTTGTATTAAAAATGTGACTTTGTTTTGATAGACAGTCGACTTTAAATCTAATAAGTATGAGGACTTTATATTTGAAAGATGAGTAATGTATTCTACATGTTTTTCAAAAACATGCAACAAAATGAAAAAAAAATTTAGGAAAATAGTACAAGTTCTTAATATATACATGTACAATGGTACACCTTTCGAAAATTCCCTCCAATCGACTTCATATTTTGCCATTTCTTCTGATTTACATTTATTATGTCATAGAAATTTTAAACAGCTTCCATTTTTTTTTTCATTTTACCGCCATTTTCTTCTAGGGTAAGGGAAGCAATCTGATTGGTTGATGGTGATATCATCAAATTATATAAATTACATGTATTAAAACGCTCTCAAGTTACCTTATAATTGTATCAGAAACTTTATCGATATAAACTCTATCATAGAAAAAAATTACCTTGATTTTCGGATTCCAATCAGGGAATGTTCATGCAACGTAAAAAATCTCGAAGATAAATCAAATTTTATGGAATTTTACAATTTTCAGCCATCTGTGAGTAGTGTTCACATTTTCAAAATAATGTAAAATTCGATGTATTTCAGACTATCATAGGCACTACAGAAACTTGAATCTCATGATAGTAGATACACTAAAGTTCTCTATGCCTATGATTTCCGTTATGCACCGGCCACTTAGTGACATCATAATCTAATTAATACACCTAATCAGGGGTGTACGTTTCAGGTGCGATTGCCCAGTGGCATGGTACAACACGCAGATTTCTCTGTTATCTCTACTTCGTGTGCGTTCAAGAATGCAGATAGGGAAAAAGGAATATTTTGGTCATCTTCCAAAGGATAATATATTAAAGATCTTATTCTAGCGAAATTATCAAAATTAGTATAAAAAGTACGGCTTTCTTGGATATTTTTATTCATATTATGTAATAAACACGTTCTTTGTGCTGCTTTTCAATAGTTGAAAAAAAATACTACGGCTGACGAGCTTTGCTTTTAGTGGTCTAGGTCTATATACTAAAAGATTTAACTTTTGTGTGGTACCTTCCTTAAGAAATCATTTTAATATTTTTTTGGTTGATCGAGGTATCAACACCAAAAATTGAGGGAAAACTGCATCGTGCGTGTAGTGCAAGATGCACAAGTTTTCTCTCAAGTTTTGGCGAATATTACATTTCATTTCGTCGCCTTTCAAGGTTTATTTGCAGCTTTGTGTTGATAACTTCAATGCTAAGCGTGTACTTCCGGTTTCTGTAGGCTGGAGTTGCCTGCTCTTACTTTGCTAACGCGTCGATCTAGACACGCAATGCCAGTCTACCGGTTTCTGTTGATGCAAGTATCAACAAAATTTCTCGGCCAATCAGAATCATTGTTTCTTAGAAATAACAATGGAAATTAAATGATATACTCATACCACATAAGATGAAATCTTTCGCGATGTAATAAGTTTCGCTGTATCACTGATATTTTGCTTTCGCTTAAAATGTCCTTCATTGCAAGGTTAATAAAGCCTACGCTCACACAGCAAGATACGCCCGTTGGGATTTTTGTTTACAACATCAAAATATCTAAGTCCCATAACTCCATAAAGACAAATCGGATGAACCTGAAATTCGAAAGGCGGCATTCTCTCTACAATCTAATCACGATGTAGAAATATCATGAAAATCTGTTGACACGTATTCAAGTTCCTGCTATCCATGTGCCTATAACATGTATGTGCATATAACCCCCCCCCCTCCCATTACACATAATATCTCGGTTATGCGACAAAAAAAAAAAAAAAAAAAAAAAATAAAGCCTGTGTTTGTGAAACACGAATGCCCCCGGTGGCTTCTTTGTTAGTTTGAACACTATTTTCTGTTTAGTACATGTATGTGAGGTCACTGGGTTAAAAGGTCAAAGGTCAAGGTCACGAAGTCAAAAATTTTGGTATCAATGGAAAGGTCTTGTCACAAGGAATACACATATGAAATATGAAAGCCCTATCACTTACCATTCAAAAGTTATGCCAAATGTTAAAGTTTTTGAAAAGTAGGTCAAAGGTCAAGGTCAAGGTCATGAGGTCAAAAATTTTGGTATCAATGGAAATGTCTTGTCACAAGGAATACACATATGAAATATGAAAGCCCTATCACTTCCCATTCAAAAGTAATGCCCAATGTTAAAGTTTTTGAAAAGTAGGACAAAGGTCAAGGTCAAGGTCACGAGGTCAAAAATTTTGGTATCAATGGAAAGGTCTTGTCACAAGGAATACACATGTGAAATATGAAAGCCCTATCACTTCCCATTCAAAAGTTATGCCCAATGTTAAAGTTTTTGAAAAGTAGGTCAAAGGTCAAGGTCAAGGTCACGAGGTCAAAAATTTTGGTATCAATGGAAATGTCTTGTCACAAGGAATACACATGTGAAATATGAAAGCCCTATCACTTCCCATTCAAAAGTTATCCCCAATGTTAAAGTTTTTGAAAAGTAGGTCAAAGGTTAAGGTCAAGGTCACGAGGTCAAAAATTTTGGTATCAATGGAAAGGTCTTGTCACAAGGAATACACATGTGAAATATGAAAGCCCTATCACTTCCCATTCAAAAGTTATGTCCAATGTTAAAGTTTTTCGGACAAACAGACAGACAAACAGATAAACAGACAAACAGACGGACAGGCCAAAAACTATATGCCCCCGAATCTTTGTTAAAGTTTTTGAAAAGTAGGACAAAGGTCAAGGTCAAGGTCACGAGGTCAAAAATTTTGGTATCAATGGAAAGGTCTTGTCACAAGGAATACACATATGAAATATGAAAGCCCTATCACTTCCCATTCAAAAGTTATGCCCAATGTTAAAGTTTTTGAAAAGTAGGTCAAAGGTCAAGGTCAAGGTCACGAGGTCAAACAATTTGGTATCAATGGAAAGGTCTTGTCACAAGGAATACACATATGAAATATGAAAGCCCTATCACTTCCCATTCAAAAGTTATGCCCAATGTTAAAGTTTTTGAAAAGTAGGTCAAAGGTCAAGGTCAAGGTCACGAGGTCAAAAATTTTGGTATCAATGGAAAGGTCTTGTCACAAGGAATACACATGTGAAATATGAAAGCCCTATCACTTCCCATTCAAAAGTTATGCCCAATGTTAAAGTTTTTGAAAAGTAGGACAAAGGTCAAGGTCAAGGTCACGAGGTCAAAAATTTTGGTATCAATGGAAAGGTCTTGTCACAAGGAATACACATGTGAAATATGAAAGCCCTATCACTTCCCATTCAAAAGTTATGCCCAATGTTAAAGTTTTTGAAAAGTAGGTCAAAGGTCAAGGTCAAGGTCACGAGGTCAGAAATTTTGGTATCAATGGAAATGTCTTGTCACAAGGAATACACATGTGAAATATGAAAGCCCTATCACTTCCCATTCAAAAGTTATGCCCAATGTTAAAGTTTTTGATGAGTAGGTCAAAGGTCAAGGTCACGAGGTCAAAAATTTTGGTATCAATGGAAAGGTCTTGTCACAAGGAATACACATATGAAATATGAAAGCCCTATCACTTCCCATTCAAAAAGTTATGCCCAATGTTAAAGTTTTTGAAAAGTAGGTCAAAGGTTAAGGTCAAGGTCACGAGGTCAAAAATTTTGGTATCAATGGAAAGGTCTTGTCACAAGGAATACACATGTGAAATATGAAAGCCCTATCACTTCCCATTCAAAAGTTATGTCCAATGTTAAAGTTTTTCGGACAAACAGACAAACAGATAAACAGACAAACAGACGGACAGGCCAAAAACTATATGCCCCCGAATCTTTGTTAAAGTTTTTGAAAAGTAGGACAAAGGTCAAGGTCAAGGTCACGAGGTCAAAAATTTTGGTATCAATGGAAAGGTCTTGTCACAAGGAATACACATGTGAAATATGAAAGCCCTATCACTTCCCATTCAAAAGTTATGCCCAATGTTAAAGTTTTTGAAAAGTAGGTCAAAGGTCAAGGTCAAGGTCACGAGGTCAAACAATTTGGTATCAATGGAAAGGTCTTGTCACAAGGAATACACATATGAAATATGAAAGCCCTATCACTTCCCATTCAAAAGTTATGCCAAATGTTAAAGTTTTTGAAAAGTAGGTCAAAGGTCAAGGTCAAGGTCACGAGGTCAAAAATTTTGGTATCAATGGAAAGGTCTTGTCACAAGGAATACACATGTGAAATATGAAAGCCCTATCACTTCCCATTCAAAAGTTATGTCCAATGTTAAAGTTTTTCGGACAAACAGACAAACAGACAAACAGATAAACAGACAAACAGACAAACAGACGGACAGGCCAAAAACTATATGCCCCCGAATCTTTGATTCCGGGGGCATAAAAAAAATTGAAAACCCGTTACATATGTCAAAGAACATTCTTTCTACTTGAAGTATGCAAAATTTCAAAACATTTCAACCAGAAATAGATTTTTAAATATTTTTTAACTATTTTAGTATATTTTCACTGTATTTTAAAAATGTAAGTCCCATAACTCCCTAACGACAAATCGGATGAACCTGAAAATCGAAAGGCGGCTTCCTCTCCACAGTCTGATCACAAAGTAATACATTCATGAAAATCCGTTGATGCATATTCAAGTTATTGCGTTCCATAAGCGGACGGCCAGACGGACAGACAGACTTCGCCATACCATAATACATTTGTACGTCCCGTCAAATGACGGGCGTATAAAAATTGTCGCTGCGAATACTTCACCAATAAAGCGGGCCAAACTTCAGAGTCAAAGGCTACAAGACCAAAATGTTTCGGTGCCGTGCCACAAGGAACAAGCACGTGTACTGAGAATCTTAATATATGGCACGCGTAAGAAGCTTTTATATAGAAGGTCAAATTCTAAGGCTATGTCTTTTTGAAGGAATTCAGGTACCAGTCGACTTTTGGACTGATGGATCTCCCAAATTGTTGGGCCATCGGAATAGAGGACTCCGGGCCAACAGACTAGTGGAAATTCGTACCAGTGGATCTTCGGACCAGAGAACTTTCGAACTAGTGAACATTCGGACCAGTGTTCCTTTGAATCGATGTACATTTGGACTTTAAGACTAGTGGACCTTCGGACCTTTGGACTGTCGGATTAGTGAGCTTTTGGGCTTGGTGGACATTTGGACAAATGAGTCGTAGAACTAGAGGACCTTCGGACCAGTCTACATTGGACTAGTGGACCTTCGGACCTTAAACTTTGGACTAAGGGACCTTTTGACTGGTGGAGCTTCGGGCAAGTTGACTGTCGGACTAGAGAGCTTTTGGACAAGTGGGTCGTCGGACTCACGGACTGTGACCAAAGTGTTACCTCTATGTTGCAGACGTCCAGACGACAAGTTCTGTACGGAACCCACATGTTCTAAGAAACCCCTCGTACCGGTAGGAGTACCGCCAACAAGATATTTTCTTTTTGGCCTGGGTAATTCATCAAACATATGCCATAAGTTCCCCCCAATTTGCCACAGCAGTTTTCCAACTATTTCACACATTAAAATAATATTTACAGAGCGAGCTTTTAATGTAGATAACGTTTCTGACATGCATAAATATCCACACGCTACGAGCCGGTAAACTATAAATTACCCCAATCATTGCTCAGATACAGCCGAGTGTTTCTTATTACTTCTTGATTATCAGATATACAGCACTTGTTTTTCAATTTCCATGGCGGATCCAGGAATTAATAGAAAAATAATAGAATATTAGGAGATGGATAAAAAGTAGAATTATTCATCACTTTGGTCAATCATAAAAATTGAAATTTTAAACGTTCAGTGGCGGATTCAGGGTGATGCGGAGGGGGTGTCCTCCCCCCCCCCACCCGGCACTGAACCAAAATTTTCCAAACCCCCCCCCCCTATATTTTGGCCCATTTTCAGTAGAAATCGACAAAATTCGCCCCTTGACTCCCCGGCAAAGTGGGTGCTGGATTCGCCACTGACGTTGATGATATATTATGGACAAAGACAGACTGAAAATTCACATGGACGTAGAATGTATGCTGAATCGCTGATAGATAAAAGTAAGATTTATAAGTATCTAAAGTATACTATTCTTAACTAACATGTACATATAAGTCGCATGTTTGTTTCTTGACCTTGAAGTTGACCTTGACCCCAATTCGATGTTGAGACTCGATCATCTTGATAACCATCCTTATCAATTTCTATAAAATTCTAATGCCTACAATTGGGCAATTGAAAGAGGCCAATCTGTTTTATGTCTATTATAAAGATGTATTCTGCCATCAAACGCGGATTTAGAGGAGGGCGGGGCGCAAGAGGGTAATGTACACCCTCCTGAAACTGGCCAAAAATACTTATTTTTCCCGTTCACAGAACGTATAATTTTCTTAAAAATCATAGATTGCATTCCGGTGTCACGGATTGGGAACCCCCTCCTCCGACCATGTATATTTTCGCCTGATCCGATTTATAGCTCTCTCATAACGAGGCTCAACATCATGACGTCATTCGGATCGTAACGCCCGTTGTGTAGGATGCTTTATTCAAAAAGGCATCGCCATATGACCAGGGACATAAATTACTATATTGGTCTATGTCATGACCGATAGGGCCAATTTTTCACTTACGACTGACCTTACCACGACTCGGGAATCTGTACCATATTTTTGTATAATTATACAGCCATCGTATCAGTACCGTAGACAGCATACAGTACAATTCAATTAGTCATATGACTTTGATATATGATGACTCCAAACCTTATCCCGGTATGGCGATTTCATAGGTTCGGCATTGCTCTCTTATCTTTTTGGTGATATACATACATACATATGCAGTTTTTCTTCAAATGAACCGGAACTTCAGACGTGACTATCGCGCCATCTGGCGGGCGGTATTATCAATTATAAACTCATCTTCTCAGATGCGATGAAGAGATAGACATATGGAAAAGATACAAGTCGTGCAAAGTTGTCTAGTAAATTGAGCATTCGACAAGCATTACAAACATAAACAATGCGGGAAAACTTAATCCGCCTAATTGAGATACAACACTTACATCCCGGATTTTGTTTCTTCTTTTGACACGGCATTGGTTCTATTATTTATAGATGACTATGTTGCAATTTTACTACGATGATAATGCACGCAAGCGAATAATTTATGATTTTTCTTTTTTCTGCAAATAATGTCAATATCTGGATAAAGAAAACGCATCGATGAATAGAATTCATTCATCAATAAATCATAATAGGAACCGACGGTTAATTAAAACATTTTGAAATTTGTGGAAAAGGGAAAACTCAAATTCATTTTAAAATAATCTACTTATTTCCAAGAAATATAAGATATTAAAAAGAATACTATTTATTTCATTTATGGTCAGTAATAAACTCGTATCACAATGCGCAGTCGACCTAGAGAGGGTAACTGGGGTCGATCCCCCTTCCCCCAAACGTGGAAATCGCCAAAAATTCTGATTTTCCCATTTAGCGTATAATTGTCTCAATTTCATAGGGTGAATTTCCTTCCCTAGCAAGGCTTGACCCTTTTGCCCATGGATGAAAATTATAGATGCACACTTGAATTCAAAATTCTGACAATAGTTCTAATTCCTGCAAAATATTGGCATGAGTCACATAAAAACAGAAGATCGTCAGCACTTCCTTGTTTTTAATTTCCCTCCATTAATTTTCTTAATGAGCTTAATTAATCTTTGCATTAATATGAAATGCTCATCATCATTATTACAAACTATGCACACCTGAATAAGCTAAGTAGACATGCATTTCACTTGCCGTTTTGAAATCTCATAACACCTCGAAATCATGATGTCACGTCGGATTAAAAAACGACTCCTTAAGCTTAATCACAGTAATTTTGAGGATGCCAAATTTTAGTACTAGACTTGGTATGCAATATTAACTTACCATTTTCAAATCCCATCATGATAGCGCGTCGAAATCTTATGATGATGTCACGACTTCTAAGATTTAAAAAAACGACTCCGTCCTTAATCACAGTAATTTCGAGGGTGCCAAATTTTAAACCTGGAATTTTCGAACTTGTACCCATAATTTCCCATAATGCCTCAGTCACAATCCCAGAATTCGTCTGACTATTCCTAGTTGATCCTGGCGATGGTTATTAAGAAAACAAGCCATGCTTATCTAAATCTACGAGGGATCAAGCGATCTCCATATTGTACCGATGTGTAAACAACCCAAGGTGTCAAAATAAACCGGGGCTTCCTTTACGGATAGTGGCAAAGCAATGATAAAGAAGTGCCAAGTCTAATCAGCCAAAAACCAAACTCAGCTTGGTCAGAGGTCATTCGAGAGATTCCCACGCCTGCCGGAAATTAAACGACATAATGACTTCTTTATCGAAATTTTGGATTGCACGAGGATTGAAGGCTCTTCATGCATTTTTTATTGGATATTTTGTTCAGTTATATGAATTTGATACGTGAAGTTACGTAAAATAATTACTTGAATGATTTTGCTTGTTGTCAACTAGACTAGAGCTGGTGGACAAAAGTTGTAGAGTTGTGTTTGATCTTCTATAATGAAATTATCGTTTAGTAAATATATAATAGGCTGCAGTGGTGACACGTTCAGTTATTACAATACTAGTAATTCACTTTGGCACATATTCGAAATTGACAAATGTCCAAGATGAGCAACACCGTTCGAAGAGCAACTGAACACCCAAAATACGAAAGCATGGAAACCGAAGAGATAAAGTAACCCATTATAGGGCATCAGATATAATTAAAGAGAAGAATCTGATCCTGACGACAATCTCAATAGCATTCACAACAGAGCACCAAACTGAGCGTTGACGGACCCCTAGCAAGATAGAGGTGGGACCAGGTGCCCGGGAGGAGTAAGCATTCCCTGTTTTATTAGCCGCACCAGCCGTTGAGATATTTCAATGAAACGGGAAGTGTTCGTCATTCGACAAAAGTATCCAGACGAGGCTGATAAAGAAGACACACCGAATCACACCAAGCAAGAAAACATAGAAAAAATAAGAATAGACAAACCCACTGTAGACAAAAAATGTTTAGGTATTTCAATGAAATGGGAAATATTCGTCATTCGACAAAGTATCCAGACAAGGCTGATATTAAACTCTCGCTCAAGTCCTTATATCAAATGAAGTTATATGAAGAGAATTGCAATTATTAATTAAATTTTACAAGTAGATAAGGAATGCCCCTTTTAAAACTATAAGCAGTGAGCAATTGGTTGCAGATATATCAAGTCCCTATATCACAATACAGAGAAGAAAACTTTTGCTTGCCAGTAAAGAAACATAATTATATATAATATATATATAATGTATTTGATTTTAAAATTATTTGATGTAAGGACTTGAGCAAGTCTAGGCTGATATAGAAGAATCACCGAATCACACCAAGCGAGAAATCATAGAAAAAATACGAATAGACAAACCCACGAGGGTTTGAGGTATTTCAATGAAAAAGGAAATGTTCGCCATTAATTTTGACAAGTGTCTAGAAAAAGCTGACTAGACCAAGCATATAAACACACTAAGCACGAAAAACCAAAGAATCAATCCCAGTAAGCCACACGATCTTGTGGCATTTCAAAGAACTGCAACTGAAACCATTCATAAAATGTAACTTAATTATCTTTCGAACACGTTTCATTCCTTTCTTCTTCGATAAAAAAGAGGAACGTACGGGTCAAATGTCAGCTTAGTCGGCTATACTAAGCCTGTGGAGATTACTGTCAATTCAATTTGGCAGGAGTCCTGCCTTCTTTGTTCATAAGACGGACTAAATTTCTTCGAAGACGAAATGTTACGGAAACGAAACGGAATTAAGGTACGTGTATTTGGAATGTTTAAAAACGATTTTTATAATAATTATATTTTCTTCAATTTAAGAATGATCTAGATCCAAAAATTATTGTTAAATTGGATAAGATAATTATGAAAATTTATTTATTCGTTTATCCAAAAGAAACATGTCCATTATTAAAAGGTTAAGTTTAAAAAATAAAAGTGAACGGAATAAATAGAACTTCATTATGATTAGAGAATAAGTGATTTTTCATTGTTATATTATTCTTTTGCAACAATATGTAAAACTAGATTTCTGTATCAAAGGGCATAATACAATGGATGTAAGACGAAATGTAAGTCTTGAAATTTTGCGACTGTATTTTCAAGAGATCATATGAAAGATTTTATCTGTAATTCTAAATAAATTGTTTGAAATTTTAGATAGTGTTTCTTTGGTTCTTGTTGGCCTATAGTTGATAGTATTTTCAAGAAATATCTCGAAAGTTTAAGAAATATAACATCAAAGTACTGTCTCGTACAATTTGAAAATAAAATCGCATGTACGTGGCATACAAAAAACGGTGAATACCACGAATCCACGTACCATTCCGCTGCGGAACCAACACGCATAATACAAAAATTTGAAACAAACAACAAGAATCCCCCCGAAATTGAACTCTCACTCCGAGAAGACAACAAATAAACAACAAAGGCAAAAACAAAATTAAAACATGAAGGACACGAGTAAACAACCAATGTGAAGACAACATTGAAACATAAAGGACAACAAGCAAACAACAAAATTAAAGACAACATTGAACCATTAAGGACAAAAAGGAACAACAAAAGAAAAGACAACATTGAAATACAAAGAACATCAAGCAAACAACAAAAGAAAAAACAACATTGAAAAATGAAGGACAACAAGCAAACAACAAAAGTAAAGACAACATTGAAACATGAAGGTCAACAAGCAAACAACAAAAGTAAAGACAGAATTGAAACATGAAGGACGACAAGGAAACAACAAAAGTAAAGACAACATTGAAACATGAAGGACAACAAGCAAACAACAAAAGTAAAGACAACATTGAAACATGAAGGACAACAAGCAAACAACAAAAGTAAAGACAACATTGAAACATGAAGGACAACAAGCAAACAACAAAAGTAAAGACAACATTGAAACATGAAGGACAACAAGCGAACAACAAAAGTAAAGACAATATTAAAACATGATGGACAACAAGTAAACAACAAAAGTGAAGACAACATTGAAACATGAAGGACAACAAGCAAACAACAAAAGTAAAGACAACATTGAAACATGAAGGACAACAAGCAAACAACAAAAGTAAAGACAACATTGAAACATGAAGGACAACAAGCAGACAACAAAATTAAAGACAACACTGAAACAAGAAGCATACAACATTGAAACATGAAGGTCAACAAGCAAACAACATAAGTAAAGACAACATTAAAACATCAAAGACAACAAGCAAACAACAAAGTTAAAGACAGCATTGAAACATGAAGGACAGCAAGAAACAACATAAGTAAAGACAACATTTAAACATGAAGGACAACAAGCAAACAACAAAAATAAAGACAACATTGAAACATGAAGGACAACAAGCAGACAACAAAAGTAAAGACAACATTGAAACACGAAGACAACAAGCTAACAATAAGAGAAAAGATGACATTGAAACATGAAGGGCAACAATCAAACAACAAAAGGAAAGACAATATTGAAACATGAAGGACAGCAAGCAATCAACAAAAACAAAAACAACATTGAAACATGATGGACAACAAGTAACAACAAACACAGATAAAAATGTAATATGATGGACAACAGACAAACAACAAAAATAAAGACAAGATTGAAAGATTGAAACATGAAGGACAACAAACAATTGAAGCAAAGACAATATTGAAACAAGAAGAACAACAAGCAAAAATAAAGACAACACTGAGACGTGAAGGACAACAAGTAAATGACAGAAATAAAGACAACAATGAAACATGAAGGACAACAAGCATACAACAAAAGAAAAGACAACATTGAGGCATAAAGGACAACAAACATCTAAAGTAAAGACAACATTGAGGCATAAAGGACAACAAACATCTAAAGTAAAGACAACATTGCAACATGATGGACAACAAGCAAACAACAAAAGTAAAGACAACGTATTTAAACATGACGGACAACAAAAGAAAAGGAAGGAACAACGTTTATTTCTAAAATAGGTACCCCCAAAGTCATATGTATACATCGAAGGTCAGTTTAATACTGGAACACTGGAATATATGTTTCTCCTAAAGGACTTTACTCAGTGTAAAACAATTGATAATGAATATACATTCAGATTTGTTTCTTATAAAAATATTGAACAAAGAACCGAGAATGAACGAGGTATTTGCACGTGGTACAAGACCTTTGCTAACATTACATCCTGGCAAATGTCCGTATTGCTTTACGATCGAGTAGAAACAAGGCGGTAAAAAGTCAGAAGATCTGAAGCAAAACAAATGAAATCTACAAAATTATAAAGACCTACCTTAAATGACTCGAATTATGAGAAATTTATCCTTTTACAACTCTTTTTGTTCGTGAAATTGCATCCCACACCTTTATAACTGACTCAGTAGTAGTCTGTTTCAGTATACAAGCAAGCTAGATTAATGAAGAAGGAAAGCAATGGAGCAAAACCTGCCAGATTAGAGAAAACCCTATCGGATGCACATGTTTTGATTAATTGTATTCTTTGCGCGTTTATTGTAAGTGATTCAAAAAAGATTAACCCCCATCTGACGTCAGTGACCCGGAACACGGTTACAGCGCCCGCGTTAATTGGGCGGAGTAATACACATAGCTTCGAATTCTGGTAACATCACCATATGCCAAGGTTACAGACCACAAGGTTGGTCCGAGGACAAAACAGGATATGTAATGAATACCGAGAATAGAATGTATCCATTAATACATTGTTTTCATCAATTTTAAACGCGAAATCAGTGGCGGAAGTAGTGTTCGTTGTTGTGTCTGCAACAGCGGAAGCGGAAATTGTAATAATTAATACTAAAACACATGTATTCATTTATCCTTCTTAGTTTAGTTCGACTGCATGCTTTACTGAGAAGCAATGAAAATCATTTTCCATAAAAGGATGCTTATTAAGATGGTGATTATGCAAAACTGACCCCCTAAACGTCGTTAGTTGGCAATTATGACTCGAATGTGCTTCGAGTGAGTTCGGATCCCCCCCCCCCCCCGCCAACAGTTCAAAAATTAGTATTGAAAAAAAACCCAAAAGTTACTACAAAATAATATACGAATATATAAAATTAGCACGACTCTTTTATTTTCTTCTTAACCTACGAACGAACTGATATTATAAAATACCATATCGCGTGAATATCAACGTAAATTAAGCTCACTTCCGTCTCGGATGACTAAATCAATGGACAAAGGAAATAACACTCGCATTAACACCAGATTAAACGATATGCAGCTTCGGAACGAAATATATCTTCATCGAAACTGCTTTATCATGCCCCTTGTCGCTTATGACATGTAAAATGAAATTTGAGTCGCCATTTTGAAGATTATTTTTACAGTTTAAGTGATTTGATCGAGAAGTGAGTTAGTACACCTAGTGTTCCCAACGCTGCATATTGCATGTTCATAAAAACAGTGAGGGTATCTATATTCGAGACAAAAGGAACATGTCAGACAAAATATGTGACTGTTTATTCCTTATACGATCGTATATATGATCTTGACCTTGTATGTTTGCTACTGTACTGTAAACGGATGGAAAACAAGAAATAAATTATACTTTCTTTTTGTTTTGGTTGTATTTAATCTTGTTGATGTATATCTATTTATATCTTTTGACCACAATTTTCAACTAGATATATCGCGTACGAATGACCAGATGTGAGATGGAAGGTTATATATATACATATGTTATATGAAAAAAGTTGTATTTGTATTCAAAACAGAATTTCATTTTGTTAGACTTATCAATATTGAAAAACATTCTTTTGTAAAGAATTCAGGACACCATATGCGCATTTCAACCAGTTATGTCTCATCAGTAATGCTCAAGGCGTAAATAGAGGAAATCCAATTCATAAATATATTTCGGCCACTCGGCCTTTATCAAGCGGAAAAGCACGTATTTATTCGTGCTTTTCCACTTGATAAAGGCCTAGTGGCCGAAAATTTGTGGATTTAGAGTGTTCATTATTATATAATTTCCAAATAAGTTTGGTTACACGAATCTATGCATTTTGATTGGTTAATTGATCGTCAGAAAAATGGCGAAATGCACCTTCATACCCCAATGAACACGATAAAATACCGGAAAAGCCGGAACTACTTCCATCAAAATCATTTAGTATGTTGCTAAGATCGGCTTTCGAATGATAATTATGCAAAGATAAAATAGTTTTATTAACATTAGCCCTTAGATATAAATACGATATCAGAATTAATGAAAATTTCGATGATGTACCGGTATACGTGGTTTTTACAGCGTTGTTCGGTTGCTATGCTCCTGTTTTTGAAGTTTCTTAGACCATTTCCTGCCCTTAAAATTTCATGAAAGACAGAAAATTCAGTAAATGACGAGAAAAACAGAAACTTCTAGCTATTTTCTTCAAAATTACATTCCCGTCGTAACAGTAGCAAGTACCTGCGTTTGAAATTTTCCAATGACTGATTACTGTCGACGACAACATGCAAAAGTTTTATTGAAAACTTCAAAAGGACCGAAGATCACCGTTTCAAATGATTCAAACGATTCAAAGAATCGTTCTGAACCCATGAAGTATTGAAACTAGAAACTATTTTAATGATATATTTTCGGCGAGATGAAGAATTTAGAAGAAAATATTGACAGCGAATAGAAAATGAAATATCAAATCAAATACCTCGGCCTCGATGAGGATACAGTATCGTAATGAATTTTCACAACATTAGCTTGTCACTTATGAAATAACTGAATCCTAGGAAGGTATTCTGATACCAATAGATCAGAATCATGCCGTTTTCTGCAAGTATTAGATCTATAAGTACAGAGAATATGTCTGTATAAACTCCCAGCTCCTGCGTGTACAATCCAAACACATAACTGCCATGTCGGCGACCTTGAACTTGAACTGCAGAACGCGTCATCAAAATGCTACGTCATATCATCGGATGATGTAATGGATTGGTAAAATGGGGATCCAGATGGGGAACGAATATTTTTGACACATTTGCTGCCTTTAACTAGCAACGTATACATTATATCTATTTCGTCTGGGAACTAGGGCCCTACAGAGTTGATATTTTCATATGCAATATTATACAATTATTGCACAGTGATGAGGTCGATATGATGATTTATGGAGTGATAAAACCAATATCGACCGAGGCCGAAGACCGAGGTTGATATTGGTTTTATCACTCCATAAATTATCATATCGACCGAATCACTGTGCTATAACTGTTTTATCATATACATGAAAACTGGAAAGGAAAAGGGTAACTACAATGTTTTGCCGGCTTTTCTATCACTGCTCGCTTTCAATTTTTTTTTTCAAACAATCATTTTGTTTTATAGTGAAAGGTTTTACTTGTCTCCATCTTTTATTATTTCTGTCTAACCAAATATCATGATCAATTATGTCAGCAACACACAGTTTGCTACCGATTGTCATTTTCTTCTAATACACAAAACCGGAAACGCGTCAATATGACCGGTTCAATACGACGATTAATTGACCACGTTTTGGCCAATGGGAAAGCTTATAAACGGTTACGTAAATTAGAGTATATGATAATTAAAATTACTAATTTCTTGAGTATATTTGTGAAATGTGGGATAAATTTGGGTTTGGAAATTATAAAAATTGACTGTTCAATTTTGACAGTGTATTGGAGTATGAAGTTTGGTTTGTCGCATCACAAATTTTGCGTAAAACCGCTTCGCTACACTACGCGGTTTTACACAATTTGTGATGCGACAAACCAAACTTCATACTCCAATAAACTGTCAAAATTGAACAGTCAATTCTTATTTATTATATTAAAATACCCTACGGAGGACACTACTTCATTCTCATAAATATATGAATGGCGAAAGTCTAAATATAACCTACAAGGCATGCCAAAAGGAAGAAAAAAAAATTACGATAATATAAAAAGCAAACAAACACCCCCTCCCCCTAAAAAAACAAAGCTGAAGACAGAGCTCTGCTTTAAGAAAGATATCCCTTAGTTTAGGTAATAATTTCAAATTTTCAAGTCTGTTCAGAAACGCTGTAACACTAGGGGAATATATCATCGGGAACTAATTGTCCACCAGCAAAGATGTCATCATCTGCGCCTTTCAACAATTTATGTATCATCATACTTTCAATCGATTATAATGAAAAGGGCGTTTTGTGAGTAATCTTTGTTTTTAATATTAATCAATTATAACAAAATAAACTTTTGTCTTTTGAATATTCCGGGAAAATATCAATATTCTTAACATTATAAAGATACGTACGTAACATTCCTAATCGCAGGTTCTCATATAAATGTACTATACTTATCAATGGTTGTTGTGAAAGAGAGGAAAATAGCCATAAATTTTATTCTAATAAATATCGCTTTCCTATGTATACTAGTTGATGTAATTACCAGCGCCAGCTCAGACGCCATAAATGCCGTTATTTGATGTCTTGTACTAATTATTCGCAGCACGAAATTATGTTGCTTACAAACATGAATGTCATCATTCGTAAATCATGCTTATCTGAGTTTTCAAGTCTGCAGTCAATCTTTTCTCTACAGAGTACTGAAAATAATAGAAGTATTCCTTTTTCAACAGAATTTGAGGAATTCAGTAAAATTTGCATTCTCTGTCTATACATGTATGTATTCCCTGCCCCATCCCCTCTTTCATTTGTATTTCCTTTTTGGTATGAAAAGGTGATCAAGGTAGTCTCACCCTAAATTGTATAACCAAAAAGGTATATTGAGGTAGATAGGCAAGAAGGACGTCGACAACAAAGAGAAAGCCAACAACGTATACGTATAAAAGACCAAACAAAGCCAACAACGTATACGTATAAAAGACCAAACAAAGCCAACAACGTATACGCATAAAAGACCAAACAAAGCCAACAACGTATACGCATAAAAGACCAAACAAAGCCAACAACGTATACGCATAAAAGACCAAACAATAGCAGCAACGTCATACGCGCATCTTGTTGCTTGCTTGAGCAAAATACGTCACTCTTTTCTGAAGAGGTATATAATTATTTTATTCCAAGATTTCTTTACCATTGAGTATATTAATGAGCACTTTAATTTGTATATTGAATAATATTCATAGAATGCCACGTTTGATTGCGAACTTATCCGGGCGAAGTAAGCTCTACCTTAGAGTTACATTTCACTGGGTACCCATCATTTAATTTGACCTTGAATAGATTTAAAATTCAATTCGGGTGAACAAATCTTTTAGTTTCATCTATTGTATAGGTTATCGTGCTACAAGTATAAATATCTGTCTGAAATCGCAAATATCTGTTCTCAAAGAAAAGTTTCTGAGAAAAAGGGATTGAGTTGGACCGGAAAGCACTAACAAAGATATTTTGGTCGTTGACCGGATGCTGTCTCAATCCCCAAAAACCATTGTGAGTAGTTGGTTCACTCGTTTGTGTAGTCTTTTGTGTTTGATGTTTTTATGATGTGATTTGTTGTATCTTGTCTCTTGCTGTGTGCGTCTTCTCTGTGTTTTACATGGGGCTTTTTAGTGTTTTGCTATGGGTATAGACTTGCTCAAGTCCTTATATCAAATAAAGCTATATGAAGAGAATTGCAATTATTAATTAATGAAGAGAATTGCAATTATTATTTAATGAAGAGAATTGCAATTATTATTTTTTTTTTTTCAAGTAGAAAAGAAATGCCCCTTTTAGACTTTAAGCAGTGTGCAATTGGTTGCAGAGATAAACTTATATCACAATACAAAAAAGACAACTTTTGCTTGCCAGTAAAAAGCATGTATTCAATTTTAAAATTATTTGATATAAGGACTTGAGCAAGTCTACTGTGGGTAATGCAATCAAGTGTTGTTGGAGATACCCTCCTTTCTAACATATTCCCTATACCGAGCATTTTCTTGGTAAGTCGCTTTACCTTCACAATGAAAATAGATATTTACATAATGGTGTCGCATTACATAAATTATTCAAAGTGTGCACTTGCACTTGAAGATATTTCTTTTTATATTGTTCATGATACAAAAAAAAGTGTATTCTTTATCTTACCTCAAATAAACTTTATGTTATAGTATTTTTTCATAAATAAGATAAGTTTAATCACTTTAATTTTTGTTTTATCAAAATGAAATTCCTGAATAAACCAAATCTTTAATATGAAGGATAAAAAAGTTTTATTCTCAAACTATAGATAAAAAGAAGATCAAGATTTTAAATACTTGTTTTTTTTATGGTATGGTTTTATCAAATTCCTTAGGATTCAAAAAGACGTACTGTTTATATTTATATTACAGGAAAGATTTCAAACATAACTTTGTCACCGCAGAAAAATGAAAATGTCCATAAGTCCATAACACCTTGTCCAAAATGTCGAAAGAACCCCTTATAACATATTACTTACAAATGAGATAAACAATATCCTGACGACAATCTCAAAGCACTCACAATAGAGCACCAAATTGAGCACTGACGAATTCCTAGCAAGCTAGAGGTGGGACCAGGAGGAGTAGGTATTCCCTGTTACAACTTCACCGTTTTGTGACGGGTGAGATGCTTACAGACACGTGATCACATCTCCACTTCAGATTCACTTTTGCTACGTTTGGTTGCTTTATTTGCTTTTGCAGTTTTCCCGCTTTTGTATGTCTATTGATTTAGATTTTCAATTCTGATCTAGATTTTGCGCTTGAAATTAGATGCAATAATCTCAACAATCACACATACTTGTAAGGTGTTCATAATTTATCAATTTTGAAATATATGTTCTATTTCCAAAAAAAAAAAAAAAAAAAAAAAAAAAAAAAAAAAAATAGTGCACCATATGCGCATTTCAACACATATTTTTCATCAGTGTGGTAGAAATAGATGAAATCCAACCCTTGAATATATGAAGAGCTAAATTTCTTATCATGACCTAAATTTTATGCCAAAGAACTAACTGAGGGCAGATTTATGCCTTTAGGGAGATACTCTTAATTTCACAACGATTTATATCTAAAATCTAATATGGCGATACATTCGGATAAGCCTCGACCTTTTTCTTCGAAAAAAAGACTCGGACGTCAGACGGCGCCATTTTGAAAATAGTTCCCCGTTGATTTATTAGTTTGGTTATAATCTATCATGAAATACAAGTTCCAACATTGGATCGTATCTGTTAATTATGTTACTCACAACATTACTGACTTAGGTTGGAGAATTTTGAATGTTCAAAAAGTGCCTTTTTACTTTTACATCGATTTGATGTAAAACCTTCCACCATTGGCATCCGAGTCTTTTTATGCCGTTACAAATAAAGGGCGAGGAGATCCGAATGATGGCGATAGAGAACATAAAAACCATGTCTTGAAAATCTAGTGACGAAACGCTATGAAACTAGGGGAACAATATCCTCGGTGACTTTTAGTACAGGACTAAGAGTCCCTTTATACAGTCCTGAACTACAGTCCATGTATACATCGCACATATAAGGAGTGTATTTGTGAGCAGCTGACTTTTTCCACAATGTCGAACGATAGTCCCATTAAAAAATCTGGAATTGATCCCTTCGCCAGTTTTGACATTTTTTCTGCAAGGTATAAGTTTCCAATGTTGCTAACAGACAGGAGATGCTTCTACTCCAGATTATGGTTACTTAGCCCTTGACTAAAACAAAACAAGATTAACACAAAACTGTCAAGAGAAGTTGCATCAAATTATCGTTTGTTTATTGCTTAAGGACTTTTCAAATGAAAAATTATAATTTACAGAAAAAAGATTCTGTGTATAAACATTGTCTTCTAAACTGCACACTAGAGATGTATGATTCGGATGTCGGCACTTTAATCCAAAACGATTCAAAGATGGCTCAATTATTTAATGGCAACAACAATTTTGTATCTAGATTTTGAGGTAGATATTTCTTTTAAAATGAGCGCCTCCAAATTTTCTTAGGCAGTGATTAAATGAAAATGTTACCAAACATTGAATTTATATCCTTTATCCATTTTTCATGACGAAAGTACAGGTTCAATACATGGAGGGTCAGATACAATGTTGAAATTATTAGTAGCCAAAGAAAAGCTAACTAATAGTAGCTAGAGCAACCAAGTCGCTAAATTTGAAATTTTAATCAACACCGCTAACACAGGGCTAAATTTCATATCAAATGAAAGAATATAATGTTGGCCACCAGTTTGATGTGTCGTAAACAAATTCGTATGGTAAGAGTTTCTATAATTTCACAGAAAAGCGGAAAATTAGTAAAATTCAAAATAAAAGATTTTTTAACAAAAACTTACTTCTTTTTACAAATGGATAGTCCATGTGAACAAAATAAATGTCATTATGCTTATTGAAGTCAAAAGAAACTTTTTGGATTAAATTGATTTTTCTAATTCCAACTTCATGGATGAATGAGCACACATTCTAAGATAAATAGGTAAAATGGAAAAATTCAATTCTTTCACTTGAATTTTGAGAATGTTGATTCGAACATAAAAATAACCAAAAATAAACGATATTTTGATATGTGAATGTGTTTTTTGGAAAGTTTGATAGAGATCGATTCACAAACTTTAGAGTTACAGGCAATTAAACTGCCCCTCCCCATGACATTGTTAATAACAATCACTACAAAATAAACTAGATGTTTCCTTGATACTGTTACGGAGTTAAACACCACATAATTACAGCAAAGTCTTATTTTAACATATAAATATGAAGAAAAGTATTGTTTTATTTTAAAGTAGACGACAAATTTACATCAATAATTTTGAAAATAAAGCTTTTTGTCTGTCTGTACTTTCTCTATTCTGATGATTTCAAACATTTAATATGGAAGCCTTTTGTCCGCCCAGTTATAGAAATAATTTAGGAAAACAAAGATTTTGCGATCAACAAAACAAGGAAATGCGCATTGTGTTTTACTTCCACAAGCTTCAAGTTAGATAAGCAGCGTAGCTGCCTATACGACCCCTTCACATTCAAGGCAATTATTGCATTTTCTTCCTCCGTTTGAAGGTGTTAAAATACTTGTCGCTAAAACGTAACTTAAAGGCATTCGTACTACATGTAGATGATAATGGAGATAAACTCTGATTTCTAGTTCTGGATCTCTAGTTTCTGATTGGCTGATCGTTGTTGGACATTATACGACATTGACCGCTTACGCAAATATGACTTTATATGCATTTTTTAAGAAGAATTTTGACTGTCTGTTCATCATTTTCCATGCTTCATCAATATTGAAATAGAAATGACCATACATGAAAGGATGCTCTATAGTAGGTCACCTACTATGCACATAGTAAATGGTGTTCTTATCCGAAGTACTTCCTCTCACATTTTCGTATATAAAGCCCGACTATTATTTCTGATTTGAAAAATGGAATTGTTCGACAAAAAAAAGAACGCTTCAAAGTAATAAATGAGTGTAACCAGGTGCAAAATAGCTTTTCTGTCGGTTCCAGTATTACAATTGGAAATAGGACATTCAAATTACTCAATATTAGGCACCTAAAATTGCGGATATATATTACACTGGTCTCATGATGCAATCGAATTGTTGTAGCTATACATGTAACATAATAAATTTGGACTTCTGATATAATTTTTTGAATAGGCTATTCATTTTATCAATAACTTTTTAACCGTGTTTATTCACTGAAACTTTCTTGTTGATCTTCTTTTTGGTACTGACGCTGAGCTGACAACATCAGTCTCGTCGTTATAAAAGTTTGATTCTAATATTGTTGTATCGTATCTTGGACTCTTGAATATTCGTAGTTGAAAATCGGAACTTGGATACATTGCACTTACACTCATACTGTTCATACCTTTTTTCATACTTTTTACTTTATTCGGAGCGCTTCGAGAAAAAACGACCATCGACGCTTCAAAATTCCAGGCTCCTGTCGATCAAACTTTCCGTTGTCAACAGACCACAACACAAATTTTCTGCTTTTTCCTCTCCGAAAGATATACCTGTTTATTTGTTTTATTGTAGAAGTATATATATAGTCCTCATTTATGTAGGATTGCTCAATTGCGTTACATATATTACGTATGACTATGTGGTGTTTGTGCTATGTACAGCATCACAAAACAAAGCTCCCCCCCCCATTCTGTGACACTTTCGGACTTTCCATGAGATCCCCTTGGGCGCCTTAAGGGGGGTTCTCTGACCCAATGCATCATGAAAAGCATCCACTTAATTTGTAACAGCTACGAATCTGAACGAGGGTAAGTACGGATGATAAAATTGAAAAATTGCACAACGTTAACGAAAGGCATATTTCAATGTTTAAAACAAAGAAAACGAAGAGTCCAAATTCTGACCAATGTACTTGGCATATATATTTACATCACTGTAGTACTAAAATGAACGTCGTAAGATACTTTTTATCATTTAATAGAAACTTCATGCGAAGTTTTGAAATTCACGTATTTTCATTACAACTTGTCACAAACGGGTCTCCATACGTGATCTTCACACGGCATATTAAAATAAGGTATTTTTCATGAATTTGTCAACAGGATGACATAATTCCTCTTTCGGCAGTTACTTTTATCAAACATACGTATATATACCGACAAAAAAGTACGATTTGATAAAAACTGTAACACGTGGTCAACCGAATCTTAATCTACGGAATCTTCTCTAGGAAATGACGCTTAACTTAAAAGTGTATACGCATTAGTTTTTTATATTTATTTATAAGCCTCTAGGAAAATTAACGATAAAAAGGCCTCAGAAATAATAAACATATATTTGTCGATATGTTTCGAGACAATAATTCAGTCTCGGGACTTTAGATAATATATTAACACGGATTCTTCATATTTCATAGAAATTTGCATAAAACTGCCATTTTTCGAGAGAGGAGAAAATATTCGACCTCAAAAACAATTCTATATCATATTTGCATATCTAATGCAAGAGTTGCAATGACTCTCTGTACAAAACAGAGCCAAATAAAGGAATACGGAGAATGTAACCGATAAATATTTCGTTTTTATTTTTCATGGTTTTGTCATTGTTATCCAAATTTAAACAAAATCTGACCATGATGTATTCTTTACGACAGCTGTTCTTGAAAGCAGGGATATTCAGCTAAAAGTTAAGACCAAATTCAGGCCTGTGTTAGGGGTGTTGATTAAACTCGAAAACTAAGCACCTTTTTCAATTTGGTCGCTCTTCTATAAGGACATATTTTCCTCTGAAATGGACGATCCTTTCTAACGTGCAAAGAAAATACTGAATATAATTACAATGTAGGCATACCATTTATTGCTTTTAGAACTTGTGCCCAATCCAATTTTCTTATTGAAAATAAAATATGTTTAAACTAACAATTTATTGAACTTGACTATGCATCAAATATTTTGATGTACATGTATGAAAATTTAACAGTTCCTGACCATGGAAATGAAATGCAGTACTCAAAATAGCAAAAGCGTCACTACAGTGACTAATAGTATATTAAACGTCTTCAAATCCAATAGCATCATTTAATAACAGATAAATTGCAGCATGGACCAGATATGCACGATTCAGGTACTTAACCCTCGTCGGTGATCCTTAATCGAGACAACATAATATGGCCAAAGAGTGTGAAAGTTATTATGTCCAAAAATGTAACGAAAGACGCATCAGGATGGGTGGGATATGATGTTACAGGACCCACGTTCTAGAAATTTCAAGAAATTTTTATAACAGAAATGTTCAAATGCGTTGAAGAAACGACCAACCGAGGTTGATCAAACTTGGCTATACGTGCCCTCGGGGAATCATGGTCCGTCAGCAGTGACACTCACCATGCACCAAGTGGTACAAACGTTGAACGTCTTTAATTCAATTGCATCATTTAAGTACAGATAAATCACCATCCACCTTTATGATGGCACATGTATCATGGATTAATAAATGGAAATCTGACAGAATAAAAGAAACTTATCAAATGGTCCAATTCTAATCTGTATTATTCTATTATTACATCACTTACCTTTTATTCAAGGGAGAGAAAAACACGCCCTCCATTATTGCTAGAACAAAATTTGCAAGATCAGTGATCCCTGCTTTATATCAAGTTTGATAAAATGGGTATATATTGTACAGTGTCTCAGATAGCGCTATCCTCCTTTCGCTCAATTAGGCGCCTGCTTGGTAAATGCTCCCCAAACAAACCCTCGCGTTGTCTCACGTTTCACGAGATTTCATCGACAGTAGAGGGGGGATTGTCAGATGTGTATTGATAGACTTTAGTTTAGGGGGTTGATAGTTTGATAAGTGAGGACCATCTCTTAAATATACCACCCATCTAGGGTTCTGTGTTTTGTCTCCCCCTTCCCATGGCATTTACAGAGGGGGACTTGAAAATGTTACGGAACAGACGCAGTAGTTGATAGATGGAGGGACACAGGAAAAATGCGGGGGCAAATTTCTGAAATGTCAATGAGTAAGATCTGAAAACGATTTTATTCGTTTGAAAGATGACATGACACTTTCAGTTTATGTTACGTCTTATCTCACAGACACAGGACTGCGCATGCGCCTGGGTACCTTAAGCAACATTGTAAATTATTCTGTGACTTTACACAACGGTAGGTTTCTGCCTTCTTATTTCACCTACAAAATGCTTATAACTTTATTTGTTCAGTCAGCCCAAACCCAAACCTCCCTTAAATAAAAACTGATACATAACAGGTCCTGGCAAATCAAAGATACTTTCAATGGACGACATTGGATGGGAATTATCACCTACTTGTTACTGGATTCCAAGTTCACTTCGTGTTGTTTCTTGTGCACGCAACACATATGAACTAATTCAAAATTCAAATTCTTTATTGAAATCACCATAATTCAGGATTATGATAGAAAATGAAGGTAACAAAGGGTATACACGCATAAATAAGGGTGAGAGATAAATTATATACGACTTCTCGAAATGCGCAAACGGATTCCGTACAGTATGGAATGCAGTTTGAGTTTAAATAATTTGCAAAAATTTCGATGATCTATATGCCTTATATTATGCTCAGTTTTTGAAAAAAAGATTCTGAATCAGTGAGAATAAATTGAAGACATAATGATACAGCAGAAATTATCCAAACATAATGTCCTTAATTCATTCGACACGCTCAGTTTTTCAGAAAATTTGATTGAGTACAAGTTATTCATGTTATTGAAAAATGATGAAGAAACTTACATTTAGTGGCACCTCTCAATGCTTGCCTGAATCCTACACCTATAAAACGTAATAAGCCTTTGTGATAAACAAAAACGACACTAAACACTCTTATAAAATTTAGAGCGCAAAAAAAGAAAATGCAAAATAAAATAAGGAATTTCTTCTCAATTAATTGAGTGAAAGTTACGATAGATTTACTGCCCCAAGGCAGATGCAGCTTTTCAATAGCGCCTTATCTTATCAAACACAGATTACAAGACGCTAGGATCATCTTTCAACACCGTCTCTTGTACTTAATCTTACGTTTCCTAAAAAATCCGGCTTGTTTTATTCAACATAGACCCATCTGGTCTGGATACGAAAACGATAAAAATCTCAAATACGAATTGCGGCGATCGATCCGTGTACATCTTTTTAAGAAAATTATTCAAGTCCAATAAAATATTGAAACATTTCAATTTAATGACGTAATATTAAATCTAAATATGATAATTCAATAATTTAGAGTCAATTGAACGATAACTATTTTTAGATGTGGAGAAGCGGGAGGTTTATTTTTATCTATATTTAGGTCTGTCGCTTTTTTCAAAAGTCATATTTCAGACTATTTGTCTAGATCTTCGTTGAAAAGTTAAGACAATTAACCTCCATATCTAAGGTCCTTAACTTTTATTCATATTCTTTTCTTATCCTCTGTGTTAGTTTTAATTCTTCCGTCCCTCTTTCTCTCTATTTTCATCTCAAACTTCAATTCTTTCTTCCACTCTATTAGGGAGATAGGCCTGTGAGTATCCATCATTCACAAGTATAAAGTGTTCTTGTTATGGTCGGTAATTGGTCATTAAGTCAGAGGTTTCCCATTCTACGAGTGATGAGGGATGTGATGTACTCGTGATTCACTGATACCGAAATGTAATCTGACTTGATAAATTCACTACTTCAGATGACATTTTGTCAGCATTTGAGAAAAATGTTTTGTTAAAGTTTCAGAAAATTAATCTGATTTGGCGAGGGATGCTTCAAAATTGGCGCCTGAAGACGGAATTTATAAAAAGATGTCATTGGCGGATCTAGGATTTTCAAAATGACTGAAACAAAGTACCTCTGAGGAAGTAAAATTAATGAAATTGCATAGAAAGACGCAACGGACCGAGTATGTTACTGAAATTAAACTCAATAGATAACAGTTCAAAGTCATTGGTCAAATGAGTCAAAAGCAACTTTGCATATTGCGTCTGCGATGTATATTTGTTTATTTTCTCCTTGTTTATACTTGAAATTTATTCGACGAACCTATTGCTAACCCTCTAATGAAGGACATACACAGAGAAGGGGTGCGGGGGGGGGGGGGTGTATAAAAACCATATACTGTAAACGTGGTTATTTTCGCTGGGGGAAAATTTCGCGACTATAACATCAAGGCGTTCCGCGTAGGTGAAATATTCGCGATAAAAATGGCTTTTTCTATAGTAAGAATGCAGCGGTTATATTTTCGCGTGGGGGATTTTCGCGAAAATTACCCCCACGCGAAAACTTCTACGTGAACAGTACATAAAATAGGAAGATAGGAATTTTTGACGAATGGGAGGGTTGCCGACATCCCTCTTACAGACCTATACTCATGACGTAGTCAGAATGAACAGCAATGTTTTCATGATTGTTTTGTGGATCCGCTCATTTATTTCACGAGCAGAATAATGTTTCAATTATAAGAAGACAATATATTGTTTCAAAAATAATGAACTGAGAGAAGATAAAACAGAATTTCATAGTATAGCTCTGCGGTAGATGCAAATCAGGGATGAAATAAACAGGCGCACATAGATCCATTAAAATGTATATCCGAAGTTTATGGATGCATTATCTCAGGAAAATTCTCTAATTGGCAATAATTTGTAGGATTTAGAAAGATCTTTTATCATCATGAGAATCCACTTCAGTCGTTGATGCTATATAAAGTGCACTTGGTAATAAATTTGTTACTCTAGAGTTATGTCAGACTTTAAAAACATGAAATGACATCAAAATGCAGTATCAGTTGCAAAATGGATTAGAATTCCCAAATGTATTTTATCTGCTGAACAATTACTCAGGCAAGTTATAAAATCAGAATAAAAACTTTTTTCTGTTCTAAACACTTTCGTATGTTCAAGTGAGACGCATTAAACAAAACAAGAAAATGCAGCTGAATGCGAAAAAAGTGATAACATTATCTCGCATTTGACGATTTTTGTGTTTTGCGGCGACGCCTGTTGTCAGAATAAGAGTCGGGATTCTTTCAACAAGAAAAACGTTTTTGACAAATAGCATTTATAAATACGTCCGTGTTAATATGCTTAAATCATGCGTGAACGAGTGTGCAGAGACAAGCTCCAGACATAGCAAACTTTCGAAAAAAAGAGTTAATTTACAATGGTATAAAACAGATTTTAAGTTACATCATAGAATGAACAATCAAAAGTACAAATGCATTCTTTGGGTGAGGTCATTAGACTACTAAGTACTATGTTATGCATTATCCCTACTTTAGAAGCACTCCCATCCAAATCACACTAAGAACAATGAAGCTGTCTTGTTAGACGCTCTTTTCCCAGCAACACCTTGCTTCGTGCATTATGACAAAATAAATAACTTAGACTAGTAGACCTACGAAATATCCTGTTGAGCCCTGCTACTTTCAAGAATACAGGTATGATATTTGGCCTATTCCGACTTGTGGAATAATATAGCAGCAAGTGAGAGATAATGGCTAGATGGGCAAATAATGTATGTGTTTTAAACGAGCATCATTTGAGAATAGATAAATTAGCAGCATGGACTAGACATGCACGTTTCGGGTACTTCACCCTCGTATCCCTCGTAAGTGATCCTCATTTTAAACTTATTTTAGCGGAATTCAAATTTTAGTGGAGTTAGCTCTTTAAAGATTGCGCAACTTTTTAGATTGCGTTAAATTATCTAACTCTTACAGAGAATTATGGAAGATGACCCAATGGGCCAACTCATGATCACGCTTGTATTCCCATTTGCCCCATGTTTCCCTGTTTGCACCAAAAAGTGATAAGGCGAAAATAAGTGTACACATACAGTATTGCAGAGGAAAACAACAAATAAAAAAGGATTAAGGTATCCGTTGTACAATAAAGTCATTTTACATAGCGTTTGAATCATCCCCATTGTAAAGTATGGTACATTTTATGCCTGGTAAGGTACTATAAACAATATATATTATCTGAAAGGTTATGATGCCTTGAGTACAGATCTATATAAGACTCCCAGGTCCTAAAAATCAAAGGGGAAAACTCTTGTATAACTTTGTTATTTCCAAAATGTTATGTAGAGAAAATAGACAATTTGAATGATTCCCCTTTGTTTTTCTGACCCCATTGTACATCGGATTCCTTAAGCAAACAACAAAACCGTCTTTCTTTTTAACAGTAAGTAAGCTACCAAGTACATGTAGGATAGGCACATATAGCCAAGTCCGATCGATGTCGGTGATAGTTCCTTCAAACGCATTCGAAAATAACTGTTCACAAAATTTCTAGAATTTTCTGAAACGTGGGTCCTGTAGCATCATATCCTATCCATCCTGCTACGTCTTTTGGTATTTATGTACATAGATTTAACATGCAGTCTTTGGCCATATTTCATTGTTTGGAATGAGGATCAATGACGAATGTTAAGTACCCGAAACGTACATTTCTGGTACATACTGCAAATTGATCTGTTCTAAAATGATGCAATGAATTTGAAGAAGCTTAACATTTGTACCGCTTGTTTAGTGTGACAAATATGGATAATGACCATATCCCTGTATACAGCACAAAATCAATAATTCAGAAAATCAGAAACCGAAGGCATACAAAATCAGGATAAATTAGAAACCAAAGCAAACAAACAAAAACCTCCACCACATGAAAAGAAGCGGACTCCCGATGTGAGAGTGAGACCAGGTGCCCAGGAAAAGTAAGCATCTCCTGCTTGCATGCAACACGTCACTGCTGGTGGACCAGGAGTCCCCGAGGGCACATGTAGCCAAGTCCGATCAGCTTCGGTTGATCGTTTTCTTCAAACACATTCAAAAATTTCTGTTCACAAAAAATTCTCAAAATCTCTAAACCTTGGTTCCTGTAGCATCATATCCCACCCATCCTGCTACGTCTTTCGGTACATTTTTGGACAAAGTACTTTGGCCATATAACATTGTTTAGATTGAGGATCACTGACGATGGTAAAGTACCCGAAACGTGCATGTCTGATCCATACTGAAAATTGTGCTACTTATTTGGAGAAGTTTTACGTGTCATGGTCCATGCTGCAAATTTATTTGTTCTTAAATTATGCAATAAATTTGAGACTTCAAAGGTAAGCATCTCCAGCAAAAATGTCGGTTTTGTTCCATAGAATAAATTTTCAAATACCATAAGTATATGATGAGGGGATTTAAGGAATGAGTTAAAGAAGATCCTGACGATAATCTCAACAGCACTCATAATAGAGCACAAAATTAAACATCGACGGACCCCTAGCAAGCTAGAGGTGGGACCAGGTGCCCGGGAGGAGTAAGCATCCCCTTTTGGCTAGCCGCCGTCGATGTTTAAGCACGAAAATGAAAACAATATATAAAATTCATGCACTGTCTGACGTTATGTCTATCCCTCTCGTCTATGTAGAAAGTGCTATGGCGACAATGTCAGAAAAATATATTCAAAACATTTACTGTCAAACCCCTCGCGGGGAACTTTTCTACGAGCTCCACACGGCAAAAGGCATAAGTGTGACATAATTGAGTTAAAGAAGATCCTGACGATAATCTCAACAGCACTCACAATAGAGCAATAAATTAAGCATCGACGGACCCCTAAGATGTCAATCATATTAATCTATAGTCCAAGTGTCTAAAATTCAAATTATGGACGCCCATCGACGTTTTATGTCTTTTCCAAAGACGTTGATATTTTTTCGAGTTCTTTTGTTTCTTATTTTCTATCGACCAAAACATGCAACAACAAATGAATATTGAAATCAAAGATCAAACATTGAAGAAAAAGGAATGCCCGAGGGCCTCAATAAACTTAGAAAAGAAATATGTATTGCTCCTACTTCCCCTTGTGATTTTTAAAAATGAATAGAAATTACGTAGAACAGTAGTCAATACAATAATTGTTAATAGTACACAGTTAGTTTCTGTAATCAAGTAAAATGTTTCTTCCAACCAATGTTACACGTATTCTCATTCAAAGAATTAAATATACTTGAATTATATTCATTGTTATGTATAAATTTACTTGTATTTCTAATTATGTAAGACATTTGTACTATTTCTTCGAACAAAGGTGTACATGTATCATTATCAATACTATGTATATTTCAGTGCTCCATATGCGCATTTCAACCTGTAATGTCTAAGCAGTTGGTAGAGGAAAGCCATGACGTCGTAGGTATTTAGGTAGATACCCCATAAGTCTAAGAAATGTTCAGTAAGAGAAAAGGTAAAATATATTTCAAGTCAGTACAAGTCAGCACAGAAACATTAAACATCCTTGGGAACATGTATACGATGATACAACCAAGTAGAAGAAATTATCAATATCAAAATATATATTAGGTCTTCTTCTTAGATAATTCTCTCGTGTATACTTGAATATTAATACTAATGAATATTCAATATTACATGCGCTTGTATGACATTTTTGTGGAATATAATCTCGTAATTTTTAGATTTTTCTTTTCATTTTGAAGACATGATTTTGTGTCAATTGGGTTTCATCAGAATTACACAGGTTTCATATGTTTTGTATCATTCTCTACCTTTTACATAAAAGAAATAGTCCATTTTCCAATGAATAGTTAATTGCGACCGTTCTAAACCTAAGTTTTATAGACACCTTATCATTTAGCAACATAATTCATTGTGACGATGTATTTGATGGTCGTTCTGAACATACTCCCACTTATTTTCTTGTCTAAATTCACAAGTGCTTGTCTGAGTAGAGAGTTCTTATTTTAAATGATTTCACAAATTTCTGTTCCATATTTGTTTCGAAAGATTCAATATAAAATATGAAACAAACATTTCCATGAAAGTATTACTAAGCTCACCTCGCTGCAGCAAAATTCAATTTAAACATATGTATATGTATATGTATATTGGCTTTAAAAAGTAAAGTCACTCAAGAGGAAAAAAGTGCGTCAAGGTCCTTCTTTGAAAGTTTGATAAAAAATACATCCAGTAGGCAAGTTTTGCTCAATATTGGCTTTCAAACTAAAATCACTTAGGCGGAAAATGTAGGTCAAGGTCATTTTATGAAAGTTTGATCAAAGATACTGTAAATTGCTTTATTTTCGTCAGTACCAATTTTCGTCAATTCATTCAAAATGACCATTTCGTCTGTACGTAAATTCGTCATCCAAGGGTCCCTAAAATACAAATTCGTCTGTTCAAATGCCAATTTAACATTCAGGTATGTGCCGTATGCATTTGTTTTCACTGTTTGTTTAACAATTATTGGTAAACAAACAATTAGAGACATGTATACCACCTAGCTTGTTGTGAAAACATATCATTTGGTAATTAGAAGTACATTATATGCGACTTTGTGTGCATATTCAGTTTTCAATGATTTATCATTTGCCTGTCGTATTAACTCTTCCTTTCTACACTATATTTTGTCAGGAGTATTTATATTCGTCGATACGTAATTTCGTCAAGGGAGGCACTGACGAAAATGACGAAAATTGGTACCTGACGAACAAAAACCAATTTACAGTACATTCACTTCGACGTTTGGTACATGTAGCAGTTATACTTCGCTCAATAATGGCTTTTAAAAGCAAAATCACTCAGGCGGTAAAAAAGTAGGTCAGATGCTGCATCTGATGCATGGATTTACCTCAGCATTCCAAGATGAATCACTTGTAAAAGTTAGGGCACTCTAGTATCAGTACTTTGTCAGATACTGCGCTACCCCTTAAACTTTAACATGACACGGATGCGAGTCTTTGAACCGGAAAATATAGGTCAGATCCATGGGTTAACATTCGCATCCAAAGATGAATCATTTGTGCAAGTCTGGTCACTAACTGTATTATAAATACTTTGTCAGATACTAAGTTTCCACAAAAACTATAAACAGACACGTACGCGATTCATTGAACCGGAAAATGTAGGTCAGATGCAGCATCTAATGCACGGGTTCACATCAGCATCCCATGATAAATCACTAATACTTTATCAAATATTGAGCTACCCCAAAAACTTAAACCGTGGACGCGGACGTCGGGGGTATAGCAATGAGCCAATCTCAACTTCGTCTAAAAATGAAGCTTCTCAAATCTTTTCTTGCCTGATATCTTTAATTGTAAAAAAGGAGTAAGGTCTTTTTAAATAGAGGAACGTCCGATGGCAACTTAGTATTCATTTGAAAATGAAAATGATCGCAAAATGATATATTCCATTTCGTAAATGTTATTTACCAAGTTGCAGAATGACTGTTATATGTAGCTAAATCGAAATTTTACAAAACTGAAAATTTATATATGAATATTTTTAAACATTCACATTTATTTATAAACACTATGCATATTTTAAAACATGCAAGTCGTAAACTTGTTATAACTTGTGTTGAACAATGCACATAAGTAGGGAAACTTTCTAGAGCCAAACCATTGTAATTTACGAATTTGGTAGAGATTGCCAGTATTGAAATATATATTTTTTTTAATTCTTTATTGTAAATCATTTCAGTTCACCATATACATGTGTATTTCAACAAGTATTGTCTAATAAGTAATTATTGAGGCCGAGATAGAGGGAATCAAAAGTAATTAATATACAGCCCCGACAAGTCGAAAGTTTGATGCCGAGATGACGAAAATTTGAAAGCTAAATACGAAATTTTCGTTAACTATTCAACAGCTTTCTTTTGAAAGCTACTGGGATGACGAAATTTTGAAAGCTCTAAAAAGCTTTCGAAAAATAGCTGACGAAAATTTCGTTAACTAATCTTTGTTAACGAAAATTTTGAAAGTTATGAGCTTTCAAATTTTCGTCATCTCGGAGCGTTCAACAAATTTGAAAGCTATCGCTGACGAAAATTTTGAAAGCTATCGCAGACGAAAATTTTGAAAGCTTTTCGAACGCTCGGGCGCCATATTGTTTTTGCAATGGCTGCGGCACGCCTCGGGCGAATTCCTCTGCACAGTTTGGAGGATGCAAGAAGCGTGGCACTTTAAAGATTAACCGATTGTGAAATATCTTTCAAAGCTTCCGACAGTCACTGGATATATCAAGAATACTGTAATTAAAATCTAGTTCGATCTTGGAAACACGGAATCTTTAAATAAACTTATAAAAATAAAGAAGATACAATATTTCATTTAGTCCAAGAATATATATTTTCATAATCTTATCTAAATCAACATAATTATTGATACTTATTATCAAGCAAGTTATGAAGATGATATTGCTTTGATTTCGGCCATCTCGGTTTTCTCGACACAAAATCGCTTACGAGAAAAGCCTTCAAAAATTTTGAAAGCTAGTTAACGAAATTTTCGTTAGCGATTAGCTTTTAAAAATTTTGAAAGCTGTCGTTAACGAAATTTTCGTCAGCGATTAGCTTTCAAAAATTTTGAAAGCTATAGCTGACGGAATTTCGATAACTATAGCTTTCAAATTTTTTGAAAGCTAATTACTGACGAAGTTTCGTTAACTATAGTTTTCAAAATTTTTGAAAGCTATCGCTGTCGAAAATTTTGAAAGCTAGGGAATCGCTGACGAAAATTAGTTAACGAATAATTTCTGACGAAATTTCGGCATCTCTCGACTATTCAAAATTTTGAAAGGAATCGATGACGAAATTTTGAAAGCGAATATGAAACTTTTGAGTGATACATAATGAAAATATATATACATATGTATCGAGCGAGATTCTTAACAAGACCTACAATGTATGCCAAAGAGCCATGCAGGTGATAACAGATGTACAGGTATGCCTACAGGGAGATACCCCTTAGGCTGCACCAAGTTTTTCCCTTGTTAAATGTCAGCGGGAGAGTAGGTTTCCGGGAGTATTGTATGTAAAAAACCAAACCGCCCATTTTAATATTTTCAATCACTTTTCGCTTTTCAACACAGAATTGTGGTCTCAACAGTTTACAGTCGGTATTTAGTCTTATAAAGGTTAGGTATCCCAAAAATTGACTACAAATGACACAAAAATATCATTTTACGCCACTCTCTTTGCTTCCCTACCATGAGCTGATATTTCTCATGTTTTCTATAGATATTCAAATCTTTCTGTTGTTTGTTTTTGACGGATAGGTAGATAGGTATTCGTTGGTTTACCTGATGCTTAGCAAAAAAAAAAAAACAAAAAAAAAAAAAACAAACAAACAAAAACAAACAAACAAAAAACCAGGTATGGCCTTAGTCTTACAATAATTTCATGATTTGGTCACGGACAATTTGAAAATATATTTCGAGGTTAGCAACGAAACACTTTGAAACAAGGGGGACGATAACCTCGAGGACGAGGTGGTTAAATGATCAATATCACGCACTTGGCACTTTTCGAGAAAATCAACTTTTAAGTTTTATGTGCCTGGAATTGAAATCAATACTAATAGTACAACCATGAAAATTTGAGGAAAGCAATATTTTCGTGATATATAATGAAACAAAAATGTACCTAAAAACTTTGTATCTTCTTCAATGGAGATGGCCCAAAATTGCGTTAGAACACTTCTTACTAATTCCATACAATTTTGTTGGAGATAGAACAAAACTCTGTCGGCTTCCTTTCATCTTTTAGAAATAGAACACTCTTTCATTCAGCTTTTAGATACATTTTCATTACAAAAAGAAAATAGACATAAAAGATTCTATCACTTTGTAGCTGATCCAAAATGAAAAAGTTAAAAATTCGACACCATTTGCAGATCTATTATAATAAAACATGCATTTTAATATCCGTATCGCGCATTCAGTCTTAAAGTATCTAACTCCACTTTTGCGAAAATTGAGTTAAGCATATCTTTGGAACCGTTACGACTTGTTCTATCTCCTAAGCTTACCTGACCCAAGATGCGAGGCATAAAAGCCATCGAATCTTTGAATTTTTTGGACTAGTAATAAAGTGTTCTATGTCCACTCTTTCTTTATAATGAAAATGTATCTAAAGTTTAATGGAAGAGTGTTCTATTTCCAAAAGATCAAAGGAAGACACAATATTTTGTTCTATCTCCGACCATGTTGTATGGAATTCTTGTAAGTTGTTTAGTAAGAAGTGGTCTGACACCATTTTTGGCCATCTCGATTGAAGAAGATATAAATTTATGAGAACTATAAACTTGTGGTTCATTATGTATAACGAAATTATTGCTGTCCTCAAATTTTCATTGTTATACGTTTGGTATAAATATCCTTTACAGGCACCTAAATGAGTTAAAGAAGATCCTGACGATAATCTCAACAGCATTCACAATAGAGCACCAAATTGAGCATCGACGGACCCCTAGCAAGCTAGAGGTGGGATCAGGTGCCCGGGAGGAGTAAGCATCCCCTGTTGTCTAGCCGCACCCGCCGTCGATGTTCATGCACGAATTCAAAATGAAAATATATATAAAATGCATGCGCTGTCTGAGGCCGTCTATATAGAAAGTGCTATGGCGACAATGTCAGGGAAAATATTCAAAACACTTACTGTCAAACCCCTCGCGGGGAACCTTTTTACGAGCTCAACACGGCAAAGGGCATAAGTGTGACACAAATGAGTTAAAGAAGATCCTGACGATAATCTCAACAGCATTCACAATAGAGCACCAAATTGAGCATCGACGGACCCCTAGCAAGCTAGAGGTGGGATCAGGTGCCCGGGAGGAGTAAGCATCCCCTGTTGTCTAGCCGCACCCGCCGTCGATGATCATGCACGAAAATGAAAACATATGAAAAACATGAATTGCACTGTCTGAGGCCATTTCTATGTAGAAAGTGCTATGGCGACCATGTCAGGGAAAGTATTCAAAACAGTTACTGTCATGTATGTATGCTTGTGCTCCCTCCCCTATATACTGTAAAATTCTGACAATTGTGAATTAAGAAAATCAGATACTGTAAACGTGGGCATTTTCACGTGGGGGTAATTTTCGCGTTTTCGCAAATCAAGAAAGTTCGCGAAAATTTCCCCCAATCCCCCAAGCTAAAATATCCCCGCTGCGTTCACAATAGAGCACCAAATTGAGCATCGACGGACCCCTAGCAAGCTAGAGGTGGGATCAGGTGCCCGGGAGGAGTAAGCATCCCCTGTTGTCTAGCCGCACCCGCCGTCGATGTTCATGCACGAATTCAAAATGAAAATATATATAAAATGCATGCGCTGTCTGTGGCCGTCTATATAGAAAGTGCTATGGCGACAATGTCAGGGAAAATATTCAAAACACTTACTGTCAAACCCCTCGCGGGGAACCTTTTTACGAGCTCAACACGGCAAAGGGCATAAGTGTGACACAAATGAGTTAAAGAAGATCCTGACGATAATCTCAACAGCATTCACAATAGAGCACCAAATTGAGCATCGACGGACCCCTAGCAAGCTAGAGGTGGGATCAGGTGCCCGGGAGGAGTAAGCATCCCCTGTTGTCTAGCCGCACCCGCCGTCGATGATCATGCACGAAAATGAAAACATATGAAAAACATGAATTGCACTGTCTGAGGCCATTTCTATGTAGAAAGTGCTATGGCGACCATGTCAGGGAAAGTATTCAAAACAGTTACTGTCATGTATGTATGCTTGTGCTCCCTCCCCTATATACTGTAAAATTCTGACAATTGTGAATTAAGAAAATCAGATACTGTAAACGTGGGCATTTTCACGTGGGGGTAATTTTCGCGTTTTCGCAAATCAAGAAAGTTCGCGAAAATTTCCCCCAATCCCCCAAGCTAAAATATCCCCGCTGCGTTCACAATAGAGCACCAAATTGAGCATCGACGGACCCCTAGCAAGCTAGAGGTGGGATCAGGTGCCCGGGAGGAGTAAGCATCCCCTGTTGTCTAGCCGCACCCGCCGTCGATGTTCATGCACGAATTCAAAATGAAAATATATATAAAATGCATGCGCTGTCTGAGGCCGTCTATATAGAAAGTGCTATGGCGACAATGTCAGGGAAAATATTCAAAACACTTACTGTCAAACCCCTCGCGGGGAACCTTTTTACGAGCTCCACACGGCAAAGGGCATAAGTGTGACACAAATGAGTTAAAGAAGATCCTGACTATAATCTCAACAGCATTCACAATAGAGCACCAAATTGAGCATCGACGGACCCCTAGCAAGCTAGAGGTGGGATCAGGTGCCCGGGAGGAGTAAGCATCACCTGTTGTCTAGCCGCACCCGCCGTCGATGATCATGCACGAAAATGAAAACATATGAAAAACATGAATTGCACTGTCTGAGGCCATTTCTATGTAGAAAGTGCTATGGCGACCATGTCAGGGAAAGTATTCAAAACACTTACTGTCATGTATGTATGCTTGTGCTCCCTCCCCTATATACTGTAAAATTCTGACAATTGTGAATTAAGAAAGAATCAGATACTGTAAACGTGGGCATTTTCACGTGGGGGTAATTTTCGCGTTTTCGCAAATCAAGAAAGTTCGCGAAAATTTCCCCCAATCCCCCAAGCTAAAATATCCCCGCTGCATTCTAATAATGGGAAAGACATTTTATCGCAAATATTTCCCCCACGTGTAATTTCTTAATGTTAAATTCGCGAAATTTTACTCCGGCGAAAATAACAAATTTTACAGTACCCGTATTTCAGTGGAAGTACCCATGATTCATTCTATACGAGATGAAAAATGTATACAATATTGCTTATACCTTATCAAGTTAGAAAATATGCATTTATACATTATTTCATATTTTGGGATATATATCGTTTTAGCTGTTTAGTGTTTAATTCAAATAAAAACAATTCTACAACAGATGAACAAGTATCAATTTTGTGCAATAAACTTTTTTTTTCAACCGGTAAATGTGAATTAATTAAAATATGATAAATTTACCCAAACTTGTAACAATATATCTAGAATTACAAAGTAAGAGTTTCTTAGATTCAAGAAATAGCATGACTGATGAAGCTATTTTGACTATGTTTGTTTCAGTTTCAGTTTCAATGATATGCTTAATTACAATATTTGTCGTATTCATCTTATTGCATGTAGATAAAAGAAAATAATTAATGAAATAGATACCTCTAACTCTACTGTAGGATCCTTTATAAAACTTGTCCAAAGCCAATTAAATTGACGATGTGATGGACATCTATAAAATAAACCGGACGGCTATTATTTTCTCTTTTAACTGAAATCATACATATAAACGTGTCGCTCATTATAAAAAAAGTATTTAATTATTTCGCCAGTCTTTGCATGCTGTCAATTTCAGCTTCAAAGTATAGGTGCGCCTTGATCAAAATCGCGCTGTGACAATCTGGTTGATTGTTTTTATCAATCGAAATTGGTTTCATACACAACATTTGTATCATCGGACATACGTGGATTTTCTTCTTTTGCTCACGAAAGCTGAGACGATATTTTAAATACTGTAACCATTTGATTGACTGCAGATATTTCTGTGAAAAGAAGGGAGGGGATATCCAACACTCTCGGCTGCAGTACCCGTAGCAAAACCCCAAACACCCAATGCAAAAATCACAGGGCAGATACGCACAGAAAGAGACGTAAAAGGGATAAGGAACACCAATGAGTTAAAGAAGATCCTTACGATAATCTCAACAGCACTCACAATAGAGCACAAAATTGAACATCGATATACCCCTTGCAAGCTAGAGGTGGGACCAGGTGTCCGGGAGGAGTAAGCATCCCCTGTTGGCATGCCGCACCCGCCGTCGATGTTTAAGCACGAAAATGAAAACAATATCTAAACTTCATATACACTGTCTGAAGTTATGTCTATACAGAAAGTGCTATGGCGACAATGTCAGTGAAATATATTCAAAACACTTACTGTCAAACCCCGGGGAACCAACTCAAATCATAGAAACATGAAACACAAAATACCACAGATAAACCAACGACACCAACATGAAGAATGTACATGTAAAATCTCGTGGCGCCAATGCGGAATAAAATTTTCTGGATAAGAAGTGCAGCAGATCATAACATGTAACACACAGACACTCAAATACACAGATTTTTGCCCCCCGGTCTTTATCAAGTGTGCAAAACGACAAAGTATATGACAGCTAAGTAAAATACATCGTTTGCTTCTCTATCGTTTATTCGAACTTCTGGATAATTGATTGGTTTGAAATTTTCTGCGGGAAGGTATAGAGTAGGAGCACTTCCGTATTATTTGTATACATGCTAAATGACACTGCTTTGATCGGAATTCAACCAAATTAACTTAATTCACTAATTGCTTATGACAAGAGAAAGAACTTTATCGATTTTCAAGGTCATAAATTAAAGTCACAAATCGGAAATGGTTAAAATCCTTGTATACAGCCTAGAGGGCACAATTTGTCTTGGATCTTGACCAAACCACACACACTTATTCCTTATTCCTTATTGCATTGCAAGAGGACGAACCCTGTTGATTTTCAAGGTCATAGGTCACTGATTTGAAATGGTTAAAGTCCTTGTATACAGCCTAGAGGGTGCAGTTTTCATACGATCTTTACCAATCTTCACACACACACATATTGCTAATTACAAACGGAAGAATCCCATTGATTTCCACTATCATATGTCAAAGGTCAAGGTTGTAGATTCTAAGTGTTTTAAATCCTTGTATACAGCATGGAGAACGCAATCTTGATTGAATCTTAACTAAACTTCAAACACGTATTGCTTATGACAAGAGAAAGAGCTCTTTTGATTTTCAATGTCATGGGTCAAAGGTCGGAGATTTGAAATTATTGAAATCATTGTGAACAAACTAGAAGGCACATTTAATATACTTATCTATATCATGGGGGAATATCCCTCTTGATTTTCAAGGCCAAAATTCAAGGGTTGGAAATGTTTAAAATATTTGTATACGACCTTGAGGGTGCAATTTTGATGGAACTTAACCAAAGATATTGGTAGATATTGGTATACGAAAACTTTAATATTGATCCCGTGCTTGATGTTGCTTAGTTTGTATTTCTAACGGAAAACATTCTTTGCATTAATTCCTTTCAGTCTGAAAATATTTCTACAGTTTTTTTTCCCAATCCTTGTTTCGATTCCATTGTCATAGGAGTACGCATCCTCGGTTCTCGAACTTTGGCTAAATACCCTGGACCAGCTCAGACATTTTCGGGGATTTCCATTTATATGCAAATGTTGCCGGTTGGCTCCCTCACAAACTTTTTATCAAATCGCATATTAATAGTTTACAAACGTCATCCCAACAGGGGATGCTTACTCCTCCCAGACACCTGGTCACACCTCTAGCTTGCTAGAGGTCCGAGGTCCGTCTATGCTCAATTTGGTGTTCTATTGTGAGTGCTGTTTAGACTATCGTCAGGATCTTATTTGACTCATTTGTGTCACACTTATGCCCTTTGCCGTGTGGAGCTCTTAAAAAAGTTCCCCGCGAGGGGTCTGACAGTAAGTGTTTTAAATATTTTTCCCTGGCATTCTCGCCATAGCACTTTCTATATAGACATAACCTCAGACAGTGCATTTATTTTAGATATTGTTTATATTTTCGTGCGTAAGCATTGACGGCGGGTGCGGCTAGCCAACAGGGGATGCTTACTCCTCCCGGACACCTGCTCCCACCTCTAGTTTGCTAGAGTTCCGTCTATGCTCAATTTGGTGTTCCATTGTGAGTGCTGTTGAGATTACCGTCAGGATCTTCTTTGACTCATTGGATAGCATGATAAGTAGTGCATGCTCGACTATGTAAGACACTTCTTTATGCACCGAGACAATAATCTAATTGTTAATTAGATGTTTTCGATACAAATATTCGGGTAATTAACCGACAAAAATCCCTCTTGTGTTCTATTCGCATAATGTTCTCACTTATCTGCGCGTAGCCATAACTGTAAGTTTTTTTTTCAACTTCACGAAGAAGTGCTGTTTCTTTTAAAATCCCCGAAATAGTACGAGCTGACCCAGGGTATTCAGCTAAAGCGCAAATAGCCTGGGGAATCGCGAGGATGAGGAGTACGATGATCTTTTTATTTTAAACTAATGCAATGCTGGCATTATTGAAGTTTAGTCCTTCGTATTTCTTTGTTGATGTGTTATTGTCTCCGTTTGTTCGTCCGCTTTTTCTCTTCTCACGAGAATGCGTTCTGTTGCTTTCACTTTTGGGGATCTCCTCCAAATCTTTGTGTGCCAAATCACAGGAATTTATCGCCCTTCCCGGTTGCTTGATGTGATATGGGTTCTGTGTATATAAATGACCAATAGTACATCAAGCAACCGGGAAGTGCTATAAATCCCTGTGTGCCAAATGGTTGATATTTTAGACTTCGGGTTTTACTTTTATTCACTGATTGACCAATAATATCAAAGATTTGGTTAATATCTAAATGAACATATTTCTTTGACTGAAAGTGAATGTGATAGTGGAAGAAGACATGGGAATTATCGCGCATTCCGATTGCTTGGTGTACTCTGATTTATAGATATACAGAACCAATAGTACATCAAGCAACCGGGTAGCGCGATAAATCTCTGTGAATAAGAAGGTAGAAAGCGTAGTCTTTCAAATACAGATACATGTACGTCACTTTATATTGATTGATCAAGAATGAACACGAACGCTGCAACGAGAGTATGTATGTACGTCACTTAAATTGCCATTTATTGATCAAGAACGAACAAGAACGCTGCAACAAGAGTAAAGGTACACATGCTGGCAGATATTTAAACTGAGTGGTGAACTGATAATTACCATAATGATTCCTTTATTTGTGTTTGGTGTGCAAATGCGGTCTCCTGTGTCTCGTATTCTTTGTTTGTACTGTATTTGATACGGGGAACTCGTCATACACTATGATGTCCCGGCCATTGTCAAGAATGATCGATGATATTCTGTCTTAGACCATTTAAACCATCCAACCACAGAATATACTTGTCTTGTATCTTCCGAAATGGAAATAACCGGATGTGAAATTTGACGGGTGTTGCATGCAAGCAGGACTCTTCCTGGGCACCAGGTCTCAATCCCACATTTGGAGTTCGCATCTTTTCATGTGGTGGTTTTTGATTGTTTAATTGCTTTGCTTCTTGTTTTATCCTGATTTTATATGCCTTCGGTTTATGATTTTCTAAATTATCGATTTCGTACTGTATATTGTGATATGGTCATTATCCATATTTGTCATTCGTATTTGGAAATATATGTACTTCCATACGATGATCTGTTAAGTAAAATCGAATACCCTTACGTGTGGCTTGGGCTACTTTCGTTATGATCAAATATACTATATATGCACGACATGCGCGACACACTGTTTATGGGAATTTTTGGCAGCATATCTTTTAAGTCCCAAATATTTTCTTTAAAAATAATCTAGACAAAAACCGTGTTATTTCCCTATTGCCAACATTTGTGGCAGTTTAACAATCCTACACAATTTAGATCATAGTCTGTGTTGCCCAGATTTTCCTACATTTCATGTATCCCTTTTAAGACCTCTGTGTGTTAAAACAAGGTGGAGGGTAGTGTGCATATAATCTGGTTTACTACACCATTTGCTATGAATTTAACAGAGAACAGTCCAAACTGGATTTCAGTAGCATGTCTTAATGTGTTGTACTTGTTTCAATGGTTTTTTGTTTGGTACACTTGTTGGTTCATTTCGATCAACCTTGCCCTTTTTCTTCAAAGACTTCCAACTTCAGTGGACGTCATTTCAAGAATAGTTCCCCGTTGGTCTATCAGTTTTTGTTATGATCTATCATGAGATACAAGTTTCAACACTGGAGCATGTTATTCCAAACAATAAGACAGGGCTCGCGCTGGGCTTCGCAAATGTCGCATTTTGCGACAAACATTTGAAATTTGCGACAGAAAATCGCGATTTGCGACAAAGGGAATTTTCTAAAAATGAGTTTTCAAGTACCGACAAACACGCGAATTCGGCATTGTCAGATCGATTCTAAGTAATCCAAAGTGCAGGGGAAGCGTTCAGGTGTAACGTAGGTAAGCGGGTGACCGTAAAAGGTGTGAAACACAGGTAATTAGGTAGCCCCCAGCAGCACAGAAGCCACTGCTAATTAGATAATTGGATTATGTAGATAAGCTGTCCAACGTTAGTATTCCTAATTTTGAAAAGATATTTTAACTTTGTTAAGGCGGACGGCAAACTTTATATCTTTCGATGTCACTGAAAAGTTTAGATCATCACGAGTATGTCATACTATGTAATTATTTTATTTTTCAATTCTTTGTTTCTCCTCCAAAAGAAGTACCACTGTATTATATAATTTAGATTTTAAAATTGGGAAACGTAACTTTGAAATGTCCGATTCCGTATCGGAAAAAAAAATAGCAAAGTTGACGCCGTTCGTTTTTAAAACATCTGTAAGTTCTTACGATAAAACTATCAAAAAATGAGCCTTCAATAGCATCTAAATCGAGGTTTAGAGATCTTTGTATTCAGGATAAAAGCATACGAGCTCGACGTCGTGCACCCCCTCTACTTTCTTTTAATTTTGCGTCATAGGCGTCGATCTCCTGTGAAACAAAGTGTCGGCGACGAAGAATTGAACAAAAAAAAAAAAATATTATTTTATTTCTAGGCCATTGTGATTACTAAAACAAACAACCACAAATAGCTTACGTATCTCTATGAGAAATATTCATCTAGATAAGTTACATGTACGATGAGACCTTTTATTTGGGGGGGGGGGGGGGGGTTGCTACACCGACCTTATTTAATCAGGTCAACAATTATTTTTTTTCACAAGAAGCAAAGAATGTTTAAGGGGACCTTTTCAAGCTACATTGAATAAATGATGAAGAGAATATCTAGAGGGTGTTAGGAGCCACCTTGGAAATTTCCTAAAATGCTATTTTTTCCCGTTTTTATGTCTAATGTTTTTCACAATCATATACTTAGACCCCCTCCCCATCCAAGGAAAAATTCAAGGTTTGTCCATCTTTCTTTGGCTACATTAGCCAATTCCTGACTGTCTTTGCTACATGTATCAAAGAGTTCATGTCATGGGGAGGGGGGGGGTCAGTACTATAGCTTGATCTAAAAGCAAAGCTGCAGTTCTTTCAGCCTACACCATGTTTGCAGCTACCAACTGCCTTGTCAGTACAGTGATCCCTAAACTGCAAATTGATGATGATAAGCACAGAGGGCCCTCCAATGGATATTCTTTAATTAGATGGGAGGGGTTCTATGAAGAATTCTGTGACCTTTTGAGTTGGTCTAATTGGACTCGTCACTTACTCAGCACTGTCATTGAATTCAAACTTACTGAATATTTTGCATTTACTATGTTATCATAGAAGTAGTGTTGATGCTAGTCTCTGACTTTGTTGATTCTAATACAATATGACTTTGTATGTTCTTGAAAATTAAACACATAGATCAACACATACACTATCTCTATTGAGAAAAATGAAAGTTTTTTTCAGCAACTTTATCGTCGCGCAGTATTGTGCTACAGCACAATTTTGTGTCATCTCGCAAACTTGCGACACAAAATTTTGAGCCAGTGTGAGCCCTGTAAGAAAAAGTGCCCAATTATTTTTACATCGATTTGATGTAAATCACTCCACAACTGGCGTTTGAGTTTTTTTATGCCATTAAAAATAAAGGGTAAGTTGTTGGTTCTGATGTGGAAATGCCAAAATAAAGGTGATCTTATACAAAAACATATGTAATCACAGATTACGAAGCTCACCTCGTGGCAGCCAAATTCAATTCAATCATATTTCTTAGCACATGTATATTGGCTTTTAAAGTCATTTTATGAAAGTTTGATCAAAGATACATCCAATATGCAAGTTTGGTACATGTAGTACTTATACTTTGCTCAATATTGGCTTTAAAAGGCAAAATCACTCAAGCGGAAAAAGTAGGTCAAGGTCATTTTATGAAAGTTTGATCAAAGATACATCCAATATGCAAGTTTGGTACATGTAGCACTTATACTTTGCCCAATATTGGCTTTTAAAGACAAAATCACTCAAGCGGAGAAAGTAGGTCAAGGTCATTTTATGAAAGTTTGATCAAAGATACATCCAATATGCAAGTTTTGAACATGTAGCACTTATACTTTGCTCAACATTGGCTTTTAAAGGCAAAATCACTCAAGCGGAAAAAAAAGGTCAAGGTCATTTTATGAAAGTTTGATCAAAGATACATCCAATACGCAAGTTTGGAACATGTAGCACTTATACTTTGCTCAATATTAGCTTTTAAAAGCAAAGTCACTCAAGTGGAAAAAGTAAGTCAGATGCTGCATCTGATGCATTGGTCCATCTCGGCATCAGTACATCAGTACATTGCCAAATACTGAGCTACCCCAAACTTCTTAACCGGATGTGGACGCAGACACTGACGCGCGGGGGTGGGGGGGGGGTGTATAGAATAAGCTCACTAGACTTATAGAAATCAATTCCAAAGAACAAATGTGACCCAAATATTTACATTTTCTTCAATTCTATTTTTTTTTGTATAGAAATAACAATTTCTGAAAGAAAATTGCGCAGGTGAAAAAAGTTTCTAGTATATTCATTTTTTATATTGTTTTTTCTAATATAAAAATGAAAATTTTTGAGAGAAAATTGTGTAAGTGAAAAAAGTCTCTACAGTATATGCATTTTTGTTATCACAATTCATAATTTTGAATTATGTGAAGCCAATCATTATGAATCTTTCAAGCTAGGAGTGGAAAAAAAATAAAGGATGAAATTATAAATAATTCAGAATGATGTATTTGTTAGTATAGTTATTTATGGATGGCAGTGTATATTGCTCTTGCAGGCAACATGGAGAGAACAAAGAACATTGGATGATAATTTATTTTGGATCTGTATAAAATTGCAGTATTGCACAATAAAATTATCAAGTCCAGAACAAATTGCGATCTTAAGCATGTGATTTATTCTGAAGTCGGATATTCTTCATTAGAATCATGTAAATTGTGAAATCATCTCTAAATAACAAATACTGTTCTTCAAGATCATTCATCAGCATGTACATGTATATTACCTTAATTTCAATGTATAAAAGCACGCGTTACATAATAAGAATGCATATGTAAGAAGAAAGTACATAACAGACAAACAGACAGACTGACTGATATACAAAAATTAATTCATTCCTTGCATGTTTACTGGTCTATTTTTGACATCTAATAATTTCTTTGCCATGAAACAAAGTTTCCATCTTAAGATCAATTTGGTGTTTTACTTAAACAATTTAAGCACAGTACATACATTGTAGTTAAGTACACACATGCATTTGAAATACATGGACAGGGAGTACTGTGATACAAAAAATATTCAAATATTTGGATGTCATGGTTAAAGTGACCTTTGAATTTTAAGATGGTACTTCATTACCAAACTGAAATATTATTAAAGAACTTGAACTTTGAAAACATATTGAAAAGCATATTCAGCAATACTGACTGAGACATGTCATTTGAAAGATGAGCGCTTGAATTCTTGACAACTAACAAAGTATTTTCTGTAAATGTGAGGGAAAATTTCTCGATTATAACATCAAGACGTTTCGCTGGGGGGAAATATTTGCGCTATGAATATAAACAATTTCGACATTTACAGAAATTGAACATCTCAATTCCAACATTCACTTCATGTACATGTATTTAATTTTATTTCCAAAAACTCTTCCCAACGCATTTTTCTTTTTTTCTTGGGGGGGGGGGGGGGGGGTGGAGGGTGTTCAAATGTAACATTCTGAAATTAACTTTTCATCCCGTTTCTTACAAATCTGATCATTTCATAAATAGCTAAGAAACATTTACATACCACAAATGTACTGAATAAAATGTTCATCTAACAAATATGCATAGTTGAGAGCTCTTAAACACAGACAAAAAATGATCACAAAGATTACTATAATTCATTAATTCAAACAGATAGTTTAAAGAAAACATAGACACTGAGAATTTTCCTAATTCTCCTTTACCATATATTTCGGAGACATTTCCCAGATAGCATGGCCACGTTAGCAAGTTTTGGCACAATTATTTCAATATCTTCTCCTCTTCACACGTCAAAAGTTGTCATTAAGCAATGTATAAACATACATGCCTAGAGTCCCATCAACATAGTGGCTCAACATGCAACCTTACGATGAATCAGCAATGTTGAGGTTTGGCAGGAATCAATCATTTCAATGCTTCCTCCGGATTACAAGTTGAGGATTCGATTTGCACCACAAAATACCACAAAATGCAAATAATAGCTTTCATCATCTAGTTGCGTACATTTGAATATAGTCTCTCACTTTTGCTTTAAAAGATTCCTGAAAGAATAAAATGATTTTATAGGATAGATTTTATTGTCATGGCATGATAGAGTTATTTTCATCAGAAGAAGTATTATTACATTATTAATGGAATACTACCATAAATTTACTGTCTTAATCAGAATTTACAATTCATATTTGGTCTTTTTTATAAACAGACTTACATATGTACATCCCGTCTGAGACAGTATCTGATGTAAACTAATTATAACGTCATCCAACCATCATAAGATTGAGGGGAAAAATGCTTCAAATATGACATTTCTATAGGAATTTCATTTCGTCACAATGCATTTACGTAAGATACCTTCCCAAATGGGAACTTACTCTGTATAACATAAGCACCCATTCAATGTAACCTAGGAAGTAGTGACGTGAATATGCCATTCTATGATCTTGGTTTTCATCATCAAATTAAAATGGTGTATAAACATTAAACTCTCAGATTTAATTTAAAGGACTAGGTGCGCTAACCCCTCATATCTGCCCTATAATTTCAACGAAAAATGTTTTTGATAAACGAATGAGTAATTATCACTTTTTGCAATTTTGAATGTTTGAAAAAATACCACGTCATAATTTTGAGCCCTGGTAACATCACGTGCGTGATGTATGATGTCATGTTCTGACGTCATTTGCCCTGAATGACGCAAAACAAAGGAAAATCATCGTATTTTACACACAGATCTTCAGAATTCATCTACGATCCAGGCCTCGCCCACGATATTTTTCATGCAAATTAAAAGGCCAATCAGAAATACATCGATTGGTACAAAAATATTCATGGGCAAGGCCTGGAGCGCTACTTGATTTATAATCTTGTATCGAAATTTTGCTCATTTATTGATATTTTCAATGATTTCAATGTTTTTAGACGTTTTGAGCGACATATTATTCAGTATAGGACTGTGAAATCAAAACAGGCTTTCATGATTTAGATTCACCATACATTTGGCATTTTATAAACTAGAATATAATGGATATATGAACAACTTTGAAAATAGGGCCGAAATAACAGGTTACCACACCTACTCCATTCTATTCTTTTTTTTAATTGTAAGTCTCCAATCTATCAAAGTGAAAAAAAGAGGATATACTGATCATATATCTTATATTTACCTTATTTCTCTGGTAATGATCAGCTGCTTCTACATTTAAAGGGTCATCAAAATTTAATAAATCCTGAAAAAGGATAAGAGAATATATTAAACTTGTGACTAATTAATATGTATTACACTGTTAGACAATAAAAATGTTTGCTTAAATAGAGAATAAGTGTCTTAATTTGCGTTTTGTTACAGGTATGCAACACACAGCAAGTGCATTTATCATACATGTAATGCGCGTTAGCACATTCCATGCGATAAACGCACTTGCTCTGTGTTGCATACCCATAACAAAACACAAATTATGAATTTATTCTATATTTCAGAATACATGCACCACAGCTGTCTGTTTCGTTCTTGTTTTCTGAAATTGCATTTTTTCTAGGTAAAAAGGTGGGCATTTAAATTCAGGTCACCACTGCTCAGTTTGCAGGTCAGAACATCCATCGCGGAATGTTTCTTAATGCGACGTCACTGGCATTTACATGCGAAATGCAACACATTCCTTTCAATAGTTTCATCTCAGGGAATTACATGTACGTTGGTTGTGCATATATAAACCATTTGAAGCTCAACATTTCAGCAGTTGATTTTTAGAGGTTATTTCAGAGACATTTCACATGCTTTATTTGTATAATATAGCTGACTGTTTGAAGAAATCACTGAAACTTCAAACTTCAGTAAGTTTAAGTAAATTTGCTCAATAGAGAATTTAATAGTATGAACAATAAGCCTTTTTCATGGAAATGCAGTCCAGTTATTTTGGACGGCAAAATAAGTACTTTTCCCACAATATGACATCAAGTACAATCACTTTTTACTTTTGACGTCATGAAAGTCAGTACTTGCCGTCCACAAAATGCTAGTCACGCAGTCATGTGAAAAAGGCTAATATAAAGATGTATAACTTACAGTAAATAAAGAATTAAGTCCCCATATCACATCTTTGAGCTTTCTAGTAGGTGCCCATCCTAAAAAATACAAATACATGTAATTAGTATAGTAAATACATGTAATTTATGTAAAGTCATTTCATTTGGACCATCTCGGCATTGTAAGCAAATGTTCCAGTGTGCAGATTTAAGGACTTTCAAGAGGAATTTTTGCAGTTAAATTTAATGAATCTAATGATCAGATACAGAATATGTAGCTGGCAGAACAGAAAAATTGAAATGAGAGTTAGGGGTGAAAAAATATGCACAAATTGTATCGCGATATATTGCTATATTTCATTCGCTGTATTGCAATATATTGTGATACATAGTTTCTTTTAAATTTCATTTAATTTTCATCATTTTTTTTGTAAACTCGAGTTTCTCTAAGTGTGTTTGTCAAAAATGTTTTTATTTTCTGATTGAATTTCACATTGTCAATGACCTTTGCTTGAATGAAACAGTGGCAAGTCTTTGAATCATTTCGATTGCTTTCGTCATAATTTATTTCAATTATGAGCAATGATAACTATGGATTACTTGCTTTCAATTAAACTGACTTATATCAAAGTGATTCAATGATTTATTCATTTAATCACTAAAGGTGCGATATATTGCGATACACATTTCGTATCGTGATACGATATGAATTTATCAAATATCGCAATAGAAGGATATACATGTATTGTTACACTCCTAATGAGAATTAGGATCTATCTGAAGAGTCCTTGCACTGAACGCAGACATCTTAGCCATTGCATAATGGCAGACATTAAAATAACTCATGTTGTGCAGTTTCATTTTAAATTTGACAAGCACATGAAAAGGTGTGAGTTCAGTAAAGCAAATCAATATATCAGATTATGAAGATGAACTATCACACCTGGTATGAATTCTAATGTCATTATACATAATCCTTACCAAGACTATCGTATGAATTCTGCCGTAATAAACTGAGACACACCTCCCCATCTTCGTTTATATTAGGATGCCATAACCTGGTGTTACATGTAACATTGGGTGGCTGTAAGTGTAACAGAGAAAAGTAATTATTTTCCATCTAGGGCAAAATCAATACTATTTTTCAATATAATAGAAATAAACATTCATGCTACATTAACATCATGTCAGGTTTCTTAGAACATATTAAATATTAAAGTTCTTAGCTACTCGTTTTTAGAGTACATAATTATGTAAAAGGCCATGTAAGGATAAAGCAGGTGAAAGTTTGTGCCAATGTTTTTTATTTTTTCTTCACAGGTCAAGTATTTTCTGAGGGATTTTTCCATGTATTCGTACTTAGACAGCAAAGACATAAATTTTAATTAAAAAATTTTTGGTTGAATCAAGAGAAATATTTTCTGATAGTAACATGAGTAAATATCTCGCTTCATTTCTATACAATGAAATATACATGACATTTTCTTATATGTACTGTGGAATGTCTCATGATGGAAATATACAGTATAGTACAGAAAAATAATCATACAAGCACACTGCCATCCATAAATAACTTTACAAAGATATCATTCATAATTCTTTATGATTTTATCTTAATTTTTTTCATTCTGAACTTTTAAAGAGTCATAATAATTGGCTTCACATAATTCAAAACTATGAATTGTACTAACGAAAATACATATAGAAACTTTTTTCATCGGCACAATTTTCCTTCAAAAATTGTCATTTTTACATGTATATACAAAGGTATAAAAATTTTAAAAAATGTATATTCTTGGGTCAGGTTTGTCATGTATTATTTTCTATAAGGTTCATCTTGAGAATTATACAACAATGGATTCAAAACTGTTCAATATCTAACAGCAACATGAATGGAAATGGTGAAGACTAATTTATAGATGACAGTGTATATACATGTGTTGTGGGTCATGTATTATCTTAGTTTTACTTTATGTGTAGGTACACATGTACTTAGTCATGTTATTTAATGATTTCATAATAATTCTTTCTAGATTTTACTATGTCATGTTTATTTCATTAGAGAATATTCCAGTATGTTCTTTGTTACATCATTATCATCACATGACTGTGATTTCTAGAATTTACTCTATTGTTAATCATTTGTAATGAGTCATTGTTCTAGAAGCTTCTGGTAAATTCATTGTTATTAAGTATAAATACCTCTGAGGAACTGTGTTAAGGGGCATTCGTACACATTCGTAGACACGATTCATTCATCTATTCTGATATACTGGGACACTTTATTTGTTGAGACTTTAATCCATTTAACAACGTTTGGACACCGATCTTTTGAGAACGTTTGTGATTACCGGAAACCATACATTCGATAGACTTTGTGGACCGTCACGGACACTTTGATCTGGACATTGTATTGTAAGTTGTAATCATTGTAAATATATATATTTTGTACATAATTAAACTTGTAAATTTATATTCTGTCTTTGTCTGATTTTTGCTGGCGTTTTGGGGTATTCTGACCCATAACACATGTATCACACCTAACCCATTCTTTCTTTCTTATGCAATCCTGTACTAAAAATATCATGTTTATAGAATTTGATTCCTTAAAACATACCACTATATTATATTCTTCTGGAACATCAATAGTAAATCTAAATTTGCCCGTTTTCCAGAACCCCTCATCCGGGGCTATATTTACTGTAAATCTGTTCAGTCTATTTGGATCATCAAAGTTCACTGAGCACGTCTTTGGTAAATTCTCTTCCATCTCTTGAACCTCTAATCATGAGAGAGAAAAAATGAAAATTGTGTATGAATTTGAGCAAACACTGTGCAAAATAATAAAAAATATTAACATGTACATTTATCATGTGTATAACACATATCAAATTTTGCAAATTTATATATAATCTATTCATTCATCATGTTCATCATGAAAATTTGCTTCTTCATCGAGGGTCTTCACTGTTAATGTCTTATTATAAAAAGTAAAACAAATATCTACAAAAGAAACCTCTTGGGAATTATTAACTCAAAATTGAAATCTATCATAAAACTTATGTTAGAAAATAAATCAAACATTATAACAGTACATGTTTTACTATTAGTACAAACTACAATCATGTATGTCATCATTCTAATGCACTCCGTTTGTAACGCACATTCTGATTGGCTGAGCGATTAAAAAACTGCAAGGGGATTCGCATTTCACTGCAGTTTTTGTTATGACGTCATGCGTTGCTATGGCGACGTCGTTAAAAGCAGATGTTTTCTAGCTTCTTACTGACTAAAGCATTAGAATAGGGTTACCATACTGATGTTTTACAAAAACTGACAGGGTATCGGCGAATCCCGACTAACGCCTCGCAGTAAAACTCAATTTCTGACAGGGGATTCGCCGATACCCTGTCAGTTTTTGTAAAACACACGCATGGTAACCCCTAAATTTTACTCATAAATGATTATCTTCAATGAACATCATGTATAATGTACATGAATGTACAATAAACTGATACACATTTTCAAAAGATCCATGCTCAAATTTCTAAAACACAGCTTCGAATAAATCTTATTGAAAGCCAATTGTGCCTCACATGAAATTCATATGAAATGAGCATCATGTAAATTGCACATGAAAGTTCATGTGAAATTCATATAAATTCTACATAAAATTTATGTGAAAAAAAATTCACATAAATTTACTTCACATGAATTTTACATGAAATTTTCTTTGTTACCATCAAGCAAAATGGACTTTACATGCAATTTATTTTAAAAACTTCACATGAATTTCATGTGCAAAATTTCATGTTTATTTCATGTTCGTGCTCGATTCACATAAATTTCATGTGAGGCACAATTGGCTGTGATGTTTGTGTTTGGAATTCCAAAAATAGTGCATCTAGAACATGTAGAACAACTAACCTTTCACAAGGAGTTTATCCCTAACAGAGATTCTTTTTGATTCATCTGCCTCTTTTTTAATAGATCCTTGTTTAAGCTTCTTAGACAGGGTTATCATACTGTAGTCCCTGTAAAGAAACAGATCACAAATCAGTATACAAGGTCCCTTAATATTCCCCTTTAGCCATTACCTCCTGTTGGGATCTAACCATTGGCAGAATGACCCTCCAGATCCTCTCTAGTGTTTGAGCTAAATCTTTCATCTGTAGCATAGGGGTGATGCAAGTAGGGTGGAATTTGATTTCCTGGTTCTTTCAGTGGGTATTCAATCTGTTCTTGAAAGTGTTGATGGTATCAGCATTAGTGATGGGCCAATTATTGATAATAATCGATAAGCGGCATGTTGAAGTCATCTGATTTCGATAATCGATTTTAAAATAAATAATCGATAGCGTGAAAGTACAGAAAGGGGGGAGGGGCACTCAGGGATGAGAGGAAATTCTGTCCAATTGTCTAAAGTATTTCAAATAATTCCTCTACTAAATCATTGTTGTTATAATGTTGTAGAGTAACAGAAGCTAGCAGCATGAAAGTAGAGAGAATAATTGTAAAAGATAGTAAATCATTTATTAATTTAATGACGTTTTTCACACCGGGCTTTTAGGGATTGCTGACGCACAGACGATGACGTTAAATTCTTCAATTCAAGTCATTTTTTTAGGTAAACTGATTTTATTACTTGATTGAGAATAGTTGAAGATAATCTTGTTTGATATTACTGTATATGTTGACAGATACTTTGCAAATACTATTATGAACCCCCCCCCCCCTTTCCACTCCTCAATGAAAAAAACTGAAAAATGATTGTTTTTTAATACTTTTCAATGCATTCAACAGGTTGGGCACACCCCCTGATTTGCGAGATCGTCTCTATATTGCGGTATAATCCCTGAATTGGGTCATGAAAATATCTCGAAAATGCAAGATGATTGTGATCATTATGAGAATAAATCTGAATTTTGCGGAAAGAACGCAAAAGCGCATGAGGTTTCCTGTATGGTCCGAATTTCCTCTGCCCAATAAACATAAAAATGTTTACCGTCAACGTATCGGATGCTGCAATGAAGCAGGAACTTGAAAATTAGAGATGCTTCAAGCTGAGAATCTTACCTACCCCCGACTTCAATGTTTATTTTCATCTTGAAATAAAATTTCTTTGATGGAAAAAGCCAACTGAGATGGTTGTGACATCTTTGAAAAATGTTTCTATACACTGACCCGGATATGACATTTGCATGATAAGCCAATGAGCATCAATCTAGTTCACTGCCCTACTTTCGTTATCAGTTCCTGTTATCATGTATGGAGAGCAATACATAACATAAACTTGTGCATGTTGAATGTTCAGCAACATTGGATTTCTTTTTAATGCTCTATTATATTGTCAAATTGGTATCATTTCAGACTACTGTTCATTGAATTTTATTCATCATGTTTATTTTATTTTTTTTTTCATACATTGTAGAACAAGTTAAAAGACATGTTTGTAAAACATTAATGCCCCCCTACCCCTTCTGTGATTAAAGTCTGTCACAACTTTATACTTGCATTGATACAACCTATGGGGGTATAAAGTAACAGTTTCATTTCAATATGTAACTCCACTCAAGAGATATTGAACAGAAACCCTGAAGTTTTGGTATTTTTCAAAGTGCAAGGGGCATAACTCTGTCCAAATTTTTTTGATCGGACCTAAATATGAACTTGACCTAGATTTTCATTTGATGTGTCTGTATACAAAATTTCATTTTCATATGTAACTCCACTCAAGAGATATTGAATGGAAACCCTGAAATTTTGGTATTTTTCGAAGTGCAAGGGGCATTACTCTGTCCAAATTTTGTTGATTGGACCCAAATAAGAACTTGACCTAGATTGTCATTTGATGTATCCATATACAAAATTTCATTTCAATATGTAACTCCACTCAAGAGATATTGAACGGAAACCCTGAAATTTTGGTTTTTTTTCAAAGTGCAAGGGGCATAACTCTGTCAAAATTTTGTTGATTGGACCCAAATAAGAACTTGACCTAGATTGTCATTTGATGTATCCGTATACAAAATTTCATTTCAATATGTAACTCCACTCAAGAGATATTGAACAGAAACCCTGAAATTTTGGTATTTTTCGAAGTGCAAGGGGCATAACTCTGTCAAAATTTTTTCGATCGGACCTTAATACGAACTTGACCTGGATTTTTATTTGATGTGTCTGTATACAAAATTTCATTTCAATATGTAACTCCACTCAAGAGATATTGAATGGAAACCCTGAAATTTTGGTTTTTTTCGAAATGCAAGGGGCATAACTCTGTCAAATTTTTTTCGATCGGACCTTAATACGAACTTGACCTAGATTTTCATTTGATGTGTCTGTATACAAAATTTCATTTTTATATGTAACTCCACTCAAGAGATATTGAACGGAAACCCTGAAATTTTGGTATTTTTCAAAGTGCAAGGGGCATTACTCTGTCAAAATTTTGTTGATTGGACCCAAATAATAACTTGACCTAGATTGTCATTTGATGTATCCATATACAAAATTTCATTTCAATATGTAACTCCACTCAAGAGATATTGAACGGAAACCCTGAAATTTTGGTTTTTTTCGAAGTGCAAGGGGCATAACTCTGTCAAAATTTTGTTGATTGGACCCAAATAAAAACTTGACCTAGATTGTCATTTGATGTATCCGTATACAAAATTTCATTTCAATATGTAACTCCACTCAAGAGATATTGAACGGAAACCCTGAAATTTTGGTTTTTTTCGAAGTGCAAGGGGCATAACTCTGTCAAATTTTTTTCGATCGGACCTTAATACGAACTTGACCTGGATTTTCATTTGATGTGTTTGTATACAAAATTTCATTTCAATATGTAACTCCATTCAAGAGATATTGAACGGAAACCCTGAAATTTTGGTATTTTTCGAAGTGCAAGGGGCATAACTCTGTCAAAATTTTTTTGATCGGACCCAAATATGAACTTGACCTAGATTTTTGTTTGATGTGTCTGTATACAAAATTTCATTTCAATATGTGAATCCACTCAAGAGATATTGAACGGAAACCCTGAAATTTTGGTATTTTTCGAAGTGCAAGGGGCATAACTCTGTCAAAATTTTTTCGATCGGACCTTAATACGAACTTGACCTGGATTTTCATTTGATGTGTCTGTATACCAAATTTCATTTCAATATGTGAATCCATTCCAGAGATATTGAACGGAAACTGATGTCACGGACCGACCGACAGACCGACCGACAGCGGCAAACCTATACATGTATGTCCCCTCTTCTTCGAAGGGGGGCATAATAAACGTATTTGTGAAAAAACTAATTATCAGGAATGAAATATTAAATTATTTCAATTATTTTCTTCTTCTTGAATGTAGAAATGGCATGTTATGACATAATTATTCAGGTTTTTTATTATTCTATGTCAACATCACTTATTCATTACTAAACATAATGAAATCTGGATAAAACGATCGTTCTTGTGGCAAATGTTAACGGTCTGGAAAGACAACTCTTACACGATGCATCTCTGATGAACAACAACATTGAATATCATAACCCTAATGGGCCGCCATAGATTATTGACCATGCACTCAGTCTCTCTTGTGACGATGATTTTGCCTCGATGCGCAATCTAATATGTGCAATAGATTGCTGAAATGAAATTAGAGAACCTCAGCTCATCCAGGGTTTATTTTTTCCTTGTTTTGGGGCCGAATTTCGGCCCCTTCCCAGTGCCAAATTTCCTCTATTTTTCCAAAAAAATCACTCTTAAATTCCCAAAGAGGAATTATGAAAAAATCACCTGAGAAAATAAGACTCAAAACCTGGATGTCGGCACAAAACGTCCTATTTCTAAGTGCATCTTTAAGTTTTTCATTCATTCCTTGTTCAATTCAAGCAAATCAATGGATTAGCAGTGTTAATAAATGATACTTTAGGGTTATACTGTGGTGAGAATTTGTAAATAAAATTTTCCCAATTTCAGCAAAATGTCGCAAATTTTCCCAAATGGGACAGGCACAGGCACCTTCCCCAAAATAAAAAAAAAAACCCTGTCATCACATGTAAGTAAGTTTGTGGGAAAATAACGAAGTTTGCTGGAGAAATTATCAAATTTGTTATGTGGATATGACACGGAAATGCAGAGGAGCTGATTTCAATTTAGCATATTTCAAAGTCGCATCATTATATTGCATAAAACTTGATTTGTCAAGAAGGAATGTGATCTAAATATTCATGCCATTGGCCGACAATGCTGCACTTTTTTATTTTTCAGACGAAATTCACAAAAGTAATAAAAACTGAACCAAAAATCTCGAATAAGAGGGATATTTTCGTCTCGATAATGCGACACCATCCCTCATTATAGAGACGATCTCGCAAATCAGGGGGTGTGCCCCACCTGTTCAAGTAAAATTAGGGCTGGGACGATACTGGTCCCAGCCGATCCGATACGCATCACGATACCTGATATCCGATACGATACATATCGCGATTCTAAGTTAAGTAATAAAACCTTCTCAAAAAGCTATTTGATAGTATTTATTTTCATCATATTTGTAGCTTTTTTTTTTATTCCACATGTTATATTTATCCAACACTAGACTTCTGTATAGAATAAAGATGAAAACAATTAATAAATGGTTTGTTATTTGACTAGAAGAATTGAAAAACAAAAAATCATTTCAAATAACAATAAGAAGTCATGGAAATTTCGTATTAAAAATCAATGGTTCTTATCATTTTGTTACTTTATATCTGCATACTTGCCATAATTTAATAATTTTGTCATGTTGCAAAGAGGGACAAAAAGAGAGACAAATCATCAAAAAGAGGGACAAATATAACACCAATGTGGGACACTTTTTCATCACTATAATAAGGCCTTTTAATTATAATAATTACAAGTTGGGAATTTTTTTTTGGGGGGGTCCTTCACTTTTGAAGGAGCAACACAGTCAAATCAATGAGAAGTGTAAAATTTTCAAAACAAAGGACCGTGTGGTATTAATTTGTTTCACATATTTCCTCTTCAATTTGTCTGATTTTTTTTCTGAAAATACTGAAATTTATCTCACTAAGTATCAGCATCTGAGTGTGTCGCACACAATACATCCTGAGCTAATTTTCATAATTATGTTTAAGGTAACTTTCCATTAGGAGGTTGAACTTCAGATATTGCAATCCAAAATTGCACTAGATCATAGCTCCCAGCAATCACAAGAACGTCAGAGAATAAATAAATCTTATTAACGCGCGCCGGATACGTACACGGGCGTCGGCTCCTGGTCGGACGCATTTCTAAATAGTGGCGCTTCAGCGAACTTGTCCATCCTTTTATTCACAAGTATTAAACACCTGTGCCGTTACCTGAGTTGACGTTGGCGAACAAGGGAGTTTAAATCAAATACACAATCGATACCTTAACGTCTCGGGTATTGAAAAAGACAGTAAGCTGACGTACGTTGATTAGTATTGAGGGTTTTTTTTACGTGATAGTAATAATGAGAGTATTATAATAACTTAAGAGGGTTCCGTGGTTGCCGTATTTTCTTTTTTTTTTTTTATCTTGTTTACATTTTTACTTCACGTTGTTTCTTCTCATAAAAATTTTGTATCTTGGCTCACACAAATGGTATCACTCGAACATCTTATAACTATCATGACTATTACTTTCAATGATCGAATTATTTTTCTAGCAAAAAAAAAAACCAACAACAACAACAACAAGAGAAGGCTTACTTGCATTTATTTAGCGACGTTAACTGACTATTGTTTGTGGTACAGCCGACAAATTACCGGGTGATTACTGTACATGGGTATATGGCGTGCGTTAGATAAATATTATGAAACAGTTTAAGTTTATGAAAAGACGGAGTGACTAATAATCAATATTACGCAGGGATCACCCTAGGCCGCGATTTTGCGATATTCTCACATTTTTTACTAAAATATCGCATTTGCACTGCATTGTCGCGCTAAAAGATCGCATACCTCCATTGAATAAATCGCACTTGAGTTAATATAATGCGACAGAACAGGAGATTCGTCTTCAATCTTCAAATTTTCAGCTGATTATTGGAATTCCGCGTGCGGCATCACGTATGTATTTATGAACTCGGTGGGTATTGTGCATATACCCAATCTATTCCCTGAAATTCCCGTGTGTCGTATTCACATTTGTTCGTAGGTTTTTTTTTGTTTCGTTGATGCGAGAATTTAGCTTTACGTTTCTCTAGCGGTTGTCAGCGGTACGTGCTCTTTTGTCATTGTAATATCAATAGAATATTATGAAATATTACAATGTAGTCTTGATATTGTTTGTATAGAAAAAAGACCGGAAAAGAAAAGTATATATCATACAAAAACTTTTCACCAAAAGTTTACAAGTTGTATTGCGCATGCAAGTGGGCCGTCTTTTTACATGTATTTGTCGTCGAAACGTGGCCAGTACTAAGCAATAACTAAGTATCTTCAAGGACTTATAAACAGTTCACCAGTCTTTGGAATCGTCAACATGAACAATAGCTTTACAGTTCTTCAAAATATTTACAACGGGTAACTAAAGTCTTGACGTAAACATTCTACAGTACACCCAAATTAGACGTTACCGTAAAATTACTTGTCACGGCGCGCTGAAATATTTTTAATGTGTACCATCGGAACCGATGATTTCTTAAAAGACATTCAAAAGACATTGTAATTTCCTTTAGATGGAATAATATTTCATATTTAACAAGCGAGTGTAGTTGAGGCACGGCGATATTTTTCCTCTTAAGTTGTGAAAAAAAGACGTCTCGTCGGCGACTTACAATGAATAGCGGCAGTGTCTGAGAGACTTTTAAATCTTATTTGACCTCATTTTTCATTTAAAGGGAAGAAGAAAAAATCCAGGGCGATTCTCACATTCAAATAAAGCGTTGCCAGATGTTCACGGAAATAATTTGTCAGTCTTCATGAAAACTTTTTTTGACCACTAGCCAGTCGGGCTAGTTGAGTGCAAAAATCTACTAGCCACCCAAAATTTTCACTAGCCATTGAAGAAAAATCAAAGAAAAATCAAAACGCTATAAAGACCCATCGTTTCCTCAGCTACCGGTAGGTCTGTTGAGTAGGCAAAAGTTCACACATATATAGAGTATACTTAAAAATCGAACGAAGTTAAACCACCACCCAACATTTCTCTGGCGGATGTCAGCTACGTCATTAATGTATCAATACAATAGACTCAATTTTACAATGAATGCATGATATTCTTTGCCTGCAGAAAATGAACCGAGAATGAAAAACATAAGAACTTATTTGAATCATACGTGTACGCTAAAAGGCCGGTCATTCTTTGCGGCTATTGGCCAATAGTTATAAAATTTTCGTAAGAATTTCTTTATTTCAGTGTTCAGTCGAGATTTTTGAAATTGTTTAGATATTTAATTGAACATGTTATACTCGCATATTTGTCGGTACCGACAATAACCCGTCACGCCGCGCAGAAAACAATGCACTGTGGTTACGGAAATATTTATCTTGAATCTTAGAACTATATTTTATGAACAGATATTACAGGAAAACGTTATCATAATATTTCATTTTAAACATGTTCATTGTTCAATAAAATAAACATTTCATACTTAATCAGCGATAAAAGTTGAGACGTGACTGATACTTTTTAGGTGAAGGTGTAGGTGGCGATTTTACCCTTAGTATTTATAAGACAAGAAATCGCCAGCCGTCGGCACTTAATGAAAACACTGCATTTAATTAAAAGTCACTAGCCAGTTGAGCTAGTTCAGCATCAAAATTTGGTAGCCCGAGGAAATATTTGGTAGCCAGGGCGGTCGGGCTAGTGAGTTTTCACGAAGACTGAATTATAAAGAGAATTTAGTTTGATTTTTTAAACTATTTTTTCAAACAAATACATTCAAAATCTCATTGAAATCGAGAAAATCTCATTGTTTTTTAGCAAATGAGATTTTTATCTCATTACTCTGAAGGGCTAGGGTGATCCCTGATTACGCTGATTTTTTTTTAATGGAACGTCCAAAAATCGGGATTTCCCGGCCGAGACAGATTTTTTCGGTTGAAAATGCGGGACAATGGCAAGTATTTATCTATATGTAAACTGAAGACAGTTGGATTTAAACTTGAGTACTTGAAAATACGGAAAGTTTAAGCACAATTTCTTTGTAAATCTTAACTTAGGTATCGTCGGGGTGTATCGATACTTGGATCGCGAAAAAAAATATCGCGATGCACCGATGAATCAGAGTATCGTCCCAGCCCTAAGTAAAATCAATGGGATTTTTTAGAAAAAGATGCGAGAATCTCGCAAAATCGTGCCCCAAAAATGATCCCTGTGAACTGATCATTTAAAATCCATGAGACTAAGTTGTATGTCTCCCATCCATGATCCTTTCAATAAGAATTTTCTCTGTCAAGAGTGATAGAGGAAATTCGATAAATATTCACCGTAAAATTATCATTTCAGAGGGACAATGAATAATAAGATAACGTCTAACTTAAATTTATGTAAAATAATGCTGCATCGCTAAGATATGAACAGCAGAATAAGTATCTTGCCTTTCACTTTTTCGTCCCTTCTTTCATTCCGAAATGCCGCTTATATCTGTAAAAACAAATAACAAAACTGTAAAAATACATCATATCATCCTATGTTATATATTCTGACAGAGACGAAATAAAATTTGAACCCAAAATTTGAGAGAAATTTGTATTTGAGGGTCGTTTATCCAATTTTTAAAGAGGAATTTCTTATTGATATAAGGGATATATCAACTCTACTTTCATTTTCCATTTATAAGCCATGGCAGAAGATTGGCCATGGCAATATCAATTTCCACCTTTTTTCTCGTAAGTGTAAACTTAATTTAGATGTACTGGTCGGGCACATATTATCGCCACTTTTTTCAACATTTTTTGCTCTAAAATCTTTATTTCCTTATGAAATTTGATGAAATTTGCAAAGGACGAGGAACCCTTGATACACATTTCCTCCAATTTTCATGAAAATCTGATGATTGGTTCTTGTTTACCGGTGCTCAGTGAACTTAAGGGCTGCACCAAGTTTGAAAGAAGGGAGGGTACATATTATCGCCACCTCTACCTGTTCTTACTGAAAATCCTAAACTTTTTCAACAAAGTTCAAATTATTTGAATCTTTGAACTTTCTTCTTTTCGTCTGTGAAAAATTTGTACAAAAATTTTCAAAAACCAAAGAGATATCGGAAGATGAAGGGACATACCCTTTCCCCAGAGAGGTGGGGGAAATACATTCAAATTTACCGACTTTCTATCATAAAATTCAGTATTTGTAGGATATGGAATTATTTGAAATTTTGTATACTGTTTCATATTTCAGAGATGTTATACAGGTGAAAAAATTAAATTCCTACATCAACAATATGCAGAGATATAAATGAAGTGGCGATAATATGTGCCCGGCGATAATATGTACCCGACCAGTAATTTGTTATTTATACGAAGATTATGAAGCATTGGAATAGTAGATTCTTTCTATCTAAAAGGATGGTTTGGGAGAAGGGGGGGGGGTGTGATGACTGATGTGTTCAGGGTAAGATACAAAATGTACATCTGTCAAATTAAGGGATCACAAAAGTCCAATAACGCACCTGTTGCTGGTTCACCATGTACACAGTGGGTAATCTCATAATGCAGAACAATTGTTTTATCAATATATCTTTGTCAGTCTGTCTGTGGGAAACACATCGGACCGTCGGACCTGTCCGGCAAAATTATGTCCGGTCCGATTCATACCATTAGTTATTTCGGACCAAATGTCCGATATGGGTTTGAATTTTATACTCCCTGAATCGACATCTGGTACATGTATCCCGAGAACATGAAAAAAATAGAAAATAGGGGATTGAAAGTTTGAATTTATTTGAATTTTTGGATCTATACAAACATCAAATGACATCATGTCGGCAAATGTTTCTTCCGTTTGGGCACCCGGCAAACCTCTATTGGGTCAGTTGGCTGTATTGGTCTTACTTTGCGGGAAACTCATTGACCAACTGCCCGTTACAGAGTATTTACGCCAGGCCATTCCCCTTTGTTGAGGGAGTGATTGCAATATATCCCTGGAAAACCATAGAAATGGAAAATATCTAACATCGGGAATTTTCAATAGATTAAGGTATTCAGCCCGTAATACATTTTCAATGAGAATTATCAAAGATACAGATTTTCTATTTCATCGTATAGAATACTTTATACACTAATTTTGCTCATATAAATGATGCCACTTGTCAACCAATGACACATGCAATTACCTCCGAACATTCCCGATAATAAAATCATCGGTATTTGTCGGAAATGTGGGAATAGTGTAAAAATCTTAACCGGAAGTAACTCTATTAGGGTGCGGGAACCTTAATTACTTGATTGAAGGATATATATGTCTAAAGAAATAATTAGAAAATGGTGGTGGTGGTTGGGGGGGAGGGGGGGGGGGGACTTTAAGGTTAAATAAAGTGACTTGTAAATTATACTTTTACTGAATTTTTTTGCGGTCAGATGCATCTTCTTCCAGTCCTACGTGTATGTGATAGCAAAAACTGTCTGACCGAATGTCCTATGCGTGCAAAAAAAGTTTCGTGTAGACTGTTTGTGCAAAATAGATTATTTACATGTATAACAAAAAGGGTAATTCGGTGCAGTGTCAGAATGTCTTAATTATGACTTGCATAAAAAATAAGGTAAATATTAGCTTTTTAAAACGCACAAATTCGATCGGCCTTCTACTTTTACTTTCATCTACATGAATGATGCAAATCATTTTTCAGTTTCGTAAAAAGATATTCCTCTTATCATGCTTATTTGGGTTTAAACTCATTCATTTGTAGCTTACACTGCATCACATTCCCATTCTTGTGATAAATAATCTGTATTACATGAAATTTGAGAAAACTGGAATGTTCTTCATTATGAGATAGCAGACTTCTATATTGTGACATCATTACTTAATCAAACAGAACTTTAACATTTGATCATAATTTACCCTTCCGAACGCAGAAAAATTTTGAGAAATTCTATGACATCCCAATGCAATTTCGATGTTTGACCAAGGTTCGAAGTTTGTTTGTACGAGGTAGAGGTCAAGAGGTTTTGCATTTTTTCCCGCAATCAGTAGGGTCAATTATCAGAATGCATATGTCCCCCAATAATTTACAGCTCGTCGTCCTCCAATTGTGAAAAGTTGTGCCAAAAATGTGCACTCAGCATTATCATGATTATTCCTTTCAAATATCTTTGAATTATTTTCAAGCTGCTTAAATTATATTTATTCACATGACTACATCTCGATACACTTGTGTTACTTTTGTCCACAGCATCCAGCCAAACCTTGAGACGAGAAAGAAGCAGATTGAAGCATGGTGTAACCTAGTACTAAGCTACCACCGCAAGAAGAAATCCTACAGTATCGATGTAGCTGAAATCCAAACTTCTCCGTTGTTTTTCAATAAGAAAATTGACAGTATCCTTAGAAAGAATTTTTTGACAAGTTATGAGTGAATTTTGTGGGGGAGGAGGGTGAGGGAGAAGGTTTGCTGACCAACCTGATCCTACCTTTTCAGCGCTTGTTATATATACATGTTAATGTTTGATCTTTATCTTCCATTATTTTTTTTTGAAATGCTAATTTCTCATAAGGATCCCGGACCTTAAGGAAAGGCTATAATAATCGGATTTTTAAATTTTCAAAATTTACTGAAATAATCATATAAATTGTTTGATCTATGTCTGAACAACAACTTTCATATTTCTTTTTGCTAAGATATAACCCTAAGCGCTTGCAAAATTTATTAAAACACACCCATCCTTTTTGAGCTTTGGTTGAACAGTGCACAAAAAACCCAGGTAGTTATGATAAATTTCACTTTAATTAGGTATGAGCGCAAAATAGAATGGCTAATTCAGACAAACTAGTGAAAGATAGATATACGACAAATTCTCCTTGAAAAGGAATTAGCCATTCTCTTTTGCGCCCATGTTGAAATTAGAGAAAATCAGAGAAAAAATACAGTGCACAAAGTAAAAATTAGCACGTAAAACGCCTTTTACATATATCGATCTATATATCTGCATTGATTTTTACCTGAGCAAGGGCGGTTTATCCGGATATTTCGGTTACCCCTCTTAACTGTATAGACGTTACATAAATTGTGATGAGATTACAAACAAAATTATCATAATTATTCTTACTCATAAAATGTTAAATTTTCTTCTGATGTAAAAAGGGACACTAAATCTTTATAATCAATCGATATATAGATGATCCAAAAAGGGGCCTTAAGGTCCGGGATCCTTTACATGTATAATTTTCCCGAAATCATACTCTCAACAACCCCTCCCCCCCCCCTCAAAAAAAAAAAGACAAGAAAAGGTTCTGGGTCTGCTCGTACTGTACTGTTTTCTGATATTTGATTTGAATAGGGAATTTTTAATAGACAGTTTTATCTACTGTACATCATATACATGGGCGTACACATTATTTTGGGAATGAAGAATGTCAACAAAGATATGTACATGTATTCTGCTTCTGATAATGTTTGCAAATATTTTAATGAAGGTAAAAGAGGCTTCTTCTAGACTCATCACAAAATAGACTCTTATTAAAATACACAATTTTTTTCACCCCTTGGCTTTTATCAAGTGTAAACACATATCAGGGCTCTCACACCTATTTTTGGGACTGGGGCCAGAGCCTTTGCATTCGGGAAAAAATAGCGACTTTTTCTAACAAAATTGGGAAATTATATCAGTAAAGTTGGATGCTTTATTCACCCTACATGTAAATTTAGAATTTTTAACTGGCTATTTTTGAATTTTCCATGAAGTGCCAAATTGGGAAAAATGGTCAATAAATTTGAAGAAAAGATACAATTTTGCATTGGGAATGGGTCGAATGTGGGCCCCAAATCAGGCTGAACGAGAGCCCTGCATATTTACACTTGATTAAGGCTAACGAACCCATAATTTGTTAATTTAAGTGCTTTCATAATGATTTATTTAAGAAGTATGTTTACAGTTAAGTTTCTTAACATCCTAAAGGAAAATTATCATTAGATGGAATATATACAGTTTTGGATGAACTTCAGAAAAGAGGTAAATAAGTACTTTCCTTTTTACATTCTTTTCATATGGATGAAATACAATACTCATATAAATACCATATACATGTAGTGATATATATTGATATAACTGTAGACCAAGAAAGATAACTCTTACATTAATCACATTCCTACAATATTTTTATACACCCCCCCCCCCCCCCCCCACCCCCTGCAAACAAAGTTCTTTTATTTGTTTCCTGAAAATTTATAGGATATAGCTTTAGAATTTGCTTTCAGGAGAAGTGGAGTGGAAAAAAACAAAAACTAAAATGATTCTAAAACTACAGAAAATGCATGAACTTCTTGAGCAAATTGTAGACAAAGAAAGGCAACTCTTACATATATCAATGTTACAACTTTTTTTTCAGGGCATGTTGAATGGAAGGATCCTAAAACAAAGCGACAATGTCTATTAATGTGGAGGACTCCAGAGGAATGGGGAAAAATTATATATAATTGGGTAAGTCTACCATAGTATGAATGTGATTATGAATGAATGATAATTTAAAGTCATACTTAATTTTACCCATTTCTGGCGAATGATATTATTATATCCTGTTATAAATGATGACACTCTTAGAGTACTAATGTTACTTTATTATCATGATTTATTTCAAATAAGGATCACATGTATTAACTTTACATCTTCCCTACATCTTGAGAAGGATAGGAACTTTATACGCTTGTGGGAAAAAAAAAACCACATAGAAATGGAGAGTCAATCACATGTATTCTTGTATACTACGTACCATCTAATAGATTCTCTTATTATAATATTTCAGGTATCTTCAAGAAGCATGAATAATTCAGTATGTACTCTGTATGAACTAAGTAATGGTGAAGATTCTGATGGTGAAGGTATGTATAGATATATCACTTGTCAAGCTATAAGCTTTGACTTTTAGGATGATAAGAGTGCCACTAATGGTAGCCTGTAAGAATTTTACTCAGCACTTCTTAATGTTGAGAAAGTTGAACTGGAATTACTGAAGAGAATGCCTCTATGATTACTGTAAATATGGAAAGTTTTAGCTTTGGGGGTAATTTTCACATGTTATGTGAATAAATGGATTTTGCAAAAATCACCCCTATGAGAAAATGCCACTGCTGTATTCTTACAAAGGCAGAGACATTTACAGACCTGCCTACTTTTATGATGATTTTGGCATTTTTTTTTTTACGATTTTCAACCTTTAATTATGCACTACTCTTTTGTTTTCCCATTTTACACCTAAAACTTCATTATGAGCAAATTGACATTTTCGATTTGTTGATTGAACATGTTGAACAAATGTCTTCCATGTCGTATAGGCAAGTGCATAAATTCTTGATTTTTTAAACAATTGTCGAAGACAAAAGACGATGTTTTCTTTTTCCTCAAAATTGTATTTAGAGGATGGTATTACTCTTTAGTCCTCAAAATTGCACTTTTGTGAACAAAATATTTATAATTTACACTAATGGTGAGAAACAGGTCAGCAGGTCTGCATTTATATTGGGAATATTTCCCTCAAGCGTAAAGTCTTGATGTTATAATTGCAAAGTTTTCTACCAAGTAGAATAACCTTGTTTACATTATGTACAATTCAATTTAAAAAAAAAAGAAAAAAAATGTCTGTCATCCTGTATCCTAGATAGGATACATGCCTTCTATAATATTTTCACCTTGCAACATGTATGCTTATCTTTTTTTACTTTTAAGATTTGATCTTAATTGTTACAAGTTGTGTGTTTTCATTCATAGCTGGTTACATTTATTGTGAAAGGATAGACAAATCATATAATTTCCATTGTCATTTTCAAGAAACGAGGATTCTGATTGGCTGAGAAATTTTGTTGATACATCGATCAACACAATTTTTCATGGAAGTCTATTTATAGCACTATTTTTAGAACCAGGGGTTCCCTCAAACACGAATGAACTCGTTGCTGAAAATACAATTTGTTGATGTTTGCTTATCATTTCAAGGGTACCATTTCTTTTCTACTTACTCAAAAATTAACAGTGCATGTAGAATGAGCTCAAACTGGTCCTTATTCCAAAGATATAGAGAGACGATCGTTTGCTGTTCGAATCATGGCGGATGCCATAACTTGTTTCGGCAGACGTATCACTGCGAAACCCTCCGACTTACGAAATATAGTGCGGTGATTGATTGTTTTTAGATCCAAGAAAACAGTCTGTTTTCCATAAATAGATGAAAATAAAATGATAAGAAATGAATTTTATATTTTTTCTGTTGATGCAGGTATCACCCGAAAAATTTGACAGAAAACTTTTACATCAATGCGCTACGCGCATTGATGCAGTTTTCTGTCCAATTTTTCGGGTGATACCTGCATCAACAGAAAAAATATGAGATTCATTTCTTAAATATCAGTTGTGACCAGCACGTCATATTCAAATTCATCATTTGCACAAATAAGCTTGTACGATAAGAATATGGTATATTGACAATTATGTTTGTCAGTAAGGTACTCATTCTTGTATTTCAGAATTTCATGGATTAGAGCAGTGGTTACTAGTCAGAGCTTTACGAACGTTAGAAATTCAAGGAAAAGCAGAACTAATGGCTGAGGAGGGAGTTAAATTCTTTTGAAAAGATAGAACATGTTTCTGACAAGACTAATTTATATCAGTGACAATGTAGAACCTTATCTCCTCTATGAATGAATGAAAAAATATGTATTGCTATGGTGTACACTCATGCACTGATATTATTAGATACATAGTAAGTTAGAGACCTGATACGGAAAAATACATGGTGTGAAAAGAAAACTGATATCGGGCGAGGCGAAGCCAAGTCCGATACTGGTTTTCTTTTCACACCATGTATTTTTCCGTATCAGGTCACTAACTTACTATGTAACGAATTTATCACGCATCAGACCCATGACTGCATGCATTACTCATCCAGGGAAATTGGACGCCTAATACGTTTATTTTTTCACGGCGTCATGTGACAACCATTTGTCCAATAAGATTGCTACAATTTTGTCTGAGGCGTGATAAGAATATCAATGAACTGGATGAGAATAAACTTTACTTTTCTTATATTTTCTTACATTAATTAATTATCACAAGATTCATCTTTTGACTTAAAAATCCCCCATACTTCAGAGACAATTGCACTGATACTAGTAGTAAATGAATTTTTAAAAAAAGTCTTTAGTAATTGAACTTGAAGAATGGCTATGTTTTTGATTTATAAATGTGATGTTGCCAATCACAGAAAACTATGTATTCTCCGCAACTGTCCATTTGTCTCTCATTCAGTTTTTTGGTCAGCCTTCACGTCTGTTTCAAGTGTCAAGATTTTTTCTGTATTTACTAGTTGATAAGAAAGACCTCTTTATTTATAACTTGAGAATGGTAGTGTATGAGGGTTGTTCCAAAAGTTCCTGGACACGTGCTCGAAAAATCACATTTGAAGTGTTATGTGAATGAAATTTTCTAGAAATGAAGGGATACATTCAGAATAAAGAAACAAAAAATATCAGGTTAAAATAATTTATAGAAATGACGTAATTGTCATCTTTATAAATGAGCGGTAGAGGTTACAGAACAGGGAAATGTGAATTGTCCATGAACTTTTGGAATAGCCCTCATATATCAGTAATATGGCAAAATGTGTTCATACATTTTCATAATTCTGCATTTTAAGCTGAAACGGAGCACTATGCTCACAATAAGATACACATTTTATTTGACATTTACTGCTTTTAATTTGTATCACAAAATTGTTATTTTTAAACAAACAGAGGAATTATATTGATAATATGCCCTAATCATTCTAAATTCTTTGAATAGTCCCCTACCTGCAACACCGAAGGGGACTCTTAGTTCCTTATATTTGATACTGTTAAAAAAAAAGGGAAAAAAATAATAAAGGTATGATACCACGACTTTATGTTATGAAATATTATACATAATCTACATCGAAAGTTTGTTTGAAATTGGAGCTTAAGTATTTTTTCAATGAATGGAAATAGATTGATACAGTGCTATACTGAGAATCTAATCATAGAATTTTGATTAATTGGGAATCTGTGTGAATTGGTGCAGACCTACAACATGAATTATTTTAGGCATACATGTATTGTTTAGTCCTTTATATTCTTCAAAACTTATACTTACTTAAAGGCACCTTTTACAATATTCATATTTCAGTTGCATATTTGTCATCAGAAATTGCGTTTGGAAAATATGACCTTGACCTTGACCTACACAAACTACATAATACTACTGCCTTATATTTTCACACAGACTGGTTTTGTTTATGTTTTTTTTACCCTGACAGTTTCAGAGTGCTTTCTTCTTAGCTATAGAAGATGTTTTTTCTGTAATTTAAAATGTACAAAAACAATTATAATACCCATAGCTTAAGTCATTCTTTCAATTTGATAACTTTTCCGATTTTTTTAAAACATATCTTATGCATTTATCATTGTATCTCAGTTACCAAGTATCCTTTGCATGAAGTAAATATTTTATATTATGAATTAATGGATTTTGCATGTAAATTTTTTTTTAAATTAGATTAAACATGTATTAAATCTTTATACTTTTATTTTATTTTGTTGATCCTCGTTTTCTCAAAAGCCAGAAATGGGAACTTAAAATTTGTCTGTCTGTTCATATGTCCATCTGTCTGTCTGTCATTGCTAAATGAAGTACTGGTGAATAAAAAAGTTTATAGAAAAACAGGAGGTCAAAGGTAGCTTTTATTGCTCACTTAACTACTGTGATAATTCACCTTTTAAAACCTGTGGCATGCTTGTTAACATATGCTCAGAATTTAAAAGAAGACAGTGTGCAAAATGTCAAATGTCTGTGGTATCTTCAAGAAAAACAGTGTTCATTTCTGCTCCAGATTCTTCAGTGCTATTTAGCTCATCTGAGTCACAGTCATTATAGGAGTATCAGCATCTGTTTTAAACTAAGACTCCTTGATATGAAATGTTGCATAGGATTTCTCAAAACCTGAAGTAAGCGAGCTCTGAACATTGTTAAATTATACCATCATTGTGTCTGAAAAACAGGATGTCCAAGTGCATGGGTCCTGAAAACACATGTACAGATGAACACTTCTACTCCGTGTTCATTTACCCTTTGTCATATATTGTGGTATATGGTCAGAGTAAAAAATCAGACTGCTTTGTATCACACTGCACAGACCGTTGAGGACAAGGAAATCCTTTGACGTCAAATTGAGTCTTTGCAGAACACAGAGTTTTTCCCCATCATAGAAGGTATAAAAACGGTATGGTAACGTCGATTTTATACCTTCATTTCCCAGACTTTTAGGACTGTTTCCATAGAATTTGATGACGTCATAATCAGTCTACGTCAGATACCGTCTCAAATGGGAAGTAATAACTCTGGTTTTCGAAAATAGCAAATATGGGGCCTGAAATCCAATGGACATTATAATCCATTACCTTAATAATCGATGGCGATCAATTCATAATAAAACGTCGATAGCTAGCCTTTTATCATCAACTACATATCACCAGTTTACTTTTGCACAAATCATTTTGTCATCAATCATAAAACAACTTTAGACTTCATGATTTTATATTATTTCGATTTCTACTTTTTCGGCCTCTAGCATCACTGATGAGAAATAGCATGTTGAAATGCGCATATGGTGCACTGAAATTTCATAATAGAACATATATTTCAATATTGACAACGGCAAATCTCCTGGTCTTTCTCTCTGTTGTTCGTTTCATTACATCAGCTCTTAATTGAATATATCTGACGCCAAATAGGGTCAAAATGAACATGCGTCAGTAGACAGATATGTCACGTGGTAAACTAATTCCACTACACCAAATCACATTGATATCACGATGGTTACAATGATGACAAAAATTGACTTTCAAATTCTACAGGAAATATAATTAATTTATCCAAGAAATAACGTTTCTGGTATGATCTCACTATTGTGAACCATGCACATTTTATATAAGAAATGATAAACAAGGAGTGACGTAATTAGTTATTTATTTGTAGTAGGAAGAAGGGTAGTATATGATATGTAACATTTAGTGGTAGATCTTAATAAGATCTCCAACAAGACTCGGTTGCAGTACCCACATAATCGACACACTTCTATATTCCATATTTTCTAAACACAGAATTACTTCCCGTTTGGGACGGTATCTGACGTAGACTAATCGTGACGTCATAAAATTCAATGAAAACGATCCTAAAACTCTGGATAATGACGGTATACAATCGGCTTTATCATACCATTTTCATGACGTCATATAGTTTTACGTCAGATGCCGTATGTCTAAAATGGGAAATAGCTCTGTATTCCGCAAATACTCAATAGGTAACATTTAGCGGTAAATATTTATATGGGGATCTCCAACAAGACTGTTGCAGTACCCACAGCAAAACATCGAACAACTCGTATATTAAACGGAATAGAAAAATGAGATAAAGACCATCCTAGCGTCAATCTCAACAGCACACACAATAGAGCACAAACTTGAGCATCGAAGGACCCTTAGCAAGCCAAAGGTGGGAGCAAGTGCCGTTGAGGAGTAAGCATCCCCAGTTGGCTAGCCGCACCCGCCGTCGATATTCATGTACGAAAATGAACATAGTGTATAAAATGCATGCACTGTTTGAGGTTATGTCTATATAGAAAGTGCCATGGCGACCATGTCCGGGAAAATATTCAAAAAGTCAGGGAAAATATTCAAAATGTCAGGGAAAATATTCAAAAGTTAGAGGTGGGATAAACATCCCCTCTTTGGCTAGTCGCACGCGCCGTCGATGTTCAAGCACGAAAATGAAAACAATATCTAAAAACATGCACTGTCTGAGGTTATATCTATATAGAAAATTCTATGAACAAAGTGTTATGACAAGAACAAAAGAGTACACGAAAGGGACAAGGAACACCAAATATGACATCGAAACACAAAACACGAAAGAATGAACATAAACCAACGAAACCAATGGGTATAGACAGGACGGCCATCTGCTCTCCTTTGCTCTTCCAACTTGCCTCATCATGATGGATATGCATGTACTTACTTACAAAATACACTATTAACGTTTGACTAATTGTTCTATTGTCTCACATAAATATATTACACGGTCCTCGGCATCAGTGCATACTTTCTGAAGCCTTTCCATGGAAGATTCTATTTCTGTGAGTGTCATTTGCTCTTTAACATACAGCGATCTTGTTATTATTTGAAGACATTTAGCGAATATTTCTCTAGAAACAAATACGTAAAATGCTGAAACTATACTGACATATTTAGCCTTTGCTGATAACTGATTAAGAATTTCTGACGGCAAACTTTTGTTCCCTTTCATTGACACCATTTGCAAAGTGCCTTGCCCATATGAATCCATCTGGCCAGACGACAATGATCTTAGATAAAATGCAACATCCTTTTTCACTGTTCCTGTCAAAAATAATCGCATACTTTTAAAGAAATCTGTAATTCTTTCCCAATGATTTCCAAGTTCTTCGAAAAGCAATGTCGTTCTTCCGATTAATTCACTCATATTTTTCAAGGATGAATTAACAAGGTTAAGGTGATAATCGGGTTTACCAATGGGACTAGATTGATACTTGTCATCAATCTTCTTTTTGGCACTTTGTAATGAACAATCGAATGGTTCTACATATTCTCGCAATTTCCTGAACATTGTCTCTGTTCCATTACAAAATTCGATGCATTCGTCCACATTTTCTATGATTGAATCTATGATTATTGTACTATTTGTTTCCGACCTACAATCATGAAAATCCCCTGTCATCGTTGAATATAATGTACTTAATCTCTCATTGACAACGCTCATAGAATATATAATGCTTTCAAAATTGTCCTTTGCAACATCGAAGCATTCTTTACAGTTCTTCCCCAATGCAGAAGCATGTATAGATAGTTCTCTCCCTTCTTCGCTGCTTATTCCAATTTCGAAGCTGGTTAGACTTGCAATAAAATGTAAACGACCAACAAGACCAATTGCTTTTGGGGCTTCAGATAGTAACCTCATGGTTGATGAATTCAAGGTTGATAATTCTGGTTTGTAGTCGACCTCCTCAAGATACTTCTGGACCTCAGATGGAACGCTGACTGAAAAGAAGATGACGAAAAAAGTCACAGATTAGGTCATCCTTGAAAATTGTCAATACATCTTATCAAATTAAATTTATACTGTTACTAAAGAAAGGAAGGAAACTGATAACTTGGTTACAGCACCCACAGCAAAGCACAAAAATATTCAAACTTAAGAGAACCCAACCGGGGGAAGTACTACAAATGTTAAACGTCTTCAAATTCAATGGCATCATTTAAAAACAGGTAAATTGCAGCATGGACAAAGAGAGTCAAAAGAGACAACAAATATTAGGTGGAGGGGGTTAATTACTGCAAGAGACGCCAATAGGAGACAAGAAATAAACATGAAAGACTACACATAAACTAACGAGACAAGTGGGCAGCCGGTGTCGACTTAAGACGGTCATTCTGATGTTAGTAGTAAATAGCGAGGTGATCCTGATTACGTAAGCGCTACCTTGTCACTTGTCCACTTACCCAACGATCTCGAAGAACGCAAAATTGTTGTATATTATAACCTCATTATTAGATGACGATACAAAAAAGAAAGTAAAAAGAAAGGACCCAATTAACAAACAATTGAATATGTAAATGGCCGTCAAAAGCATACCTTTGAAAATTTATTCATTTTACAACGTTTAACAAACAAGTTTCACAAACTGTTATTAATTCCTCAAGTTGGCTCAGACGTTGGCGTGAGGGGGTCATTGAACTGGAGTAAACCGGAGTACCCGGGGAAAACCCTCCTAGGACTGAGAGGGCGACCGCCATACCCTCCCACATAAGACCCCTTTGCCGAACCAAGATTCGATCTCGGGACCTTAGAGGTAAGAAGCGGGTGCGCTGCCACTGCACTAACCCATCCTCCAATATTCACAGACTTATCCTCAGAAAGGCATATCGTAAGGGCTTACGAAAAATGTCCGTGCTATGCCGGATGGATAAAACTTATAAATATATGTAATTTCCAGAGGAGTCCGACTAATTTTCAGAGAGGTCAGGTAAAGTACGTCTAGTTTCACAGTGTTTTGCACTCCCTTAAAATGGGTAATTATTTTAAACGTTAAGAAAAATATACTTAGTCTCTACCTATGTTTTTAATTCTAATGAGTGTTCCTCAGTAAAAATCAGACTTAAGAAAACTAAAACATCACCTCGTGGCATAAAAGAACAAGCATTCTCCAATATTCACAGATTTAGTCTCAGAAAATAAAAAAAAAAATTAGATCAGAGGATGGATGATAAGCTACACGTGTGAACATTAGCAATATCGTCATAGAAAAATGATGCATTTTGTCCCTTCAATATTTATCAAAACATGACAGAAACACGTTTGATAGTTTTCAGACAAACGGAGATATTGACAAGGAAAAACACACATGTCCGGTATATGTTTTTGTCCATGACCCATGTCGAAGCCCCGGCATTCCGTCTTTTCGAAATGCAGAGTTACTTCCCATTTGTGCAGGTATCTGACGTCAACGCATTGTGACGTCATCAATTTTCATGGAAACCAGCATGAAATTCAGGGAAACATGGTTACAAATATGACGTTTTCACAGGAATTTAATGACGTCACAATGCTTTTACGTCAGATACCTGCACAAATCGAACGTAGGCCTGTAAAATCGAAAAGACGGAATTTTACAAACTAACAATATGTAATAGCGGCAATTCGGTTGGAATAACCTCCATTGATAGATTCTATTACCTTCTTTGTATAGGCATCAACAAACTGGGAAATTGTCTTTCAACAAAACGAGACATTGCATCTCAAAATCATGTAAAGTATGACCCTATTCTTACTTAAAAACTAGCTATATGCATATCGATAGCCTTGGTTTATTGTTCAATAATTCACCGAGCCGCGATATTTTGATTGGTTCACATGACGAGGGGAAATACTGGGAAACCACGGTAAGCTGGTTAACTAATATTGTCTTGTAGCGGACTGGGAGTTTGTTGGAAATTTTACACCAGGCGAGTTCTATAGCACGTGAAAAGGCGGAGCTTAGCGCACTGGAAATTTGCTGGAGATAGTTCTATAGTGCATATTGGGAGAAAAATCATTTGATCAAACATGGCTTCTCTAAATTTGAATTAACAATGCGAAAGTCAGTCTGTCTCTGTCTCTGTCTCTCTAACCAAATATGTACAATATTATGCACAATTAATGGTTAGTACCTATTTCCACTTCAAAAAAAAAAAAAAAAAAAAAAAAAAAAAACTGAAAAATAAAACGAGTGGTTTGATATTTGATATTTTTATCTATAATCGGATCGATAGAAGAGGGGTTTAACAGAAGAGATGAAAATACGAAAGCAATAGATCGAATGACTTTACTAGCCGACAAAATAGCTTCAGTTTGTGAAATTGATCCGCTGTCTCATTTGTGTGTTGTACGTTTGAGGTTTGCAACCGTTCCAACTGAAATTTTTAATATAATTTTGCCTTGCCTTCTCGGATTTGAGACTGAATAACTGATAGGTACTTCTTTGATGTTATATAGAATGAAATATACCCACCGTTTTTAAATGAATAAGAAGAGCTATCCACTACACTTATAGTTTTATCAGGTAAAGAAATTTGTGAATTGGAATCTGCCATTTGTTCATCGCGAGGTCTTCTTCTTATATAGGCGGAGCTTAAAGGTTGTAGATCCATACTGACTGTTTGTTCAGAACTAGATTTTTCTAGCTGGTTAGTCGTTAAGGATGACCGAGAACCAGGTGTTTTTCTGGATACTTTGGGCTTAGTAGCTACAAATGGACCAGCTTTCTTTTTGAGTCGTGTATGTAATTCTGCTACCATAGCTCCCTGTTGTAATTCTTTTGGTGCTGCAAAGGAAAATAATTTCAAAGCCATGCTGGGCGGAGACTGGAAATGAATGCGATTTACATTCTTACTTTTACAATGATTTGAAGGGAGAAAGTCAGTTCAACTGTTTTATCTTTTCAAATGCACTTTCGTCTGAAAATATTACCAAATACTGCATGTTGCATAAAAATAATCATTCGCTGGTACTTCCTTTCGCGGTTTCATTGAAGTAATCTTTCGCTTAGACAATAATTTATGCCTTTGGTATCAAGATTTACTGAGATGAAATTTAGCGGTAAGAGACAGACCGCGAAAGCAGCGAAGATTTATCTACGGCGAAACATTCTTCGTATACAGTAACAGCATATATGTGCGCGAAATTCGACATTTGCATTATGGCAGTACAATAATTATCACACTATTGTCATGGAAACAATAAAAACTATGGGGAAAGGATTCATCTGTCAACTTCAAAGGAAAATAAATCATATTTGCAGCGTTGGTTGATCAAAATGCGTATAAAAGCATAGTTAAATAACATTTATTATTTTTAAAAGCTAAAATGTCATCAATTTTCAGATTTGATAAGAGATACGGAAATCCTGTCGTCGTGCTTAGGATTTATTTATCCATTAATCAGCCAAGTCGTGTTTACATATTATAAACAGAAAAAGAAATGTCCAACCTTACCATATTTAAAGACTATTAACATTTGTACCACTTTGAGTGTCACTGCTGGTGGACCAGAAGTCCATATGAAGCCAGGTCAACTTCGGTTGAAAGTCTCTTCAACGCATTCGAAAATGTCTGTTATCAAATTCTCTTGATACTTAAACGTTGGTCCTGTAGCATCATATACCACCTATCCTGCTACGTCTTTCAGTATTTTTTTGGGGCATAATACCTTAGACATAAGACATAGCAGGATGGGTGAGATATGATGCTACAGGACCCACGTTTTAAAAATTTCAAGATTTTTTGATAACAGAAAATTTCGAATGTATTGAAAAGACAGACGATCATCCGAAGTTGATCAAACTTGGCTACATGTGCCCTCGGGGATTCCTGGTCCACCAGCAGTGACACTCACCAAGTGGTTCAAATGTAAACGTCTTCAAATTAAATAGCATCATTTTAGATCAGATAAAATTTCAGCATGGACCAGACTAAAGAATCATCATCAGTGACATTTTAAGTGAAGATGTTCCAATTTGATTTTAAGATAAGTGCACCCCCTCATTTAATGCCTAACTTTCAGCTATCTATTTTGACAAGAGTCATGGAGCGTAACTAAGTGTGAATGTGCCCCAAAAACAATTAGAGTGATGCTATCGATTTTGTGAAACAATTGGAGTGAAATTATCGATTTTGTGCTGTATATAGGGATATGGTCATTATCCATATTTGTCATACATGTAGTGCAAAGATAACTTAGAATTAGAAATGGCAGAGTTAGATTCATCGAATTTCAAATATAACGATTGATTTGTCGCCAATCTTCAGTTTCTCTTTAGCTCAACCGTTGGGAATTTTAAAAGGAAATAAAAGCCTCTTTCACACTATATCGCTTTTTCAGCTTCATACTGTAAAACGAAAAAAAGATTAAATCTAGATATAAAAAATGACGGTGACTCGACGTAGATTTGGGGATTAAGTTCTGGTCATAAATGCAGCCGTACTTCTGACCTTGTATGGAGACACGAAAAATAGAAATTCATGAAATAGAATGACTCGTCTTTGGCATCGGGAACCCTTAATAACATATGACTTATGTCAAATTCTTCAGAAAAAAGCTATGCAAATTTGAAATATCGAATGAATCAATTCTAGCCTATTTCTAAACGAGAACAATGGTTATACCATCACTAATATTAGGCAATTGAATATTTCAAAAATGTAAAATTAAGCGCAGATGTGACATTTCTACCGAAATGAAGCGGCGGGTGTTGCATGCAAGCAGGAGATGCTTACTCTTCCTGGGTACCTGGTCTCGCTCCCATATCGGGAGTTCGCTTCTTTTCATCTGGTGGAGGTTTTTGTTTGTTTACTTTGGTTCCTGTTTTGTCCTGATTTTGTATGCCTTCGGTTTCTGATTTTCTGAATTATCGATTTTGTGCTGTATATAGGGATATGGTCATTATCCATATTTGTCATACATGTAGTGCAAAGATAACTTAGAATTAGAAATGGCAGAGTTAGATACATCGAATTTCAAGTATAACGATTGATTTGTCGCCAATCTTCAGTTTCTCTTTAGCTCAACCGTTGGGAATTTTGAAAGGAAATAAAAGCCTCTTTCACACTATATCGCTTTTTCAGCTTCATACTGTAAAACGAAAAAAAGATTAAATCTAGATATAAAAAATGACGGTGACTCGACGTAGATTTGGGGATTAAGTTCTGGTCATAAATGCAGCCGTACTTCTGACCTTGTATGGAGACACGAAAAATAGAAATTCATGAAATAGAATGACTCGTCTTTGGCATCGGGAACCCTTAATAACATATGACTTATGTCAAATTCTTCAGAAAAAAGCTATGCAAATTTGAAATATCGAATGAATCAATTCTAGCCTATTTCTAAACGAGAACAATGGTTATACCATCACTAATATTAGGCAATTGAATATTTCAAAAATGTAAAATTAAGCGCAGATGTGACATTTCTACCGAAATGAAGCGGCGGGTGTTGCATGCAAGCAGGAGATGCTTACTCTTCCTGGGTACCTGGTCTCGCTCCCATATCGGGAGTTCGCTTCTTTTCATCTGGTGGAGGTTTTTGTTTGTTTACTTTGGTTCCTGTTTTGTCCTGATTTTGTATGCCTTCGGTTTCTGATTTTCTGAATTATCGATGTTGTGCTGTATACAGGGATATTGTCATTATCCATATTTGTCATTTAGGGTGACATGATTAGGTTAAATTAAATAAATATAGACGATTCTTTTGTTTGCTTAAAGACAAAAAAGAAGATGAAATTGTACTTACGTAATTCTTTCAAATTTGTACATTCTACATCTTCTTCGAATGTGTCATCAGTCTGTTGAACTGAAATTTATTTACAAGAATATGACTAAAACCATATAGATGACATAATTTCAATGAAATAAACAACAATCAAATCGTACATTAATACAACAATTTATACGCATAACTGCCCTGCTTTGGATGTCATAATGTATCAAATGGTTTTCCGATCGGGTATTTGGACCTACTGTGCCTCCCTACCTTAAAACAATTCTTTAATCTTATTAAACTCAACCGAGAGAAGCTCTGATGTGTTATTGTAATAGCGAGCCGTCCGCCGCAAACTTTTTAGCATTTTCGACATCTCTTCTGCGACCACTGCACAGAAGACAGGAAATAAGTACTCAAGGTCGTCTTCAATACGACGTGTGTTTTTCGTGCCGATCGGTCAACAAATATGACTGCTAAGGGCTCTGATTTGCTGACGCATTTTCGACATCTCTTTTTTGACCGCAGCACATAATTTATCAAAACCTTACAGGAATTTGATTGATCAAAATGGCTATCGAATGCTCTGATTTGCTGACGCATTTTGATTGCTCCATAACTTATGCATAGCATTTCACAAAACCTTACATTATCAAGATTCTACTATTACACCAAATTTGCCACTTTCAGCTATTCATCTGTACCTGAGGTGAGCAGTATATCCTCTTGTTTTATTTCATAAACGTTGGACAAACTTATGAACATCTGTGGAAATATGGTAATACAAATTCGACAAAGAAGTACAAAGTTTAGAATGGTATTTAGTACATAAAATATAAACAAATTAGCTACAACTAAACGGGTTTTTTCCTAATAAAAGCACAAACACTCAATTACACGCATACTGGAAGAAATATTTCAATCTACTGAAGTCTTTTTCGTCAATACATTAGCAAAGATGTTTTATATGTAATTTTATCAAATAATTGAAAACAGTAATTATTAAATATTGATAATACATAATTAGACATTAATATTATTATCACTATTATATTGTTACATTATATAATAATATCATAATTATTATAACTCATACCGCTACTGTAACTCTTCTTTTGGGACGAATGATCGTTCTTTGAACAAGCGGATCTGCACTTATAGCAAACACACATTGCTTCTTGAATACTCATACCTGCAATTTGCATATGGGTGATGCTTCCTTCATAAAGATATGTACAGATATGCGACTGAAATGGGGTATAAATTTAAAGTCATCCAATATATGAATGGGTATCATTTTTTAACCTATCAAATTTATGTATCTGGTTAAATATTATAAGTAACATAGTGTGTAGTTTATATGGGGTTAGTTAATTTCATATGGGACGAAAGCGAAGCTCAATATATTCAAGAATGGGTAGGGCGCTAGCAATTCAAGCGAAAATTCATGACGCGTCTTATTAAAGGAATTCTAAATTGAATTGATACATGAAACTCATTTATTTAATCTTTGAACGAATTAGAAATTCCTGTCCGAGAAGGTTAAGTCAAAATGGAATTGTAATCCAATATTGAATTTTTAATCATTAAATGATGACCCGTATCATCTACAATAAACAGAGACAAACACTTTTCAACCTGTTGAGATATCGACGATTGAATCATATTGATACATGCATCAATATATGCTCATTTGACCCCTTACGCCAACATCTGAGCCAACGTGAGACATTAATATAAGTTGTGTAAAATAAATAAAGTTTACGTTTTTAATATATGCATCAATTGCTGAGATAATTAGCGGAAACTGTTATCACCGACCGACCGACAGACAGAGGCAAAGATCTATGCCCCCTTTTCTTCGAAGGGGATGGGGTGCATAAAAAGCTGATAAAATCGAAATTAACTTCGAGTGTACTGTTAAAGAGTCGTGCAAATAAGTATTTCAATTAGATGTTTTCAGCTTGGAAATTAAGAATTTCTGCTCTGACCATTTGTTAAAATTTCCACTGCTGCATAATTTTGCCCTTTCAGAAGGTCCAGGACAGCCATACTAAATACAGATCCTATCATTTAGTGTTCCTAAAAATAATCAATATTAATAATTGAAACATTCTTTTTCTACATGCAAAGTTTCATCAATTTTTTACCGTTGGTTTCAAAGCTGCCCCAAAATTGGCCGTAAATGTGACGTTAAAATTAACACACTTTAGGTAATGAAAACAGTTACAAATCTTCGGTAGAGGCAGAATATTAATAAATTCTGTATTTTACATTCAGATATGATGTCGGCAATGGGATATGTATAGAATCATAAATGATCACTAAGACTTTTTTAAGAAATAGACGAAAGGTGATACATTTATGTCTATTTTCAGAACATCTTTGAGATAAGTTTATGTCTATTTTCAGAACATCTTTTGAGTTGTTAATTTTTAATAATAAAGTCAGTTTATCTAAAACCCTATCATTTATTTTCCGTACAAAGTTGATATTATCTTCTTCATATGTCAATAAGTTCCGAATAGAATTTGACCATCAGGTTTCAAGTTATAGTGATTTTGTTAACCCCTCCCCCTTAATTTACGTTACTAATCTAATGCCAATGTAGCCGTTTCTATTATTGCGTCATAATTGATCTAGAGCTTTCCAATGGAATTAAAATACCTATTTATCATAGAAATTAGGTTCCAACAAATATGTATCTTACCTTTTTTAACTCTATGCCTTACTAGGCAAATGCAAACAATCATGATTATAGCAATAGGCACTAGGACCGATGAAAGTATGATTATCAATAACAAATGATCCTTCTGTGTTCTTCCCCTTCATTGAAATAAAAAAAAAAAAACGGATCAGATAAGAATAATACCGCATACCATATAGTCCATAGTATTTTCTCAACTCAGTAATTCAAAAATAAACGAATGATTTCAACCGTGTACTTTCTCATTATTGAAAAGTTAAGAAAAATAATTCATCTTAGAACTTTGGTTTCATCATACGTATTATGAAGATTTTTAATTAAAAAAAAGAGTAGACACGAACTATTGCTTTTCGATTTACAGAGTTACGTCGCTTGGAGAGTCAGGCGCTATACAAAAACAGTAGGTGTCGCTACTTCCTTGTAAAACACTTCCAGTGTAAAATCTGAATAGCTAAATTGGACCTTTAAAAATGGCTATCCTGGTCATGTGATGCACTAAACCTAATAATGTCCGTTTGCGTGGGTACTATTCTCTCATAGTGTTGCTTATGGAAGGTAAATAGTGCCCGAGCGTCAGCGAGGGCACTATTCCTTCCAAAAGCAACACTAAGAGAGAATAGTACCCACACAAACGGGCATTAATAGGTAAATAGTCGTAAATGACTAGTGTTTATCAATTTTAAAACACGTGATAGCTATGGATGTTTATAACATGACACGTGATAGCTCTACATCATGCGAAGTACGCTGAATGTATTTTTACGGCCTTGTGACGTCTTTATTTCTCAAAAAAGGCAGCATCGTTTAAGCATGACGTTTTCCTACAAAATTTTACTGGATGATTTGAAAACACTTAATTCACAACATATTTTTATAGAATATCTATGAACCGCTTTAATTGCACTTAATTCGAATATGGCAACATTTTACGATTGTTACGACTAGGCAGTTTTGTGATTAAAATTGTATATGTCCATATCTACATTTATTGTCATTAAAAACAGCAATCTTAATGCATGATCTTGAATGCATATCTACTGTACGTCTTGGAATAACGTTAACTACAGGCATGTGTAGATGGAAGGTTTATACGTACTTAATATGGATAACTATATCGTTTATTATTATATCTCGTATGAATAATTCTATAAAACGCGTAATCTGATTGTTTTAGATAGTCACGTGCCGGTTTTGCTAAAACATCGAGTTCTATCCAGGGCCAGGGAGAATAACAATCGAGTCACCCCTCCTTCGGGTTCATCTCTCTTATTCCTTCAGACCTACCCTATCTGGAAATCGATAACGCTAGAGGGGATACGAAGTCAGGTGCGCGGAGGTACCATGCGCAGACGACAATAAAAAAGGGAAAACGCTAATTAGGAAGATATTACTCATTCATAGAGTAAATTCCAAAGATTTGATTAATTCGGTATAATAAATAATTTATTGCAAGGTAGTTCGAGGGATGTGAAAATTTACTCAGCCGTAGCCCTAGGGAAATATGATTTTTTAAGCAGAATAAATCTTCATATCCCTCTCACTGCCGTGCAATAAATGTATATTATCATAATGCATATGGTCATCAAATGTCTGCGCCGGGTGCACAGTGGTGTACATCAACCTATGTATTGTCAGTTTTGTACCATGGAATTGTACGTCTGTCTTTATGTGTTTACGGTTAGAAGTGGGTGCTAAGTGTAAATCTAGCTTGCTGTTACTCTTTGGTTCATTGCTTGTTGCAATCCAGCTGGTTTTTTTTTTTCAGGGATTGTTTTATTTGCTTTTATTAGATTACCTGTCGAGTGTGATTTTGAAACACCCAGGATCTGCAAGGGAAAAAAGAAATATGAAATATTTGAATGGATGCGAACATACCTTATCTAAAATTGGTAGAATTGAATAATGATGCACTAGGTTTATAAAGAATTGTGCGATAAATGAATTTTTACTAGGTGTATATGTGCTGTGCTTTTTTCATGATTTGAATAGATTGACGTAGGCAGTAGAATGCAAAAAAATATTCGTGCACCAAATGCGCGTTAAAAATCATCAAAGAAGTACCTATCAGTTATTGAATCTCAATGTCGAGAAGGCAAGTCAACATTATTAGAATTTCCATTGCAACGGTTGCGAACCCCAAGGTGCCTGGGGAGAGTCAGCGTCTCCTGATTGCATGTAAATGATTCATCAGTAATGCCCGAGACCGAAAGAGAGGAAATCGAAATAGTTAATACCAAAATTGTTAACATTTCCTTAAATGATTGCCTAAGAAATAGCTTTGGAAAGAGATAAGTCATGCGGGAGATATTCCTTAGATCTGTATTCCTATCGTTGGCACTCGAATTAGAGTAATTAGAAGCTTTTAATATTATTCGACGTCACCCTAATTTCGTTTCTTCATTTAAGAAATATTACGTCAAGAGTACGCATCTCTAAGGTATGCAGAATGCGTACCATGATGTCCTTTTAGAACAATCTGAGATGCTTGCCCCACAAATCCCTCTATATCCACGCTTGATTTAAACTGGTTAAAATTCAAAGTTTGGATGAATCGCCGAGTTAATGCGAATTGGAAAAATATGTCTGACGAATTGTTCGAGGCAAACCCGTAACATAGTCATAGTATTACGTTAATACATGTAGCTGATTTTCCAGTAGATTCATTGGCGGACAGACACCAGATATTACAAAATTTGGCGATTTTTTTATTGTGACGTCAAAATATAAAACATGACAACGAATAAAGTCAGTGCGATCAATTATCACGTCACAATTCAAAATTCTGCCAAATGATGTTATGTCTGGTGCCTGTGGTCATGAATGATTTCTGGTTAATGGACTATTAATGGAATAAGAACGAGAGAGTGACGGACACGTATAAAGACCAATTAAATGAAACTATTCAAACCCAAACTAAACTAAGACATCATGCAAAAATGAACTCTAGTCTTTATAGTATCTGACACGTACATGTCTTGTCCACGCTGCAAATTCATCGGTTTCTAATTTAAAAACGTGTAATAATCGTAGTTTATTCACTCACATTTGAACATGTCGGTTAGACTATATCCTGAGTGATTACTTGGCGGACATCCAGACACACCTTCTTTACACTGCATAAATTCGCTATCCATCACAGGCCCAATGTCTTCATGGCAAAATGCTAGAACTGGACAGCCTTATAGTGAAAAATAGAAACGTTGTGAATGAATTGTATGCGCAAGTGGATGATTATATCAGATATTCATGGTATTCGATTTCGATAATTCTGGTTGAAAAAGAAGAAGATAATCTCACATGCTTTAGATTCTTGCAAAGTTATAACGGATCAGCTATATAAAATGATCTATATATGAAGCAATATGTGGATCTAAGAAAACATAAAAGAGCAATGTCCTAAGGGAACAAAAAGAAATTGAAATTAAGAATCTTACTGTTAAAAATGTAGTGTTAAACTCAGATCAGAATATGATTTACCTGATATTTTAGGATCTACGTTTCTCTCGTATATACAGGTTTCGGCAAGTGTCATGTTGATGTTCATTAAGCACATGTAATTCAATGGAAGTGTGCAGTTATATTCACGTGACCTTTCCCTCCATCTTTTCTCTGTGTCAGGACATGTGTTAACCTTCGTGAAGCAGTCATACGTCGATGACACGTACGTTAGGTGATACAGTAACATGAGCTGTATGATCCTCGTCATTGTATCACTATGATTGGGCGAGCAATCTATCAGATCAGAATGAAAAATATGGATAATGACCATATCCCTGTATACAGCACAAAATCGATAATTCAGAAAATCAGAAACCGAAGGCATACGAAATCAGAAACCAAAGCAAACAAACAAAAACCTCCACCATATGAAAAAAGGAACTCCCGATATGGGAGTAAGACGAGGTGCAAAGGAAGAGTAAGCATCTCCTGCTTGCATGCAACACCCGCCGTTTCAATTTGGTAGAACTGTCACATCCGGTTTCTTCCATTTCGGAAGACATAGAGTACAATCTTTGGTTAGATGGGTCAAATGGTCTATGACAGAATATCATACACCATTCTGGAGAGTGGGTCATCATAGTGTATGACGAGTTCCCCATATCGACCGACCGTAGAACTTCCTCAGTGACGATGTTAGTCGGTCACAAATATATCCCTGACTGAGAAACTTATCTGAAAGACGCCTAGCTCTCAGAACAAAATACTTATTGTACTTGCTCTGGTATAGCGTATCAACTTGTATCAGTTCTATTAAAGATGTTATGCTCTGGCATACGATATAATCTGGCATAAAGTATCAGTTGTATCAGTTATGCTGAAGATGGACCATCAAATAACTGAAGATGGAACATCAAATAACTGAAGATGGAACATCAAATAACTGAAGATGGAACATCAAATAACTGAAGATGGAACATCTTCAACATAACTGATACAACTTCCTTCAATGTGTTACGGAATTTATTGATTCAGTTACTCTCGTTAAAACCTTACAACAAACTGACACTTCTGCTTTCTTTGTCGACTTCACTGTGCTAGATTTCAATTAATATGAATGATTTTCACCCTTCATCTATATGGTGAAGAACGATCTTCTATCTTTTTTTTCAGTTTGTGGATGTATCATATTAACTTCAGGATCTTCTTTAACTCATTCGTGTCACACTTATGCCCTTTGCCGTGTGACGCTCGTAAAAAAGTTCCCCGTGAGGAGTTTGACAGTAAGTGTTTTGAATACGTTTCCCTGATATGGTCGCCATGGCAATATAGACATAACCTCAGATAGTGCATGCATTTCATATATTGTTTTCATTTTCGTGCGTAATCATCGACGGTGATTGCGGCTAGTTAACAGGGGATGCTTACTCCTCCCGGACACCTGGTCCCATCTCTAGCTCGCTAGGGGTCTGTCGATGCTCAATTTGGTGTTTTATTGTGAGTGCTGTTGAGATTATCGTCAGGATCTTCTTTAACTCATTGGTTTCAAGATTGTAAAATTCAAAATAGTATGCTTTTGTAAATTTGATTTCTATTAACATGTGTTTCACAACAATATCCCTCATCATGAACTTTAAGTCCGATGTCGAGTTTGCTCTTCACTGTTTATTGGTGTAAAATAAAGAAAATCCTCATGTATGCCTGTTTAAAATGAAGAATAATACAGAAGACCTTCTTGAAAGAAGTTTCAAACCAATTTCAATGCTAAATCCTCATCAGTGATGCTTTCAGGATTGTTACCTTGATGAAATTTTTGAATGAAATGACGATTTTCCGAAACAGCAAAATAATATATGATGTCAAATAGCTGATTCTCCACTAGATTCTTTAGGCGGACAGGCACCAGATATCACAAAATTAGGCGTTATTTTCAATATGACGTCATAATAGAAAACATGATGTCACAATAAGAAATGTTGCCAAATGTTGTGATGTGTGGTGTTTGTGCATATAAAATCAAGGTTTAAAACGGTAATAAACATTTTCTGGAAAATGGACTATTGATAATTATAGGACCAAAGACAGCTTCTTTCAGGCGACAGAGCTGAAAATAAGTAATTATTAGAGGTATCAGCACCATGCATGTTACTCTTTTGATGATTTTTACAAATAAGGACGTATTGGACTTTTGGACGCACGATCAATTTTTCTCAAACTTTCTGTAATTATTTATCAATTGCTTGCCCTTTTAATTAAGAAGGTATAAAGTTGGAAGATTCCGTATTAAGAGGCCGTGTCAGTAACCATTGAGCTTTGAGCTATTTAAACATGGAAAGTGCAAAAAATTAGATTTTCCTAATTCTTTTAAATTTTGTTACCCTTTGGTTGTAGTTGAAAAAAATTGATGAAGTTTGCCTTAACACCATTTCGTTACCATGGTAACGGGCAATGAAAGTACAAAAAACGTGATTTTATCTACTTTTTCAAATAATTGCCTTGATTAGAACTTCATCTATATAATAAATAGAATTGTATCCCAAGACAACTCCCTTACACCAAAAGGGATTATTTTGATACACCAGAAAGTGATTTCGTAGTATATGGACTGTACTGAGAGGTACAATGGCAACTGAATGTAGCGTAAAATTGACGAAGTTTAGGCCTATTCGGAACATATTTTTTCAAATGCACAACACCGCTGATGCATTTCGGCAACATCAACTGAGAGACCATATAATAAACTGTTTGTTTAAAAAGTAAAATTGGGTATACACTAACGCATAATCGTTGTATAAGTTAATGAAATAAGCTAATCATGCAATTTGGTGTGGAACTCTCTAATATGGAGAATACGAAATGTCATATTGCGGACAAGAAGAGATGGGACATAGAGCGCACACAAAATTGAAAGAGGATTATTTACTATTTTAAAAGGTTGAATACAGTTACATTTCTCATCTTTTTAAATTCAGAACTTTAATACAAAATCATTCATCAAGCATTCTGGAGTTGGCACATGTGTATGTCTACATGTATTGCTGTATCATACGGAACTTAGTTCTCATTGAATCCATCATATATTCTCTAAGATTCCTTCCTACACAGTATATTCGCCCTTATACTCAACAGTCTAGTTTCTTTTTTTTTTAGTTTCGACACATGAACAGGATGGAAGGTCATTTTAAAGAATAAAATTTATTTATTTTTTATTGTTCAAAGTGTTTAAGCTAGTTTTGTAATATTGTTTGCGTATTCATTTTCAATATGAATAAGACAACATCTTTATTTTATATATTTCTTTTTTTTAATCATTGTTTCAATACTTTTACTAGTAATTTAATCTTTTGATATATATTAAAGCATTTACAGGCCTGGGGTATACATCTTTCAATCTGTGATTGCTTCTATCTCAGGGAGATAATCCAAATAGCAAAACGAAAAATCGGAGAGGGGTTATTTTTCTTTATTGTTTGCTTATTTGTTAGTTTATCGGGATAGTTTGTGGTTGTATGGAAATGTTTTTGGTGCCTCTTTCGTAAATCAGCTCCAAATTATATATAGTAAAACGAAAAGGGAAAGGGGGGGGGGGGTGTATGAGTAATCATTATTCTTTTATAATGCACTTGACTACTTGTTCATTTGAAGTAAGTGTAAGACACTCTTATCACATTGAAAACATAACCAAAAGCTTACATCTTCTAAGGAGAAAAATGAGGGACTGGGGAGTGATTAACTTAGTGTTAGTTGAATTTCGAAGATCACTGCATTGAAATCAAAGACAATAGTTTTTGTTTTTGACCAAATATATAGCATTGTATAAAACACCTACAGATTGCGCAGCTCACTTCTGAAATCGGAAAATTGAAGTTTTGTCTACTTTGTTGGCAAATTTTCAAATTGAAATTTATATAGTTGGATAGAACGGTGTAAGATTAATGTCCGTATGACTAATACAAAATACATGTATTACGCTCGAAGTGAAAGAAAATAGATGGGAAGTTTAACGTGACGTCGCCGATGTTTAACATTGATGCCTCATTCACACGGTTGCGCAATTTTATTTCGAAATAATACATTTGTTTCGCAATAAGTTTTTTTGCGTTCACACGAGACCGAAACTATTGCGCAATAAAAGGCCAATGAACATGCACGAGAATCATGGATTAAAATGTACAACGGATAACTTAATGAAATATTGTTCGAATAATTTTCCTAAAGTCTAAATTTAAGGCTTTTTTGAGATGTAGCCTATATAACAAAACATTAATTTATTTGTCATTTCAGTCTAGAACATGACGTCATTCAATTATGATGTCATTCTCGAAAAGGGGTCCAGACTTATAGATATACGAAAAATCGGAATCTCTCAATGGAATCTTAAAAATAGAGACGTCGAATAGTTATATTCGTAAGTATAACGATCTCCTTCTCTTGTCATGATGATGCGCATAAGTGAGATTTATTGCGCATCAGTTTCGCTTAAGCGTTTGATGAGCAATAGAGTTATTGCAAAAAAACCTGAAAATTTATTGCGCAATAGATTTTGTCGTGTGAACGCAAAAATATTTATTGCGCAACGAATTTACGTTTATAGCGCAATAAACTCTCCGTGTAAACGAGGCATGAGTCTATGGAGAACGTCAACGATGTTACGCTGAAACTTACATAGAAAAATCCCCCTCTAAAACTATTTTCCTTGACTGTGAGCGTAGTATTACATTTTGAGTTACGAGATTTCGAGATCTATCACCCTATCGAAGGGAAAATAAATTTTTCATACAGGGAAACCCTTATTTTATGCTTGAGAAATTTATTACTTTAAGGTTCATCTTCTTTTCGTTGGTTGCTAAGGTATACATTGTGTTGCTAAGGAAGTTTGTCTTTTGCCACACTATGTGTCTCCATAAAAATTCACATGTTTTAAGACATTATCTTGAAATATTATAATTCTTAAACTCCATTACTTTTCTATGAAAATTTGGTGTCTTAAACCTGTTGAATAAAAAAAAAAAAAGGTTGTCCACATCTTAATTGCACGAGAAAAAAAAACCCCATAATAATTGCAAATTTCGATTTGAACCCCCCCCCCCCCTCCCATGAATTAGATTGAATTGAAGACTTGACCTTCCAATTTTTTTTTATGAATTATGAAATATGATAGTTTGGACAACATCAAGGATTGTTGAGCTTTCTCAATTTTCAATTCATAGAATAGCATATTTTTGCATATACATGTACTCTAAAATTCAAAACCTTGTCTGTTGCCATAGTAACCATAAACAAATTAATAAACAAAAAAAAAAAGGAGTATGAGAAGGTTTTCACCTGGTAAAGTTCTTTTCATTACATGTCTAAAAATGTATGATATGTCATTCGAATCTATCAAACCCTTGAAAAGAAAACGCTCAAACTCTACTTTTATTTTCATGAGATTTTCTACATCCAAATACAATAACTCTGCATAAGAAATATTTAGATGACAACCATATACAAGTGACCTGTCACTTCCTAAAACAGTTATACATCCGGCAAACATTATCAAGATTCATCAATTCTTTGTAGAGAAAATGCCCTGCAACCGTGTATGTTATTGAAAATGAATTATGATATAAAATTTCATCAGAACCAAAATTCTACTTTAATGAATGCTACAGAAAATATATATGGAGAATTTTACATATTTCTGCTGTTGAAGACACAAAACAGTGATTTTTCAGTCATTTTCACTGATTTATATGGCATTGCTTGTTACCATGACAACGCGTATAAAACATCTTTTTCAAGATTAAATGTTCAATATTGACATTTATATTGTTTAACTTGTTATGTTGCAGCATTATCGAGTCATTTTAGCCATTTTTAAAATTTTGACTTTCCACCCAAAGCTTGATGCTTATTGACAGGGCCTCTTAATGATATAAACACTTTTCATGCCTCGTACTAATTTCAGCCTATGACGTTGCAGTATTCCGGTCACGTGGTGTCCTATCTTGACGCCTAGGTAGGTCACTAAATTTTCAAACGTCAAAAAATTTCGCAGAAAACGTTACGAAATGGTTCTTGGCATGATAAATTCGTTATAGGGTTTATTCCTGTCATACTTCCTATTCAAAGTAGGTGTGTAAATATATAGGGGATTCGGCCTTCGGCCTCACCACGACAGATTTATACACCTACTTTGAGTAAGAAGTATGAAAGGAACCTACTTTGAGTAGGAAGTATGACAGGAACAAACCCTTTAACTAATATTATTTCCTGTTGCAGTGTGGAACAGTAAAACTCGTTCCCTGTGACATGGATGTTTTGAAGTGTATCAATCATTTATTTCCAGCTCTGTCGCCTTAAAGAAGCTTTGTTCTGACACTTTAACAATTTGATATCATAAATATTATTTGGCTATTTTGGAAACTTGTCATTTCATTCAAAATTATAATCGAAATTAAAGGAGGTTAACATCTGAGCACCATCCATCCAATACTGTTTTTAGCACAGGTTTTATTTGGATAATACTACTCGACCTTACAGGAAATTCGGAGCCACACGCTCTCTGTAAAGTAAATACACAAATCTAATTAAACAAATAATCAGACGGCGCTTCTAAACTTAATTTTGGCTGTGTCTAAAATAATTCTTTGACTGGAAGCATCACTGATGAGGATTTAATATCAGAAACACGTGTCTGGTGCATAATAAATTGGTGTGAAAATTTCGTCAAGAGGGTATAAAGGTGGAACACTTCCGTATTCTTGATACTCACAGACACACTTTTAACCACAGAATCTTCGTAAATTCCATACTCTTACATATGGAAAATTGTGTTTCAAACAAAGGGAGCATACTGGAATAAAAAGTGACACTGTCTCTAAACAAATGCCAATTTTGTGCCAATCGGCTGCATTAGATAGTAAAATCATTAAGAAATCTGTGAACGGATCCGTGTCAAAATCAACAAAAGGATGAACGATGACCAAAGATAATTAATGGTTAAATGAGAAGAAAAAAACTTTAGGATTGAAAAATTAAAAGACTAAAGATTTCCTATTCTTTATTCTAAAATTTCCATTTTCAACACGTTCTCAAAAGTGATATCCGTTTTCCTGTAATGTTAACTATCAACAAAAAAGTATCCCTTCTTATGAATGAAAATAAAAGCCAAACATTTGATCCAAGAACTTTCGATCTACAATTTTGGCACTACAAGTTCTCTTTATTGTGCAGAACGATTGCCACATTAGGAAAACATAGTAGAAATGCCTACTGTGCATAGAGACATATTTTGTCAATTCGGTCTTTTCGAAATACAGAGTTACTTACCATTTGTGCAGGTATCTGACGTCAACTCATTGTGACGTCATCAAATTCTATGGAAACCAGCATGAAATTTTGGGAAACAGGGCTATATATATGACGTTTCCAAAGAATTTAATGAAGTCACAATGCTTTTACGTTAGATACCTGCACAAATCGAACATAGGACTGTAAAATCGAAAAGACGGAATATGATCATTATTATGTCTGGTCCATGCTGCAAATTCATCTGTTCTTAAATGATGCTATTGAATTTGACGACCTTTAACACTTCTACTTACATAACTACATAGAATTATTTAAATGCAGTAAACGAAGATGAAAACTGAGTCCAGTGATTGTCCGTATCTCATGAGAAATAAAATTTCCCTATTGATATTCCTTGCAATTGGCTGAAACCCGTGCATTGTATTTTCTACTACCAACAGTCGTATCAGTATATCGCATTTCTGGTAGAACTTTGCTTTGTGTATGGTCATTGATAGCTTGTGATCAATATTTCAATAAACTTATGCATGATGCATTTGTTTTAGTAAGCTATTTTGCTATGGATGTGTCCTAGCTAGTCCCAAATCAATATTTTCTTTCCCAGTTAAAAAAGACCAGTTAGTCATAATGTATACGTAGGTAAAGGACTTTTGGAAATTTGACCTTCACCATTCCACTTCCCTTATGTAAACATCAGAGTCTATTTGCTTTGACTATGATATCCTATGTAATGTGAAAAAAGGAATAAGCGGACCATACAAGTTTAAATCTTATCAGTGTATGTACTCGTAATTGCAGCAATACGACTTAATCATTTCTTGCGTTCGACAATATAACAGTCGTCAAATCGCACAATGACCGATATAAACCTATATCTATCGAATATTTTTCAATTGCTTATTCATCTGTTTTATAAAACTACACGTACACGTTTAGCGTACAATTGATGTTGTTTTGTACCTGTACACTTTGTATGTTCAGTGTATCAAAGTCATAAATTAACTAAAAAATATTCCATCCTGGCTTAACTGAAAGGCCATTGAGATTTTAGAGCTTATATCACTATCCTTTAGTTTCTATTTACATTGGATCTGATGTTAAGCGCTTTTGTATGAAGATGTCCTCTTTTTTGCCTTCTAAACTTGATCAAGATCGACGTTCTCTTTGAAAGTTATATTTGTTTGTTTTTGGATAATAGGTATCTACTATCAATTCTAAAACGAAGGAGGGGATCTCCAACAACACTCGGTTGCAGTACCGACAGCAAAACCCCAAAACTTCCAGTGCAAAAATACAGAGCAGACACGCACAGAAAGAGACACAAAAGGTACCAGGAACGCCGAATCACATAGAAACATTAAACGCAAATGACTATACATAAACCAACGAGACCAATGGGTAATCGGTGTCCGTTAGCGTACCTGAGATAATGCATTCCGATATAAATATGAAATGCTATGTATATTAAGTTTCATGATAAATAATTGTTGTACTTTTACAAACACAATTACACGTACCTTAAACATTTGAATTTCGAAAGGGATTGTCTGATTATAGTTTAAAAAATCTTCTTTCCCATATGCGAGTATACACAGGTAAAACATATATGAAATACACTTGACAATGTATATTGACAAACTAAAACTTTGTACTCAGATCAATAGATCATGTACAGAGGAATAGTGGGCTTTAATTCACTTGATATATTAAGAAAACCAGTGTCAATGTAAACCAACCAGAAATCATCGCAGATCACCTGTTTAATTGTTTGAAGAACAGCAAGGCCATATGTTCGCACTATATAAACAACCAGACAATTGCCCGTGCACGGACCATTTGGAATGGGATTTTTAAAAAAAGGAACGTTGACATGAAAGATTTCATAGTTTAGATGTGTTGTAAACATGCATACTGATAGGAAAACCTTGTGCGTTTAGATACGATATTTCAGTGAATGTATAAAAAGTAGCAGTACATTTTCAGCGAAATAGGCACTCTCCGTTTGACTTTTTATTTGAAATTTGGGGGGGGGGCTAACATTTATCTACCCATGCAGAAAGTAGGTAATATATTTAAAACGTCCCTCCCGCTTTTGCATTTCCCCTCAAAATATTGGTGAAGTACAGTCCTTTAAGAAACATAAGTACGCCTTATGTGAAAATGTGAAAACAGTGTCGATTAGGTCTCTGCCTTGTGATGCGAAAAATTGGAAATGGGAAAGGGGGGCTACATTCATCTACCCAGAGAGTAGGTAGGGGAAAAGGGGGGGGGGGGGTTAAAATAAGTCCAATGGGAAAAGAGCTTATGATCTACATTCTTAAAAAATAGCATAACATAAGATCTCAACTCAAAGGTAAACCAGGGTATTTTTTAATATCGCAGATCAGAATGAGATGCTTTTTTCTATTCAAATTCAATACATGTTTACCGTACGATTTCGTAATTAACATTGTCACATACAAATCTTGGCCTTGGTATTAATTAATGTTTAACGTCTTCAAATTCATTAGCATCATTTTAGAGCAGATAAATTTACAACATGAACCAGACATGCACGTTTCGGGTATTTAACCCTCGTCGGTGATCCTCAATCTAAACAATGTTATATGGCTAAATTCTATGAAAATTATGTCCTAAATATACCGAAAGACGTAGCGAGATGGCTGGGATATGGTGCTACAGAACCCAGGTTTTAGAAAATTTGAGTACACAGAAATTTTCAAATGCGTTTGGAGAAACGACCATCTGAAATTGATCGAACTTGGCTACTTGTGCCCTCGGGGACTCCTGTTCCACCAGCAGTGTAACTCGTCAAGTGGTACAAATGTTTAACATCATCAAATTCATTAGCATCATTTTAGAGCAGATAAATTTACAACATGAACCAGACATGCACGTTTCAGGTATTTAACCCTCGTCAGTGATCCTCATTCTAAACAATGTTATATGGCTAAATTCTATGAAAATTATGTCCTAAATATACCGATGCAGCGTGGAACTGGCTAAAAAATAAGTATTTATTTAGTAGTATAGCTTTTTAGTAGATTTACTCGTTGATTTAATAGATAAAGTTTTTGGGATTTTTTTTTGCTTTCTAAATCTTATCACGATCGATATTCTTGATGTTTTGGATAATATATATTTTAGCTGGATCGATATATTATTTTACAGTACCTGAGATGATGCACTCCCATATACATTTGAAATATTGTGTATCAGGTTAATGATAAATAATTGCTGCACTTTTACACACACAATTACACGTTCCTTAATCATTTAAATCTCCCAGGGATTGTCTGATGATAGTTTTAAAATATCCTCTGTCATATATACGAGAATACACAGGTAAAACATATGAAAAATACACGCGACAATATATATTGACAAAATTATACTTTGGACTTTGATCGATAGATCATGTACAGAAGAAGACTGTTTACGGCCTAGTAGTTTTTTTTTTTCATTTTATATCTGCGGCAAAGCAGTTTCGTTGTGAAGCAGTCAGAAAATAAAGAAAGACACTATCGCAGATCACCTGTTTACTTGTTTGAAGAGTAGTAAGGCACCTCATAAACAATGCTCCTACTCGTGGATTCGTCCTAAGTCGGCACCGGTTGCCCATTGGTCTCGTTGGTTTATGTGTAGCCTTTTGTGTTTCATGTTTCTATGTTGTGAGTTGGTGTTCCTTATCCCTTTTGCGTCTCTTTCTGTGGGTATCTGTTCTGTGTTTTTTAGCATGGGTGTTTTGGGATTTTGCTGTGGGTGCTGCAACCTAGTGTTGTTGGAGATCCCCTCCTTTCTTTTAACAGATAAAGGTATTCTTGTATACAATGGTCAAATTGATACAATGAACGCACAGCTAGGTAATTTTGTTCTCAAGATACAGTTCATAATAGAGAGGTACCTTTGCACATAAGGATTAAGGAACATTAAACATCTAGTATATGCTTTTATACTCTCCAAGTTCAGTAATAATAAATAAATGTTTATTTTTTTTCCTTTGATCTATTTAAATAAGTAATATAGAAGAAATATTTCATATCAAAATAGAGTACAGCCAACGTTAAGATAACAGATAGAATTTCATTTTGCATTATTTCATAAAATAATGTATATAGATAAGGGAAAACACACACAGAGGTATACAGTTTATGGGGTTTTTTTTAAAGATAAGGGTACCTCCTTACATTTCTCAGTAATTTCGACATTCTATTTCTATAAAACCTAACAGTTCAAAATTAATGATTTTGACATTCTTTCGCTTGATCAAAGGGTTAGCAATAGAAAAAGACCAAGCGTTAGTTGTCGGTCGATGCTCCATTTGGTGCTCTATTGTGGGTGCTGTTGAGATACGTCATGATCTTCCTTCACTCATTTTTACATCATTGATTAAAGATTGACACGCGAGCGTCAACAGTTACTATGTTAAATGTCTTCAAATTCAATAGCATAATTTAAGAACAGATCAATTTGCAGCATGGATCATTTTACAGCATGAAGCAATTTGCAATATGTAAGCTAAGGACCCGTTCAGGACGGTAGCTTATTCTAAATATTTAGTCCCCTACCGGCAACGCCGAAGGGGACTCTTAGTTTCCTCTTGGTTATCTTTGATCTGCTGTTTGTTAAAAGATACTTGTATATGCACACATATTACTTGTATACTTACCTTAATCATTTCAAATATCCAACAATTTATCTGAAATTTACACATCATCAAAAAACGGATATGTGTGCTTGCATCGGCATTGTCTTATCAACAAAATAACATTCGATCGTACTTAGGTCATTAGATAACGTATGGAAGCCTAGTTGATCGATCCTTTTGATATCCGAGAGATAGCAGTACGATGGAAGCAAAAAACAAAAAAAAAAAAAAAATTAAATCACATATGTCTTCTAGTTTCGTGTTTCTATAAATGATTTGGTTCTGGTGGATGTTTATTATTAGATCCTGACAAAAATCTCAACAGCACTCACAATAGAGCATCCCCTGTTTGGCTAGCCGCACCGACCGTCAATGTTAACGCAAGAAAATGAAAACAGTATCTACAAAACATGCAATGTCTATAGAAAGTGCTATGGCGACCATGTCAGGGAAAACAATTAATTAGTAACTTCTTATTTTATCGTTACACAAAGCATAGCAAAAATCTTGAAACTGACTGTCATATGATGTACACATCTGCATCTGAACATTTTATGTTAAAAATCATAGATCTTACATTATCAATGAAAAATATAGACAATGACCATGTCCCAATACACAGTACAAAATCGATAATTCAAGAAATCACAAACGGAGGGCATATAAAATCAGAATAAAACAGGAACCAACGCAAACAAACAAAAAACCTCCATCACATGAAAAGAAGCGAACTCCACATATAGGAGTGAGAACAGGTGCACAAGAAGAGTCAGCATCCCCTGCTTGCATGCAACATCCGTTGCTTCAATTCGGCAGAAATATCAAATCCGGTTACTTCCATTTCTTTGGTTTGATGGTTCAAATGGTCTAAAACAGAATATCATCCACCATTCTGGACATTGAGACATCGTAGTGTATTACGAGTTCCCCGTATCGACAGTACGTAGAACTTCCTCAATGACGATGTTAGTCGATCACAAACGTATCCCTGACTGAGAAGCCTATCTGAAAGACATATAGATCTCAGATCAAATATGTATATTTGCTACTTGCTCTGGCATAGCGTATCAATTGGAATTTGAGCACGCCATAAGCAGGCAAAAATGAATGTTGCTACACAGAAAAGGAAAGTTTGTGATGCTGAAACTGAAGTCGTCACGTTCGTCAAGGAGTGAGATGTTCATGTGACCATCAGTGTCATAGGACAGCATTAATAAAAAAAATATGTCCAAATAGGATGCTGAATTATTTTTCTCTGCAGTTTCTTTGACTTGAAACTTCGACGGATAGATTCTGCTAAAGTAATCTTCGAAATTTGAATTGTTGCTGGACAGCATATCGTCTATTTAGATAAATATGTGAAATTAAAGTCAGAAGCTAAATACGTTTTTCTTTAATTCAGAGACCAAAGATTAAATGAATTCATTTTCGTACGAGTAAAGAAAAATGTCGGTGAGGAGTGGAGCACAATTGTCCTCATTTAAATTCCGACAATTTGTTGGAAGATCTTTCCTCAAAACACCACAAAAATGTTGTCGATCAGGAAGTTTAACATCTGAATTATATTTGTTTCAGTGTACTTATTTTCAGAATCGGACTTTTCTTTTACAAATTCGGTTTTGTCATAGTAAACAACAATAAATGTGTATTTGCGATTGCTTGTAAAGGCATTACTTAAAATTTTTGCGAGTCTTTCTTTCAATTTAGAATGTGGGATTACAGCTGTCTAAAAATTCCATCGAATTCTTTATATTCCACATCTGGTTAATACCGCTACGAAAATATACTGTCGTACAGTATTTTTGAAGTCCAGATTTGCTTTCAGGTAAAACTTTGGTGAGTAAAATCGTTACAGATTTGGTAGAATATTTTGAGGAACCAGCAATGACACTTTGTTTGTACGCATTCATATGCATTTTAGGTTAACAGTACAAGTAAGGTTAATCTTAATCTAAATTGTTTGTGTCAAAGCCAATGAAGCGAGAGCTGAGTTGTGGTTATCTATCATGGTAAATTCTAAATGAAAGTAACAATCTGATGGATTTTATTCATTCGGAAAGGGTTTCGAGTTGTATATCCTCTTTCTTAGCTAAACGTCTAGCATATTCCTCACGAAATCTTGAAATTTCTAAAACGTGGGTCCTGTAGCATCATATCCCACCCATCCTGCTACGTTTTTCGGTACATTTTTGACATAATGATTTTCACACTCTTTAGTTATATTACATTGTTTAGATTGACAATCACAGAGTCGAGGGTTAAGTACCCAAAAAGTGCATGTCTGGTTGATGCTGTAAATTTATCTGTTCTTAAATGATGCTATTGAATTTGAAGACGTTTCTAAACATTTGAACCACTTGATGAGTGTCACGGCTGTTGGAGCAGGAGTCCCCGAAAGCACACGTAGCAAAGTTCGATTAACTTCGTTCGGTTGATCGTCTGTCTCTTCAACGCATTGGAAAATTTCTGTTATCAAAAAATCTTGAAATTTCTAAAATGTGGGTCCTATAGCATCATATCCCACCCACCCTGCTACGTTTTTCGGTACATTTTTTGATACAATAATTTTCACACTCTTTGGTCATATTACATTGTTGAGAATCACTGACGAGGGTTAAGTATCCGAAACGTGCATGTCTGGTTGATGCTGTAAATTTATCTGTTCTTTAATGATGCTATTGAATTTGAAGACGTTTTTAATTATTTGAACCACTTGATGAGTGTCACGGCCTTTGGAGCAGGAGTCCCCGAGAGCACATGTAGCCAAGTTCGATCAACTTCGGTCGATCGTCTATCTCTTCAACGCATTAGAAAATTTCAGTTATCAAACAATCTTGAAATTTCTAAAACATGGGTCCTGTAGCATCATATCCCACCCATCCTGCTACGTTTTTGGGTACATATTTTTTACTTAATAAATTTCACACTCTTTGTTCATGTTACATTGTTTAGATTGAGGATCACTGACGAGGGTTAAGTATCCGAAACGCACATTTCTGGTCCATGCTGTAAATTTATCTGCTCATAAATGATGCTATTGAATTTGAAGACGTTTTTAAACATTTAAAGCACTTGGTGAGTGTCACTGATAGTGGACCAGGAGTCCCCGAGGGCACATGAAGCAATGTTCGATCAACATCGGTTGATCGTCTGCCTCTTCAACGCATTCGAAAATTTATGTTATAAAATAATCTTGAAATTTCTAAAACATGGGTCTTGTAGCACCATCTCCAACCTATCTTGCTACGTCTGTCAGTACATTTTATTTACTTTTGACATAATAATTTTTACACTCTTTGGTCATATTACATTGTTTCGATTGAGGATCACTGACGAGGGCTAATTACCCGAAAATTGCATTTCTGGTCCATGCTGTAAATTTATCTGTTCTTCAATGATGCTATTGAATTTGAAGACGTTTATAAACATGAGTCCATGATAATTATGAAATTTTGATTCTATGTAAAGGATTTACAATCTCTGTTTTTGGGACGTATTTTGTATTCTGTAAGCTTATCCATTGGACACAACTTCCTTTTCTCTGTTTCATATATTTCTATACAAAATGTATTTGTCTTGCATAGCTCTGGCCTCAGTTGAGGTTTCGGCATACTTTTATTTCGGTCATGTTTAGAATTAAGCTCATTGTGCCTTTTTTTGCCATTGTTTTTCATTTAAATACGATTCTGAATACACCCTACACATACATAATTTGAAGCCACTCATTTCTAGCAAAGGTGGATTAATTTTTTATATTTTGTAGGTGGCTCCAGGGAAATTAACTTTGGCTTTATTCAACCTGTAGATGATTAAGTATCCGAAACATGTCTCTTGTACAATGAAAATGGTTCTTTAGAACATATTTTTCAATGTTGATAATCTCTCCTTATACTTTTATCAAGCGGCAGAAGACTGGGTTAAGATTCCTTGCATGTATTACGTTTATCATTTTCGGCAAAATACTAGAAATTTCTAAAACGTGGGTCCTGAGGCATCATATCCCACCCATTCTGCTACGTCTTTTGTACATTTTTGGACCTAATAATTTTCATACTTTTTGGCCGTTTTACATTGTTTAGACCGAGGATCACTGACGAGGGTTTAGTACCCGAAACGTGCATGTCTGGTCCATGCTGTAAATTTATCAGGTCTTAAATGATGCTATTGAATTTAAAGACGTTTAGAATTGGCAATATAATTTCAGTTGTTTCTGATGCTGTGATTTTGCCAAATTTATAAAGAATGTTGAAGTGTTCCAACTCTATACCTTCATGAAGAAAACTCCAAACCAATTTCCATGCACCAGACACGTGTTTCGAATATTAAATTTTCATCAGTGATGCTTCTTGTGGAGCCAACAAAAATTATTTCAGTAACGCCCTGTTTAATGTTTTTGAATTTAGATTTGTAAATTTACATAAGAGAGAGTACGCGACTCAAAATTCCATGTAGTGACGATTCAGTAGCATATCCATATAAAATCTATGTTCAAAATAACATTGGAGGGATGGTGCTTAGATGTTAAACTCCTTTAATTTCGATATTTATTGATGAAATGGCAAGTTACCGAAATAGCAAAAAAGAAATATAGATATGATGTCAAATTGATAAAGGGCCAACACAAAGCTTCTTTCAGGTGACAAAGCTGGAAAGAAGTAATTAATACATTTTACAATCATCAGGTCACGGGGAACGATTTTAACTGCTCCGCACTGCAATGTGAAATAAGTGTTTATATCAATAATGTCGAAGTGTTCCAACTCTATACCTTCATGAAGAAAACTCCAAACCAATTTCCATGCACCAGACACGTGTTCACAGTAATATCCGTAAACGCATTTTTCTCATTTTTCTATAAGTAAATAATACGCTTTTACTGTATCATATGCATACACAATAGTTAACATTACACACTCTAAGATGTAAAATATATTCTTTTAGATATAAGAGGATTTCTGTCGGTGGCCCTACTATGACGTCACACCATTGTAGTTAAATGACGTCGGAAAACAACAAATGCGATTACTTTTAATTTTTGGCGCCGTAATCTAGAACAGTTATTCTAACTTTATTCCTATCCTCAATCTTAATTTACGTTATTAATTTGAAAAATACATGAAACCTAGGGGGTGAAGGCAATGTCATATTGAGAGTGGAAATTAGAGGAAGGAACCTATAACGTTGAGGTGCAAGACGGTACATCCCATTTAGAAATTTCTTTGAAGGGTACTCTTGCAGCAGAGCTATACACTTCGTTTTTTAAAGGAAACAAGTTTCAAACTTGTCCAGTTTTCAAATATATTTTTCATTTTAAAACAATTAACCAAAACTATCAAACCACCTTCGGAGTTTGGTTGATCTGCTTCAAATATACTCAACATGGCAAGATTCACACATTGTCAATATTGAAATATATATTCCATTACAAATCTCAGTGCACCAAATGCGTTTTTCAAAAAGCTATTTCTCATCAGAGATGTTCGAGCTCAAAAAGGAGAAAATCCTAACAATTTAGAATTACGAAGAGCATAAGTCTAAGCTTGTTTTGAAATATCTGCCAAAGAACCTGCCCAGGACTTCGAAGTTCAAGTATCAATCAAGTATCAACGGTAAGATAGCAAAAGTGTGTAAGTTTCCATAAACAAGGCAAATGCGAACCCCGAATGGAGGAGTTAGCGTCATTTTGCTGCATGCAACGACCTCCGTGAATGCCAATTAGAAACGTATCGATTCCGGTAATGTTCAAACAGGTGAAAGACAGTAAATTGAAAAGGTCGTACTCAATAATGTCCTTAATCATTCATGAAGCAAAGGAGGGGATCTCCAACAACACCAGGCTGCAGCACCTACAGCAAAACACCAAAATCCCAATGCAAAAACACAGAGCAGACAAGCACAGGAAGAGACGCAAAAGGGACAAGGAACGTCAACGCACAACACAGAAACATCAAACATAAAGGACTACACATAAACCATCAAGACCAATGGGTGCCGACTTAGGACGTCCATCTGCCACGGAAATAGCAGAAGGTATGGTTATCCTGGATTACGTGCGCACATCCCTCTCACTTTTCCGATTACCTAAAGGTCTCGAATAACGTACAATTGTGGTGTAAAACAACCTCCTCACTGTAAGATGACCACACATGACTGACATTCAGAGAGGACAGGTGATCGGGGCCCTGTCTTCTCTAAAGGGGTTTGGAAGGACCCGTCATATAATTAGCTCTTTGTAGAGACTTCCTCAGTGATATCTTAAGGAAAGATGTCCAGTAAGACTATCCTGCAGTGAATTCAGCGGAAAACAAAATGTTGAAACTTATATCAGTTTTAAGGCAATTTTAATCCGAACGGTAACATTTCAGTGTATACTTTCTGGGCCACCAGGATGCGTTATTCTTGGCATAAGCTGATCAAAAGGTCAATATCACGAAGAAAATATGAACTAGTTATATCACTGTGACGTATCACGTGATACACAAATGATATGTTCCACGGGAATCCCCTTTGATTAAACCAAGTAGATACTGTCTAAATCTAATTTATATGAATTTATTTCAAGCCTACCATATGGTCATTTTTTCTAATTATGTGATGGTAATTTATTCTGGTCAAGAATTTACGTATATTTGAAGAACACTTAAACAGAAAATTTTGTATCTGTCCGTGCACCATATCATAACATGTGTTGAGCATTGAAAAATTTCTGTTTAAGTGTTCTCCGAATACACGTCTATTCTTGACCAGAATAGTTAACCATCTTATCATTGATGATAATGGCCATATGATAGGCCTAACGTAAAATCACACAAAGAAGATTTAAACAGTATTTACTTGGTTTAATCAAAGGGGAGTCCCGTGGAACATATCATTAGCGTATCACGTGATACCCCACAGTGTATATGTAGCTAATGCAAAGTGGATGTTTCATTTTTGTCTTTTAACATCAATGTACATATACCATAAATGAGAATGCTGATGTAATAAGATCATCAAAATATATTTGGTTTTCAAAACCGATTTTAAAAGTAGTTACAAACTGAGATCCATAATCATAATGAGTTTTTAAAATACCAAATACAAAGTGGAAAGACAGTGACGGAAGAATGCTCCAGAAAACAAGGAAACAACACTTTATATCACTTAAGACTTTTTTTCCAAGATACAAATGCAAGTCGAAAGACACCGATGTAAATATTATTAAATTGTACAAGGAAATAAACCTTTGTATTTCTTTTTCTATAGAATGAATAATTGTAGTTCGAAAACAAGTACTTCCTCGTTGTCATTTGAAACAAGAGTATGGCATTATAAGATGTTATCTTTGAAGGAAATAGATTTTTTTCCGTTACATATAATTTTTGGGCCATGGATTGAACGAAACGTCTTATAAATTAAAATGGATATTGCTTTCTCTGTGGGTATGCATTCTTAATTTTTAGTATTTGAAAAACAAAAGCATTTAATGTCTACAAAATATCAACCTTGCTTCTATAAATGTTAATGTATAAAATAATGTACGTTAATCGCAACTGTTAAGTTATTTGTTACACGTATGTATGATAAGTTATTTGTTACACGTATGTATGATGCCTTTTTCTGAGAATTTTCTTTCTGTAGATTTATGTGGGTTTTTTAAACATACAAATTTAGAGTCTCTTCCATTGAAATTTGCGAATGCACGACATGCAAAAACAAAAAGTGTTCTTGTTTTTACAGCTCTGACACATGTCAGATGCGAAAAAAGATTTTTGAGATGTGAAAAAATAGAAAATTGCAGAAGCATTCATACAGTTTCCTTTTTATCTCATTGCCGCCGAAATAATACATTATGTGGGATGACCATTAAACCCTACTGGGGTGGGGGTGCTTAAAATAGAAATTCGTAATTCTTAACTCCAAAAAGTTGCAAATCGATAGTCTGAGCCTTTGCATAGCAGAAAATAAATATTTTCTAGCATTTACATGCTGGTAAGCCAAATTTATGATAAATTATCTCTCCTGGTGAACAAATATCTTTTGAATTTAGCAAATTAATACATATTTCCTTAGTAACTTCTTTTGATAAAACAAAATGCTAAGTTGATATTTGACAAACTAAGACGCATACAAAAGCCACGCATGCAACATTTCCAAGTAATGTCACTACTTTTCGCAATAATCCTTTGTCAGGATTTTTGGTCCTACTCGGATATTCATCAGCAAATGATGTTGTTGATAAATGTCAACCTCTAGATGAGAAAGCATGGACAAACAGAAGTGTCGAGATCTGCAATACTTTGAAAGGTCAGCGGTACCATTGCTTTAAATACGACAATGGATCATTTGTGGAAATGTGCATTGTACCATCAGGATTAAGGTCTAGAGGTAATTATTCCTGTTTTTTTTAGTCCCCTACCGGCAACGCCGAAGGGGACTCTTAGTTTCTTTTGGTTGAGTTGATGAATGTTTAACGTCTTCAAATTCATTAGCATCATTTTAGAACAGATAAATTTACAACATGGACCAGACATGCACGTTTCGGGTATTTAACCCTCGTCAGTGATCATCAATCTAAACAACGTAACATGACCAAAATCTGTGAAGATTATCTCCTAAATATACCGAAAGACATAGCAAATCGGATGGGATATGATGCTACAGGACCCAGGTTTTAGAAATTTGAGAAAATTTTGAAAACAGAAATTTTCAAATGCGTTTGAAGAAACGACCAACCGAAATTGATCGAACTTGGCTACATGTGCCCTCGGTGTCTCTTGGTCCACCAGCAGTGACACTCACCAAGTAGTTCAAATGTTTAACAGAAATATTGCACTACCACAGATAATTGACGTCAAATAGATTTATTGTTTTTAAAATGTCTACAAATTCATTAGCATCATTTTAGAACAGATAAATTTACAGCATAGACCAGACAATTTAACCCTCAGAATATTTTTCGCGTCAACATCTAGCAGGATGTAATATGATAAGAATTGATGTTAACTCCAATTTGTATTCTGTTCTACAAATCAGAAATATAGGTAAGAAAACAAAAACGATCGAATCCTCAAGAAAAGGGAGAAAATCGATATGACCCACGGAAAACACATGAAATGGGATGTCTCAATGTAATGTTCTGCCTTTCCATCTTAATTAAGGCCCCCAAAACGTCGAAAACATTCTTGGACTATGACGCCACTCTTTTTTTCATTCAACTCTTGTAAATGATATTGTAATATTGGCGAAAATAAGAAGAAAATATTGATGGTGGTCACTCAGGTAGAATGAAACTGTTCTTTTATGAATAGACTGTCCACTCATTTTTTTAAAATTAGAAATAAATCATTTTCGTTGCTTTCAGAATGTCCTTATTACGACCCAAGTGTTTGGCCAAAATTCAAGTATAGAAGTTGCAATTTGACCTACGGACGGTGTCCAACTGGCCAATTCTATCCATCCCATCATCTTTATCTGTGTAAGTACTGCATGGCACCAAACGTCTTTGCAACATTTCTTTTCATGCTTAAGGTAGAGTATCCCCCAGGTCAGAATTGCTGGTAATTTTTTGGCCTGGATATCCATCAGAATATTTTTAAGATTATCAAACTAATATGGTTTTGGGAAAAGAATCTTTCATAGTTACATTTTATCACCTCTAAAAAGTGATTTTACTTACTTTTCCCATCGGGTCCAACACTAAAAAGAAGGGAGGAGATCTCCAACAAGACCCCGTTGCAGCATCAACAGTAAAACACCAAAACACCCGATGCAAAAACACAAATTTTAAAGACGAGTACAGCACGAGACGGAAAAGAGACACACGACATGTAAACATCAAACACAAAAGACTACACATAAACCGACGAGACCAATGGGTAACCGGTGCCGACTTTGGACGGCCATCTGTCACGCAAGTAGCAAATGGTGTGGTTATCCTGGATTACGTGCGCACAACCCTCTCACTAAATTTCAAACGGCTTAAGATCTCGATACAATCACGAAACCAAGAATTATATTTTGTTTGTATATCAGGTTTAACATAAGCTTTGAATATATGGAAATGAAAATATTGTAAAAGTTGTTACTTATGAGCGTCTAAGACATGCGGGATGCTCTACCTTAAGTTTGTCAACATTTATTAGTCCCCTACCGGTTCGCCAGAGTTAAAGTTAAAGTTTCCACCCCGTTTGTCTGTCCGTCTGTCCGTCACACTTCAGTTTTCCAGACTTTTTTCGCTGTCGTTGCATATATTGAATTCATTTTTGGTATGTGAGTTTATCTCAATGTGATACAGATCAAGTTTCATGATATTCTCAGATTTCCGAACTTTTCTTCCATGGTATTGAAGATATTGAAATAATTTTTTTTACATATGAATACGTCATAGTATTATACATGTCAAGTTTGAGTTCGGTTCCGATTGACCTATTTTTACAGAAGTTATGGCCCTGTACAAAGCAAATTTCATGAAATACTCTGTGTTCCTGATTTCTTTCGGCTGTTGTTGTAGATATTGAAATAATTTTTTATATGTGATTACATCTTAGAGTTATACAGATCAAGTTCGAGTTTGGTCTCGATTGACCTATTTTTACAAGAGTTATGACCCTTGGACTTAGCAAATGATGAAATTCTCAGTATTCTGGACTTTTCTTTCATGGTATTTTAAAAGATATTGAAATTATTTTCGGTATGTGAATATATCTCCGTGTGATACAGATCAAATTTGTTTTTAAATTCATTTGACCCATTTTTATAGGAGTTATGGCCCTTGGACTTAGCGAATTTCATGAAATAATCTGTTTTCCGGTCTTTTTTTCCAAGTTATCGCAGATACTGAAAGAATTATATGTGAATACATTTTAGTGTTATACAGATCACGCTTATGTTTGATTTGATTAACCCATTTCTACAGGAGTTATGGTCCCTGAACTTACCCATTTAGATGAATTCTCAGTTTCCGGACATTTCATGGCTGTTGTTGTAGATATTGAGCTGATTTTTGGTATGTAGATACATTATAGTATGATACATCTAAATAAATTGAAGTCTGGGTTTTGATTGACCTTTTCTTACAAAAGATATGGCCTCTTAGCAAATTGTGAAATTTTCTGTTTTCCAGACCTTCTAATACACATATTGAACATTCGAGTTGAAGGACATTGATTAATGTCGGTAGGGGACTTATATCGCTTGCGATTCAATTTTTTTTCATTATCATCTGGGTAGCTTGGTGTTTTGTGCGCATTCTCTTGAGT
>AP027115.1:23653978-23702011 GCA_028142955.1 Pinctada fucata | reverse complement strand
AACTTGGCTGGACTGACACCCCCCCGCCCCCCCCCCCCCCCCCCCCCCCCTGGATAAATAAGATGTGTGGAAACTGACAAATCCTCATGTAGAATATTGGGGGTATTTCACTTCTATGAGATGGATATGGATAATAAGAGGATTTTTTCTAGTTCGAAAAATTTCAGGAGGTAGGCGAAAAGGGGGGGGGGGGGTCACCTTGGTTCTGAAAATTTTGTTCAACATATTTTTAAAAACACGTGAGCTTCAAGTAGTGAAAAATGAAAAAAAAAATCCTCGAAAAACCTATGAAATCAAATCTTTCTCGTTTGATGTTTTGCATTACATCAGTTTCACTACCTGTGGATCGATAATGAATAAAATCAAAAAGTAACGAAAAGTTAATTAGGAAACAGGTATGGATCAAGCTATCGATTTTTATATACATGCATTGACGACTCTATCACCTAATCAATGACGAAATCCTTTATTCAAAGAAACTAGGGCTGCATTCGTAACGCTTGTGCAGAACTCTGTTCTGGTTGTTCATTTGTTCTGCCTTTCGAATGCGATAGAACAGATGGAAACAGATCCAATATGGCTGAAAAGGCAGCACTTGTTACAGTGGTATTAGTAGAAATGGAAGAATCGCAATATAAAAGGGATAAAACAGTGTGAGGACTGGCCCTCTTGACAGCAGTGATACTGCACTCCTTGTAAACATTGTTGGAAATTATAACACTATATTTAATTCACTCTTAAAGCGATTAAAGAGGATATAAAGGTAGGAGTTTGAGAAATAATAAGAATATAGAAAGAAACTAGATGGCTACTGTTGCAAGCAACAGACGGATTCCTCCTTTCTTAGACCTTTCTCGGAACTGGAGTTTTAAAATCCGAATAAAGAAGATGGAAAAAAGAAAAGTTGCTTAAGTACCATTATTCACTCAGAAAATGGGTCCAAAAGAGCTTATGTCTAATTTGGGACTCTTATTTATTTATCAACAAAGTAGAAGAAAACAAATTAAGTACCTTTCATCTTTACGAAAGCTTTAAACTCCATGCTCTATGGATATCAAATCCTTTACAATTACTTTCTCAAAACAGAATTGCACAATGATTTTGCAATGAGATAATTTCTATGAATAGAAAATGACAACAACATGAAAGTACAGAAAAGTAATGCTACTAAGAAAAAAAAAGGAAACAGAGAACATGAATAAAAGAGTTATCTTTCTTATACTATGTTAAGTTCAAATAAGAAGGACTACTTGTGTGAAGAATAAATAGTATAGGACAAAAAGTGTAAATTCTACAAGAGTAAATGATTGTTAAGACCTTGAGAATGATTATATGGCCTTTAAGCTATGTCATGGATGAAAGCTAAGTATTGTGATAATTCTCATCCACGATTGATCTTAACCTGAGCACAGCTCAATATCTAATCAACCAAAGTCACTTGTGACCTTGAAATCAAACAAATGACCTTGGGTCAAGGTCATGATGAAAGAGTTTGATGCAAGGAATATTTGTGTAAAGTTTAAACTGTCAAGGTCAAACTGTCTTTGTTTTATAGACTAAAGTTTGTTGTGACCTTGACAATCAGAATTTGACCTTGGGTCAAGGTCAAGGTGAAAGAGCTGGGCCCAAGCATGATATGTATAAAGTATGAACTCTGAAGGTCAAATAGTCTTTGTTTTGTAGGGAAAAGTTGCTGTGACCTTGAGAATGAGAATTTGACCTTGGGTCAAAGGTCAACGTGAAAGAGCATGACTTAACAATTATTTATAGGAAGTTTAAACTCTGAAAGTCGTATAGTCTTTGTTCTATAGGGAAAATTTTGTTGTGACCTTGAGAATCATAATTTGACCTTAGGTCAAGGTCAAGTTGAAAGAGCTTGGTTAATGATATTATGTATGAAGTTTGGAACTTTGAATGTCTAATAGTCTTTGTTCTATAGCAAATGTTTGTTGTGACCTTGAGAATCAGAATTTGACCTTGGGTCAAGGTCAAGGTGAAAAGAGCTTGGTTTAATGATATTATGTATGAAGTTTGAACTCAGCAGGTTAAAAGTCTTTGTTCTATAGGCAAAAGTTTGTTGTGACCTTGAGAATCAAAATTTGACCTTGGGTCAAGGTCAATGTGAAGAGCTTGGTTTAACGATATAATGTATGAAGTTTGAACTCTGAAGGTCAAATAGTCTTTGTTCTACAGGGCAAAAGTTTGTTGTGACCTTGAGAATGAAAATTTGACCTTGAAAGTAGGTTCAACATTAATGACTACCTTTAAGTAAATTAGTATCCAAGTTTCAACTCAAAATCTCAAAAACTGTAGAAATTGGCACTTTTGCCAATTTAAAATTCCATTTTCAACTCGAATAAACTCGAAAACCGTAATATTTTATCGAGCATGTAAGCGTATAAAAGTTTACAAATTTCCCAAAGAACATTTCAAAACAAATTTCGTCAAATCGCACGGTTAGTTGAGGAGTTATAAGTGTTTAAAGATTTGACCTTTGGTGACCTCTAGCGGGGGGCATACGTGAACTTTTCGACGACAAAAATTTTTTTACCTCTAGATCTTTATATGCTCTTTCACATGATACTATTTGTTTTATCATAAGAAGTGGCACTTTTTTGTACAGTGACTGGAACGATCTGGGGGTAAGAATAATAATAATAAGAATAATAATAAGAACTAGATGGCTACTGTTGCAAGCAACCAGACGGATTCCTCCTTTATTAGACCTTCCTCGGAACTGAGTGTTGAAATCCGAATAAAGAAGATGAAAAAAAAAAAGAATAGTTGCTTTAGTACCTTATTCACTTCAGCAAATGAGTCAAAAGATCTTATGTCTAGCTTGGGACTCTTATCTATTTATCGACATATGAAGAAGAAAAAGATGAATAAATACCTTTCATGTTTTCGAAAGCTTTAAAACTCCATGCTCTATGGATATCAATCCTTTACAATTACTTTCTCAAAACAGAATTGCACAATGATTTTACAATGAGATAATTTCTATTAATAGAAAATGACAACAACATGAAAGGACAGATCTGTAATGCTACTAAGAAAAAAAAAAGCAAGAGAACAGAGAACAAGAATAAAAGAGTTATCTTTCTTATACTATGTCAAGTTCAAATAAGAAGGACTACTTGTGTGAAGAATAATAGTATATGACAAAAAGTGTAAATTCTACAAGAGTAAATGATTGTTAAGACCTTGAGAATGATTATTTGGCCTTTAACCAATGTCATGAATGAAAGCTAAGTACTGTGATTATTCTCTTCACGATTGATCTTAATTTGAGCAAAGCTCAATATCTAATCAACCAAAGTCAGTTGTGACCTTGAAATCATACTAATGACCGTTGGTCAAGGTCATGATGAAAGAGTTTGATGCAAGGAATATTTGTGTAAAGTTTGAACTCTCAAGGTCAAACAGTCTTTGTTTTACAGACTTAAGTTTGTTGTGACCTTGAAAATCAGAATTTGACCTTGGGTCAAGGTCAAGGTGAAAGAGCTGGGCCCAAGCATGATATGTATAAAGTATGAACTCTGAAGGTCCAAATAGTCTTTGTTTTGTAGGGAAAAGTTGCTTTGACCTTGAGAATGAGAATTTGACCTTGGGTCAAGGTCAAAGTTGAAAGAGCATGACTGAACAATTATTGTATGAAGTTTAAAACTCTGAAGGTCAAATAGTCTTTGTTCCATAGGCAAAAGTTTGTTGTGACCTTGAGAATCTGAATTTGACCTTGGCTCAAGGTCAAGGTGAAAAGAGCTTGGTTTAATTATATTATGTATGAATTTTGAACTTTGAATGTCTAATAGTCTTTGTTCTATAGGCAAAAGTATGTTATGGACCTTGAGAATCAGATTTGACCTTGGGCCCAAGGTCAAGGTGAAAGAGCTTGGTTTAATGATAATTATGTATGAAGTTGAACTCTGCAGTCTAATAGTCCTTTGTTCTATAGGCAAAAAGTTTGTTGTGACCTTGAGAATCAAAATTTGACCTTGGGTCAAGGTCAGTGTGAAAGAGCTTGGTTTAACGATAGTATGTATGATGTTTGTACTGTGAAGGTCAAATAGTCTTTGTTCTACAGGTAAAAGTTTGTTGTGACCTTGAGAATGAAAATTTGACCTTGAAAGTAGGTCAACATTAAATGACTACCTATAAGTAGCCTAGTTTCCAAGTTTCAACTCAAAATCTCAAAAACTGTAGAAATTGGCACTGTGCCAATTTTAAAGTTCCATTTTCAAACTCGTAATAGCGCGAAAACCGTAAATATTTTATCGAGCATGTAAGCGTATAAAAGTTTACAAATTTCCCAAAGAACATTTTAAAACACAAATTTTGTTCAAATCGTACGGTTAGTTAGGAGTTATAAGAGTTTAAAGATTTGAACTTTGATGACCTCTAGCGGGGTCATATGTGAACTTTTCGACGACAAAATTTTTTTACCTCAAGATCTTTATATGCTCTTTCACATGATCGTTTTCGTTTTATCATAAGAAGGTGTACTTTTTTGTACAGTGACTGGAACGATCTGGGGGTAAGAATAATAATAATAATAATAATAAGAATAATAATAAGAATAAAGAAAAGACAATACAATAACAGAAAGGATTCGACGGAATAGTCGGAATCCTTAATAAAGAAAAGACAATACAATAACAGAAAGGATTCCGACGGAAAAGTCGGAATCCTTAAATAGATAAATAAATGAATAATTTCTGTTGAAGTGTTCACCTCAGGCTCTCCCACGCATATTTCAATTTTGATTTAGGGATTAACACAGGTTTATAAGGTCCTTGCCTTAGTACACAACTTTCATCAGCAAAAACCCAGTTTTATAAGTAGGTCAAACTCAGATGTAAAATAAAAGGTCAAATTTTCATCCTCATAACAAAAAACTCTTGCAAAAAGGAATACACATGTTTAAAAGTTTTGAGTTTTTCCATACAAAAAGACAGAAAAAAATACGTGCATCAGTATAAAAACATGCTTAAATAATTATGGCACAAAAAGTCACCCAAGAAATGCCCAAGGTAACTTAGAATTTTGTCCTGCTAACGCAAAAAGCCAGATATTTTAACTAATTTACTGCAACCAAATGTATAGCAGAATGTGTCAGTGGGCTTGTGGGTAAAAAAAACATTTTCGAGAAGATTGTTACGGGGCCCGGGGAATAAATATTAACCCCCCCCCCCCCCGAAAAAAAATGTCACACAGACATGCATCCTTTGGACGTAATACTAAGTATGTGCATTCAAGTCATAGAAAAGGTGCTGGATTTCGCTTTTCCTAAAATGTACAATTTTTTTTTTACATGATAAGCATACCTCTCCACTGGGTTGTGGTGATGATGGTGGTGGTTGGGGTGGGGGTGGGGGGTAACAGATTATTTTTGGAATAGTCCTTTACACACTATCGTACATAATTAATGACAACTGAGAAATTAAAATTTGCTCGAAGGCAAGTACAAGACACGTTTTGAGCCTAGGAAAGAAGGACGACTACTTAGGAAAATTAACTTCCTTCGTGCAAAACAGTCACTGCACTTGCAATCGTTGCAACGTTTGAAGGGTTGGGACAGCATATATAATCATGGAATATGTATGGTTAGTTTGTAGAAGTATATATGACACCTTTCCGGGAGATATGCACCCTCGTTGCTTTATTTGAAGTGAATGTTGTCCCTCATTCACGTTAGACCAGCATATTTTCCGCCATGTTGTTTCTGTTCTGTGCCGGCTACACCTGCTTGGTGAAAAGAACAAGAGGAACAGGTTCCGAACACTGTTCTGTCGTGTTCGAAGTTCGGAACAGTGTTCTGCTTGTGCGGAACTGCGTTACGAATGCAGCCCTAGGTTTCGTGATGAAATCATTAGAAGTATGTATTTGCGCGGATCCAAGATATGACACAATATTAATATATTTCTCCTTTCAGTCTTTATCCCCAGTCCACCCCACCTCACTCACTCCCTGTTGGACCCTGTCTTCACATTTTCTAAGCCCTAAACATTTTTTTTTCATTCATAGAATATGGAGGGAGTTCAAATATTTTTGATTAGTTTCATGTGCGGAACCAGATTAGGTCGGTGGGGGGGGGGGGGGGGGTGGGTGTAACTGTGTCAGGAGTCCCCAACCAACAGTTGATACATCATGTTCCAAGTGTTGAATTTTCCATTTTTATGCATAATTTTTACAAGATCACATCTCCGACAGGGTTTGGAGCGCCTCCTACATGTACCCTTGGAACTTTTGGGAGAAACGTTTCTCCAAGAGAGAAGAAGTAGATCTGATTTTAATTAGATTGTTTTAAAGCAAGTAGCCAAGTGTCGTTGCCGTTTCCGCGGCTATTCAAATCGATAATAAAGCTTGAATTGGCATACTTTTTTTCGGAGGGGGGGGGGGAGCGGGGGGGGGGGGGGGCACTTCAATCTGCTCACTTAGGCAGCAACCATGTTATTTTCAGGGGGGGGGGGGGCAGGAGACTTTTGCCGGCCGGAAAATTTTTTTCGGCCATTTAAGATTTTTTTCGCCGGCCCTTCGGGCCGGATTATTTTTTTAAAATAATTTTCCAATGTTGAAAGTTACTCTAAAGTTTAAATAATTCAGCGTGATTTTTCAGCCATATTAAACATCAAACACACAATGAGTTCATCTCTTGCCAGCAGATCACTTCATTTTAATTTCTTGAATGGCATATGGTGCCTATAATCTGTTTACTAAAATGATACTCAACGGAGACAGGCTATATGGTGCTAATGACTTTTGAATTTTATTTATTCACTCCAAATTGCGTAAAGTTTGTTCTATTTTTTTATACTTTGTTTATGATACACAAAAAAGTGTTTATTTGGCAGTGGAAATGTTGGAAGAGAGGGGGAGGGGCAATTTCATGATCCGGAAAAATTTTTTCGCCGGCCCTTCGGGCCGGAAAATTTTTTTCCCTAAAATTTCGATCCGGAATTTTTTTTTGCAAAGTCTTCCTGCCCCCCCCCCCCTCCCATAAAAATCAAATGGTTGCTCCCTTATTACTATTATTCTACGAACATGCTTGATCGGCAATGGCGGTCATTATAGAAATGCAAGGTCGTCGCATCAATCAGTAGCCCCAGGAAAACATGTGTTTTATATTACTAGTATTTTCGTCGATCTCGACATGTACCATATCTTTTTAATTAATTATGGAATATACACATTGTCAATTATTTTACTGATGATGTAGAAAATATATTTTGCGTTAATGATAAAAGTACAACTCCGCATTTTCGTCGTAAAATTTCTGTACACAGAACGAGGGATGGGGGAACGGGGAGGGAGGGTTTGTGGGAGTTGGCGGTGCTCAGATCCTAAATTCTATATCTGCGCGTGTGTACTTTTAATTAGCAAGGTCAGAAAATTTTTCATTGTCATTTCCAACTCTTATCGACATTAATGAAAAGTAACAAGCGCCAGTCACATCAAACTTGGCGAGAGAGCATATGATTGCTTCTTGCGACGACAGGCGCGGATCTAGGGATGAAGAGGGTAGTCCTGACTGGACTTTGAGGGGGTCGGGGCCTGTCTTTGAGCGATCTCAGGCGCGGATTTAGAGAGGATATTTCGGTCAGAAGTGGGTAGCGGTCTAGACTTTGACAGGCGTGTATGAAGGGTGAACGTTTAGGATAGAGAGAGAGGGGTTTGGGACCTCTTTAGATTAAATAAGTTCTGGAGGATGTTTGTGAGACGAAGAGGGTAGTCCGGTATTTGACTGAACTCTGCCAGGCAAGGTACAGAGATAATGTTTTGGTACATGAAGATAATGGGGGGGGGGGGGGGGGTTTTTCGAGACCAGTCACCTGTCTGGACGTCCTCAGATGTATTTTTGGGAGTTTGTTTGGGGTTGGGAGAGGGGTTTTCTTTGCCTGACTAGGCTTTACCAGGCGTGGTGAAGGGAGAATGTTGAGATAGAGAGGGATATGGTCTTCAAACCTGTTTGTGGTTTTTCAGGCTTTGATTTAGACACGATATTTGTGGTCGAAAGAGGAAAGTTCTGTTTTATCCCCTTTTCATTGGCAAACCTTCCCGTTTTCCAATTGATACTTTAGTAATGCCGCTATAGTTTTCCATTTTCTTTACAAAGTCTGCGCATTTTCTTTTTTCTTCTCATGTATTTATTTTTACTTCTTTAGCAAGATTATGGAACAAGATTTATCTTAAAATTCATTTTCAACATTTCAACTCAGTTCTATAGAAGATGATCCTAAACTTAAACTTTACGATTCAAATTTGCATAGTAAGAGGAAGAGTGTAGTAAAAGTATGGATTAACAAAGTTCTAAATGCCGATCTCGTCATTATGGAGATGAGGCTTTCCATGCAGCGTGTACAACAGCTATAACTCAGGGATTAATTCAGGCAGATAAAATGCATAATGAAATTGTTATCTTCACTGACGAACAATCAAAGGATTAGAACAATGTTATTGGATTATTATCGACTAGTAACAGGTCAATGGGATAGCGACGCGCTTAATGCTTCCTAAGTTGATCACAATTTTCATATCAATCAAGCAACCAGTAACAGGGAAAACTGAGTGCATGGTTCCTGATGCTTTCCTTTAAAGAAAAAGCCGGGGTGGGGGATATGAGGGTCGTACCCATCGATTTGGAGAGATGGTTATGATGTTTCCTTTTTCTTTCGGTTACTTATGAATTTACCCCCCCCCCCTCCTCTTTTTTCAAGAAAGAAAAACACCACCTACTTCTTGTATCATGGACATGATGGACAACACTCTTATCATGCACATGCATTTCTTCTTCTTCTTGATGATGATGATGATGATAATGATGATGATGATGTACACCTCCCTAAACTACGTATATTCGAACCGCATCCCCTCCAAATATTTCAAGATGACCTCCCACAAGACTCTTCTGTCATTGTACATGTAAATCTTTAGTTTTGCGAACTAAAGATTTACATGTACAATGACACATTTACGTTAATCACCATCCCCAGTAATCTTACTTTTTTGCTCAGTATTTGTTTACAAGACAATTAAACTGTACAAACACATGCACAAAAAAAGGTCAACCCCCCCCCCCCCTTTTTCTTTCAGAATTTCGAGCTCAAGGTATGAGATTTTCAACATGATCCAGTAATCGAAACTTCGTTAATCCGAATTCCTCGGGAACCAATTTGTCCGGACTAACGAATCATCACTGTATATCGAACTCAACATACTAAGCCCACGCGACGTCCTCTTTAGATAGAGTCTCATTAGGGAGGGGCCTAGGGGGTGGGGATGGGTGATGGTAAATCTTGGATGATTGGAAGGATTCTATATGGAAGATATCATGATGGTATACATACATTGGTGATGGTAAATCTCGGAGCAGTGGAAGGATTCTATGTGGAAGATATTAGAGCAGAGACTAAATGATATTTTCTATTCGTCAAACTTGCAGTCTTCAAACCCCTTTCCCTGGTCTGAGTGGTCTCATTACTTTTTACTATTATTGAGTGCGCTCGTGCAAGCTTACATGTATTTCTTTGATCTATTTACGATAATGAATTAGACTAAATTTATCGACGTTGTAAAATTGCAACAATCAGCTAATTACAGCCGGGAATCCGATGTACGAAGTCGAACTCTGTGAAGACTGACTTTTTATAGTTCGAGATGAGCGAGTGCGCTTTTAGTCTGTTTGATGAGATTTGAGTTTTTTGTCGCTGATCCTAATTTCATTTCGGATTCTTTCCATTGATTACATAAAAACACGCGTGGGTTGTAAATAGTTACCGATATATGTTTTATGTAATTTCGTCTTTTTATGAAATCTGGACTGAGATTGCATTGAATTTCTCGTATTCTGTTGAGCAAGGGACCTTACTGAGTTATTGTGCACTTGCAAGCGCAGATCTAGAAAGATTTTATTTAAAAAAATGCAGATTTTCCCAATTTCTACGCAGGAACACCCCCCATGGCTTAGAGTAGTTGGACTTCCGAACATGATTTATTGTCATTACTGAGGACCCATGAAGTGAAGAAAAAGAAGAATTACTAGAGGTGGAAAAACGAGAAGGAGCTGGTATGACCCAAGTGTCATCTTTTAACAACCCCTCCTCTCTCTTTACGCCTGATGAATTCCATTTTGTTCACTTTTTGTTAACTTTACCAAAATCAACGGTTTTATGTACATTAAAAATGCAAGGAGGGGTCGTTCACCTTAAACTTTCTAGATCTAAACCAATGATTTGTCAATTTAATAATTTTCATATAACTTGTTGTCTCAATTGGGATTATAAAATAAGAGTTCTTTCTCATCCACAATTTATATGTAAATTTTGACTAAAAAGTATTATCTGTATGTTTGAAGCATCGGGATCGCCTCCCTTTTATCAAGATAAGGCACAATTAATTAGAGTTATCTCTCTTTGCTCGATCAAGCATAGAGCCGATCCCTGAGCGTAAAGTGTCCAGGTGAATTCGCATTAAAATTAATCCGGCGTTCGAACCATTCAAGGTCTTTAAACATACTTCCCACACAAACTGTACAATCAAAATAAAACCCGAAAGATCCCCTGCTCACCGGGTCGTGAAAACTCCTGAGAGGTACAATACAAGCTTTGTGATACTCGTAAACAAATACGGTGGTAGAGAAATTAGTATACTCACTATCCAAACTTTTGGAAGTTTATAAAGTGTGAAAGGCTGCGATTCCTTTACCTCGGGGAAATTTTTTATTTTTCGGATTTGATACATACTGAACTGGGACACAATCGCTTAACTTGCATATTGCAGGGTACGTATGTAGATTCGTGTACAGGTATGTAAACTAATCCTTGCACCTGTAGTTTTATGTATTGACATGCACATTTTGCATTAAGAAATGCTCTGATTTTTTATCATCTATGTTTTTAACAGTAAAACAGTATAAGGCAGGAATATTTGATTCAGATAATCGTATAGCATGAAGCTTGAAACGACCTTAATATACGACGAAATGCACGTATATAATAGTTATGATATAGAATTACATCATGAGTATGTTACGTTTTACTCAAATATAAGAATGGTAGCGTGAGTACAAGAGGGGGGGGGGGGGGGGTAGGTTGGTCAGGATCCTCCTAGAGATGAACAAAAATTATTTTTCTGGCATATATATTGTTTACAAAAAGTAGTCTTTGTCATAAGCATACATAAACGCTAGTTTGTGAAAACGATTTCAGTCCATGTATGCAGCCTTGAGCGAAACACCCCAACCCTTTCACCGCCCCCCCCCCCCCCTTTTTTTTCAACTATCCAGTTTTCTCTCTTCCAAGTTATTTTTCATCTGCACATCAGCTTTACATCATTATTTGAGCTAGAATGTTAATAAGAATGTAATGAAATGACACACAGTCCTCTAAATTTCCAAAAATTCAATTTTGAGACTTTTCCATTTTCACGTTCCCCTCTCAAAGAAAGGAGGGGATCTCCAACAACACCTAGTTGCAGCACCAACAGCAACCCCCAAAACACCCACTGTAAAACACAAAGAAGACACGCACAGAAAGAGACGCAGTGGTACAAGGAACGTCAAATCACAGAAAAACATAAAACACAAATGATACACATAAACCAACGAGACCAATGGGCAAACGGTGCCGACTTAGGACGGCCATCTGCCACGTCAGTAGCAGACGGTGTGGTTATCATGGATTACGTGCGCAAAACACTCCCACTTTTCCGATTACCCAGAGGTCTCGAATAACGTACAATTGTGGTGTAAAACAACCTCCTCACTGTAAGATGACCACACACAAACAAGACCACAAAACACAGGGGCACAAGTAACACAGATGAATATGTAAATGGATATAGAAAGAAACATTCTTGAAGTAGATGCTGGGATACACGGAGTAAAGGGGATTACTATGTGATACACGACTGTTGACTCTCCTTCAATAAGCCGATTTTGTCGAATATTGAAGGCAACATATACATGTACTTTGTAACAAGGGTATTTATAAACATTCCATCGTTAATCCAGGTGTAAAAATTAGGCATGATTTTCTATTCAAAAGTTGAACGGTAATTATAAGAAATTCATCAAAGAAACTCACCACAGGATCTCGATGCCAACGACCGCCTCTACTTTGAGCAGAGAGGGATGGGAAGGGACGGGTATCATTGAAGGTTGTTGGCATCGAGCTCTTGTGCATCAAACCCCATGGATAATACACTGCTCAAAAATTAAATGAGTAATTTTTAAATTGTAATATAATGGTACATAGAATGAAATCTTATTTGTGGAATCATCAAGGCTATCTTATAGTGTCCAATCATGTGTATGGGTTCCCCTGTTTGATACAGAAACAAGTTGAGTAACAAACATGACAAATGACAATAGAATATGTCTTAATGCATTTTTGTTCATTACGTAGAATAATCTAAATGAAAGTAGAGACCTCAAGCTCCTATAATTATTAGCAGTGTATCCATAATCGACAAATAACTTGTAACTACTTGTCTAGAGTTTTGGAGAAGCACAAAATGTCATGTGGTGTTCTTATGTGAATGACCTTAGATGTGTGACCTTGACTTTACTGCTTACCTTGACCTTCTCTGGCTGTTGTTACAATATCTGGGGGGACAGGGGAGTACCTCTCTCCCCCTCCCACCTCCTTATCTCCCACTCCCTCCCCCTCCTTTTCACCCTCCCCTTACCTCCCCCTCCCACCCCCTTCCTTTCTCCTCGGGCCCCCTTCCTCCCCCTCCCTCCCTTTTTTCTCCCTTCCCTCTCTCCTCCCACCTCCCTTTCACCCTGTCCACCCCCTCATATCTCATTTCGTTCTAGCACTGTGTTATTTTTAAGGTAAGACGGACATACCGACTGACACCGGAATAGGTAATCTCTGCCTACAGTTTTGTATACACATGATACACAAAAGAGATAGTTAGAAATAGGCAGGCTTTCTACTGTTCCTACTTTTTCCTACTATTTCCTACTTTTTCCTACTATTTCCTATTTTTCCTACTTTTTTATTTTGATCCTATTTTTTCCTACTTTTTCTTCAAAACCTCCTACTATTCCTACTTTTTCATCTCAAATGTTAAAAATTACTTGCTTCACTTGTCATCGACATGTGATTCAAAGTTTCTGAAAAATTTCGGGCTCGCTTCGCTCGCCCATTCTGTATATTTTACATGAAAATTCAATCTGCCTTTATTTCTCTCTGTGATTTCCTCAGTGATGAACATTACCAGTCTACAATCATTGCTTACTGTGATTTGTGTGTCATACTTACTGAAAATTGTCACCAAAAGTGATCGAAAATTTCCTACTTTTCCCCTATTAATTCCTACTTTTTCCTATTTTTCTCCTACTTTTTCATCAAGGTAGAGTAGAAAGCCTGAATAGGATTACTCTAATTGTAAGGTCATGAGACTCGAGAGTTTGAATAGACATGGATTATTTGGATAGATATTGTTACCATGGTTACTGTTCAAGACCAAAGAAGAATGGTTTCATCCGAATTTTCTATCAGATTTTAGGCTAATCTGAAGACTTTATTTGTTCTTGTTTCGTACTGGCGAAACACAAAACAAACAATTATGAGACTTGAATGATAGTGTTATGATCCCTATTTTCTTTATTTTCGTTTTTTTTTTTTTTTTGGTAAAATGTCAATTTGAATTTATGTTTGATTTATAGAATATGGCATCATACGTATACAATTTACAAAGGCAAGTCATATAGTTGACATGTTGCAAAACATCCTTCTGAATAATTATAACTTTAATTTACAACTAAATTAGGTAAAACCATACGAACACTCAGTTTTGTTAGATACAGATACTTCTAATTGAAAAACGAAACTACCCAGGCCTTCTATTTTAACGTTCAAGGATATATCACATATTTTTTGTAAACATGGTCTCATGTACAGCTAGTGTTATTGAGATCTTTTGTACTATTATATTGTTATTTTAAAGCATGAAATTCGGTGTAATCAGTTGTAAACGGATGTTAAAGAGTCCCATTGACCCAGATCAAATGACACGTGACCCGGAATGTTAACATCTTCAAAATGTTTATTTTAAGGTGCATTTGTTGTTATGTTTGATTGTTTGCACCTGACAGAGACAAGATATGATAATCTTTAGAGCACCCCACACAGATTAAAATGTTACATCATCGGGGTCGGTGTTTTGCATAATAGATAGGATGATTGATGGAAAAGCACTAGTTTCATTTTTCCTCTAGCTAGGTGTGTCCGCGGTTGCACCGTATTTAGATACTCTTTAGAATATGAAAATCGCGAAATTTTCCTTTTGCTTTTGGTTACCGTAGTCATTTAGAAACTGTTTGAGAGTTCGTAACTTCTGACTATAATGAACGTATGCTTGCACATGTGAATCTTAGTTACGAGGTGGGGGGGATGTCTCCCACCTCCAAACCCCTTACCATCCTCTTCCCTTCCACTTCCGCCCCCTTCCTCCCTCTTCTCACCCCCTTCCTCCCTCCTCCTGCCCCCTTCCCTTCCTACCCTCTCTCCCCCTCCCGCCCTTTCCTCCCGCCTCCCATTCACCCTGACCACCCCCTTTACGAAAAAAGGTATATGTACATATCTTATCTAAAAAGGATAAGTAAGTTATGAGATCAAACTTTTTTTCAGAATTCTGAAGTGAGCCGCGGGACAGAAGAATCGTCCAAAGCTCAAAACATACATCATACATAGCGCTACCTATTTGCACCGGCTCTGGTCACTTCATGCGCGGACCTAAATAGGGGATGGGGGAGGGGCGCTTAGAATTTGCAAAATATGCTGATTTTATCATGTTTATGCAGGAGGTTGCGGCAAACTCCCTGTCAGGCTGTCAAAGGCTGACTCAAGGTTCATGCACGAATCTAGAGAGTGGAAAGGGGGTGGTCGAGGTAGAACCTTTTGAATTGCAAAGGAAAAGAAGAAAATACTTTTGTTGCTTTTGGCATGAGAAAAAAGTTGACATTACTAAAAAGACAAGAGTGAAAGTGTCGTCGTTAGAAAAAAAAATATTGACATCGTATCAAAGCCTAGTATTTTGGACGCCAATGCGACATTCTATACCTTTTTTTGTACTTCTTACCATTTCAACGATATTACAGTTTCTGGTGGCGTATCCAGCTTTGTGTAGATTGAAGCAAGGGGGTGGTGGACTGTTAATGGAGTCTTATTTTAATTCCATCCCTTTTCATAGCAATTGTATCGATTACATTTCTCAGTCGTAAACAAAACAGTCTGTTTGCCGCGTCAAACTTTTAGCCCCCCCCCCCCCCCTATTCCACTCCACCATCCGCTCACTATCACAAATTACATAATACTAGTGTATATGAAGTGAATTGTATGTTGACAGCAAAGTTTTGCCTGTCACGCATCTGACCAAAATAACCGACACAATGTGCATTCATATGCAATTACTTGCACCAACAAACCAAGAGGGGATTGGAGTGGTAAGAACACCCCTTCTCTTTTCTTATTTTTCGCACTTTTTCATAATATTTTCTCAAAATTACAGCCCGACCCCCCCCCCCCCTTCCCCATTTTTTTTCTTGCTTAGAATGTCATCCACTGGATAATCTCTACAAAATGAAGCAAAATGAATGAATTGTTTCTTGAATAATTTAGCGTAGTCTTGGATCAGCGCATTCTTGGATAAGCGCAGTCCTGGTAGCGCTGTGTGTCCGGCTAAAATTAGTACACGATTTCAAGTACATATATGTCGATATGATCCAATGCAACATTTCAACCTGTCAACATAATGCAATGCTAATTAGACCAAATTGCGCAATGGTTATTCGGCATTATCGATGATTGCCCAGTTTAAAGTGTTGATATTCCTACTCGAGAACCTCTTTTCTAGCTGAATTGATCTTTTGTGATCCCATTTTATCTTCACAATAGCTTTAAAGGGGCCTTTGTTGACACTGAGATATGCTCGTTTAGATAACGCAAACAAATTGTATTGCACGAGTTACCTCGCTTTGTATTATTAGCGCATGAGAGTTCCAAAAATGTGATCCTACGGATAAGGATATCTTTAAATGATTAACCTATTAAATTGAAATAGGCACAAGAAACAATCTATGTCAAAAGCTGAGGTCCCGATGATGTCGCCTTTTCTGCTCGATGCGCTCTTTTTTTATTAGCTGCATTCACGAGGCGCCGTTTACGAGAGCCTTTCCTCATGCAAGTTGTTACGACAAAGAAGCGTATTTAGTTACATTGGTCAAATGATGCACTCTTTTTGGCATAAAATAGAGACGTGTAAACTTAAGGTCATACCTGGGTATAAATTAGCAAAAAGGGTGAACTTCCACCAATTTTTGCACAAAGAAAAGCGGCCTTTCCCCTGAATATTTCCCATAAAAAGCACGATAAAAATAGACAGATTCAACTGAGTATATTGGTATTTATGGTATTAGGCGAGAGAAAAAAAGAGAGGTATCGACAGGGTTCGAACTCACGACCTTCAGTGTCCAAGAAAAAACTCTCTCGACTAAGTTGACGAGGATTACATACATCTTGTGTTATACATATTTTATATCTCTCTATTTAAAACTCTTCAGTGTGGAATCGAGGTGACAGCAAAGTATTACCCGTGTATGTCTTTGAGTTTGATGGGTTTTATGGTCTGTGAGAACTGCTTTTATAAGGACTGTGTACAGTGTTCAGTTGATATGGTCAAGAGAATCAGTGAGATAACGTGACCAGAACTGAAGAAGCACGTTCAGTAGACTTGCCCAAGTCCTTTTGATATCAAATTTATTATTTAAATCACTTTTTATTAATAGAGGTAAATCTCTATACTAGCATGACTAGCAAGCAAAAGTTGTCTTCTCTGTTATGTGATATATCTCTGCAACTAATTGCTCACTGCTTATATTTTTAAAGGGGCATTCCTTTTCTAATTGAAAATTTTGAGTAATAATTGCAATTCTCTCCACATAACTTTATTTGATAGAAGGACTGGAGCAAGTCTACGCGTTCAGCTATATATATACATGTACTATTGCCAATACACAGGAGCTCGATGCCAACGATCCACAAGAATTTCCGCCCCTATTTTCCTAGAAAGAGATGGGAAGGGGCGGGTGTCATTGAGGGTTGTTGGCATCGAGCTCCTTTGTGCCAATAGTAGCATTTTCGGTTGTTGTGGGCAGAAGGTGCGTCCATTTGATGTGACCGATACATGTGGATCGTTTAATTTGTGTGACCAAGAGGAGCGTTGATTTAATACATGGTCGACGGGGTCAAGGACGCAGAGTTGCTTATACACATGTAGTTAAGAGGCGCCCTCAGTCAATGTGATTAAGAGGCGGCACGCCCTCATTCCTAGTATTCAAGAGGCGCTCTCAATTTATGTTGTCAGATAAATTAAATGCTGTTTTCGGTAATTTTTCAGCGCTTGCATGATGGATATCAGAACACTAACGAACTCAAGATATTGCTTACAAGTGATTTTCAGCGAGAGGGTATCACTACTCCCTCCTTCTCTTATTTAAACTCAGTAGTAAAGTTTCAAAATTTTGCTAACTTTAAATGATCTTTTCTACAGGACGAGCCTAAAGTCATTCCCCATAGATTTGCTCACTACTATTTCCACAAGCCTCGCACCTGCTTCCTGTGTAAACAGAAAGTACTGACTCAAGGAAGTGCTTGTCAAGGTAGGTAACTCTTAAAACTGAAAAAAGGCTTAAAACTTAAAAGGCTACTTGAACTGTATGATTATGGTTAAGTGTAGAAAGCATCGAAGGATGTTTGAGTGTACTTTTATGCTGCACGTATGCACAGCTGCTTTCATTGGAGAAAAATACACATTCGGCTAAATTTAGGGATTATCTGGCTTCAAGTTCGACTGTTAGTGACGGCGACCTACTTTTACCGGACTTATTGTCCTTTGAAGAAATTCGGTTACCGCACTTTTCTTTCGATGATACTAGGTCATAGAACATGTAGAGTCTGACCTCCTTTCACAGGAGTAATTTCACTTTGAATGAAAAAGGTTTTCCACAGTTTTTCTGTCAATGTTATAGATATTTTGATGAAACTTGATGTTGAGATTCAGAGTGTTGGGTAACAGATTATGTTTGACTGGGTTGTTGTTGACCTGCTTTTACAGGAGTTATTGTTCTTTGAGGGAAATTAGTCTTATCACTATTAGAAGATGACGTGATTTTTTAGGCCTGTTACATTTGTACTTGCTGATTTTTCGCAGCAAACGTCTGTTTTCTGTCCGTCCACAACTTGAAATAAAAGTGGCATCAGAGGCTAACCTAGTTTTATCCTTGGCAATCACTCTTCTTGAAGCAAATTAAATATATGACTAAATTGAATAAATGATTTTATAATGAGCAAACAAATAGAATCACATTCTTTCAATGCTGCATTTGGATAGATTTTAATAAATATATGGACAGGCAAGAAAATTAAACAGTTTTTGTTATACCGGTATATCGTTTACTTTATAGCTGAATGTTTTATTGATTTAAAATTACTGTACAAATTACTGTGCATAAATATACGTACATACGTAAAAATGTACTTTATATGATACTAGTATTAGCTTAATTTGATTCCATACATTTCAGTGTGTAGATTCATATGTCATCGACAATGTGAAAGTAAGGTAGGTAAAGTTAAACATTCCCCTACCTTCTGGTCTAAATTCAAGTGGTTGTCTACACTTACACTTTGAAGAACATGGTGGGTTTGATCAAAGTCAAAGTGTTCCGTCCGTCCGTCTGTCTGTCTGTCGTCTTTGTGTCGATATAACATACCTTTTCCTCTGTCCGTAGTCTGCCTGTGGTTTCTCCGTTGCTGTTTACTTGAGAACGTGACAACTTCAGTTTCAACCGATATTCAATTTTTAGTGGGAAAATACATTTTCAATTTAGCGAGCAACTGAAAATGTCGCTGATAATGATATACATTCTATACGATGCGAGAAAACATATTCTATATACTGTCTAGATCATGGAACACACTTATTCTAGAACTATCTAGAACAAATATCCGAAAAGATGAATTTCACGTCACTAACAATCGGGAGATGCTTACTCTTTCCGGACACTCTATTCTTTTCTTTATCTCAATATCTGTGCGCCCTTTTGTAGTAAGATGTATTTCATGATTTTAAGGCATTAGGGTATAATACTCTACTTCCGATTTGATTTGATTTGATAACAGAAAATTTAAATACCACGAAGTTGGGCCGAAGATGCACGACTTCGGCAATGATCGGGACCATACATTATACATGTTCATGGCGAGTTGAATGAAACATAAAAAATATCTAAATAAAAATATGTATAAGATATGGAGGTACATAATTTCTAGCTTATCAACAATATTAATACCTGAATCCATACACTCTATATCGCTTTTGTTTATTTTCTTGACAACATAGATTTGTGAGGAAGGTAGGAACTAGTTTAAAAATGACTATCTGCTTCTGAAAGTCCGTCTGTCGGACAGACACACAGTGAGCGTTTACATCGCTATTCTTTGTTCACCTATACTTGTAAAATATATACACTTATACGTCGATTATCATAGATTATATGAATGGAATCGTTGACTCATTTACTCAAGGGGATTAAGAGGTGGGTTGGTTGGGAACTTAAGGGCATGTTCTTCTCTCACTATCTATAGAATCCAATCTTGGTCGCATGAAATTTCAAATTTGCTCTTGTCCAGTCAAAGGCACCCTTCAGCCAGCCGCCGTTCAGGATATGTGTTTTTGCACAACAGAGATCATTCGCATTTACCTCGATGAAAGAAGCTGTAATTCAGGTGGAAGAAGATTCCTGAAAGTAAATCTACTTCTTATTTATTTGTAGATGTTTAGATAACTGTGATTTTTTCCCGTGCTAACTTATCATAGTCATTTGTCTGCTCTATAAACATCCCGGAAACAACATCTGCTCTGGCTTTAGATCAGGTTCTGACATTTACTCTCACCTTAATTTTTTTATTTTGAGACGTATCGACTGTGGTTTATTTCAGGATGGATTTCAAAAATTTGGTTATTCAGTTTGTCCATGTTTTGTCGCACTGCTGTACGTTTTTCAGAACGTATATACATGCCGCAAAAATGTGTGTGAAAGTACATGTATCTGAAATAGAAATCCTGGACTAAATCATGTAAATAGGAAAATAACGTTAATCTGCAAAATTTGATTATATTTCTACATTTTCTACTGGCTTTCGAACATTCTCTTGTCAGGAACAATCAACACTCCTTTCCGAATTCGTCAAAATCTCGTTTTCACATTGGTGCATATTATTTTTATTTTTTATTTTTCTTAAAATCATAGGCCCCTCTCTCACCCCCTCCCTCCCTGTTCAAATTTTGGACACGCGCATGTTTATAAAGTTTACGAAAATGACTCGCCTTTTTCAAAATCATAGGCTGCATGGCTCCCATCTCATCACCATACCCCTACTCGAACAAATTTTGGACTCGTGCATTTTCATAAAATTCCGAGAAAAATTCAACCCATCAAGATTTTTCTGTAAAGAGGAGTTCTCTCTATACTTCTGGTGTCAAGTTTGACACGTTTCAAACAGTAAACTTGACGATAAAATATCTCAAAGTAACGTGAAAGCCGTTATCGTGTATCTAGCAGAGAACAACTGAGGTGATTCAAACGCTTTGAAGATCATCAAAGTCAACTAAGTATGTGGAAGCGGAAACCAGAGATGTAAAATTTGGAAGGGCCTTCTGTAATTGATATCCCTGATTCGACTTTTATATTCTTATTTCAGAAAAAAAAACCCACAGATTGCAAGTTCCATTATTTTTCAAATTTATCCTTTAGTCTAAGACTTATTTACAGAGAGGAATAGATAGTCCTACAATTTTTTTTCCGTTTCATAAAATTATGTAGGCCTGGGCATTTCAAAATCACTAAACTTGATATTCTGATTTTTCTTACAAAAACTCTATTCATTCTAACAAAAACACGTCATTCAACTGCAAAATCTTTTAAATTTTTTGTTCTAATTTTGTTGCATTTTCGTCAGATTTTACAATGGTATTAAACTTCGCCCGAATTTACTCTGGCCTTTAATTTGACCTCAAAAGCGCGAGCGGTTTACTATAACGGTAACATGCTTTGTAAATTGAAATATTTTAAGATCGCATTTCAAAGTGAAGTTTTCTCGCGGTTGAGGGCAAGGTCATAGGTCTATTTGTGTTTACGAGTAAAATCGAAATAAACGAAAATCTGCCCTAAGTTCCATTATTTATTGTATACATCCATAGCTCACTGAACACACGACAAGGACTGTACATAGATACATAATGACATTTTAAAGGAATATATATAGTTATTTATTTCACCTGGAATATTTCTCATAAAGTTAGTGACATTTAGTCCGAATTTCCATCCCTTACAGATATAAATCGGGTTCAGATTGGAGTTTACTTAGTTAATACTCATTCCTAGTTTATTTGCCCACCTACTTCAACATTTTGTTGGATTTTCCCTACAGATTTAACAACTGAATCGATCATTTCAGAAATAAGAAGTCATTGATGCATGGGAAATCTTTGCTTTGCAACATAGTTGTGACCGACTTTCGAAATTCATCTGTCAATTACGTCAGATTGTAACGTTGCTATTGCTTTATTTTGTGAATGAATGCGTTTATGTATGAGTATTTGTACATTTTGGGGAAATTGGAAATCACAGTTTGTGGACGTTTTCTATAGACGTCTGCTCGTGCTTGCTGCACCGTTGCCTATGTCGTCATTCGTACCACGTGACATAATTGACGTAATCTTGAATGAACGTGCCGTGTGACGTAAATCCATTCTTTTAACTAAACATGTGTATGTGATTGATAGAAAAAAGGAGTATATATCAAAATCAAATAACCAAAGGTCGGACAAAAAAACATCAACACATTCATCGTCTGCATTCTAAGACTTCATCTGCATGCAGGATTGGGAAAAATTCAGTGTATGAACCATGGTGCAGAGAAAATGTCTGTGAAACTAATGGCTGCTCGCCCTTAAGTTGATAATTTCCATTGAAGAGTGAAATAATTGGAACAAAAAGGCATGTTCATTATTTATGCTGAGGGAAAAATGCAAGGTAGATAATCAGGAAAGTTTTGACGTCGGCGTGGAAATAAGACACGAGTTCCTCTGCCTCTCTTATCATATAAATGCAAAACAATAATATCCCTTATCAAGCACATTAAGTTCATTAATTAGAAACGTTTTCAATTTACTTTGATGAGTTAATATGGGGATATGGGGCTTTTAACGGGGGATGCGATGAAAATGTAGAGGCACTCAGGTTTGTTTTTGTGGTACGAAGTGGTGCGCGCTATACGCTCTTGTGGGGGTCGAGGCAGCAATAGAATAGGGGAGATTTGATTGTAACATTATACAGATAATGCGAGCTTAGAATGTCACGGAGCTTTTGTTGGAATAGATCACCATTATACATGTAGGAATTTGAAATCGGGAGATTTTTAAGGCCACCGATTTAAAATTTGCATTCTGAAAAGAAAGTACGTGCGTCCGATATTTTGTGGATTTTTTTTTTCTTTGAACGAGGAAGCGTTATAAAATCTTACAATACCTGAGCGGTTGAGATGGTTTTATTTGCCATGTTTATATAGATCTACCTCGGAATAGCTAGCTTTGTATTTACAATTGGAAAGTTGTTTAATCTATAGATTCCGAGCTTGAAGACGAGAGAGCCATATGTATGTATGCTGAAATAACGGACGTTAGAGTTGCGTTGTACAACTGCCAATAATTCCTTTTCACTGTGAAGCTATACATTTTGTAAATTAGAGAGAAAAGTTGAAATAGGTGAGCTGACTTGACTAACTATATCAGCTGAGAGAGAAAAAAAATTGCGATCTAATTGATGAATTTTTCTTCCCTTTTCTCTGTCTGTTTTTACCATCTTTTGCCGGTGGTTCAAGCGCCTGTGTGAAGAGAGTCAAGATTTTAGACACTCTGGACTCGAGGAGATGTCACTTTGAAAGCTAATTAATATTGGCCGTATGCCCAAGAACAGATAGAAAACTTCATCCCGGAATAAACCGGTGCCGGGAGAAATAAACACCATGTTTTGTGACGTAACGCATGTGTGGAAATAATTCTCGTGCATGTAAGGTAGAATGGGCAAACTGAACATGTGGTGGAATGCGGCAAGATGCATGTAACCCCCCTTGCTCACCTTAGCTCAACACACCTGTACCAAAATGGTATTTGGGCACCTGGATTGCGCAACATGTACTGCACTGTTCCCTTCCCGCGCTGCACTCCATTCCACTGTCACGTGCGAAAATGTTAAAAGATAAATCGATAACGGGATGTGTCGCGATAAGAAAATACGGAAAATGGGAGTTTGTGAAACAAATGTTTTTATACTGATTGAAGTACGGATTTTAAAAAGCAAAAGGCGCATACAATGTTGAAGTTTGTATCAACAAAACCACCTAAAGGCAAATCTGATGTCCATCCGGATTTTCACCGACAGGCAAGGGGTAATTTTCGAGTGAAGGCAGCCAATCAAGGCGCTGACCTTCGCACTTTCGATGGTGAAAATTCACGGGATTTTGATGGAAGGGAGCCACACATTATTCAACATGAAATTCCTGGAATAGATTACGACAATCTACCAGGAGACGGTCAGCAAAGAAAAGGAGTACAATTTTACGGTCAAAATATGCATGCGCAACCGGAAGCGTTCAACACAAGGTCAAGGACACCTAGCGCAAGTAGTCAGGAGTCATCTCGAAGTTTACTTCGTTCATACCAAAGTGATCTATTGGGTAGGAGGACCGGGCCGTACCGTCATGTCACCTGGAGCCCGGATGTAACAAATGGGAACAAGCCACAAATGGGACATCCGCTCGCTGATATGCAATTCAGGAAACGAGACGGGAATAGTAAAGACAAGAAACAAAGTAGCTTTGCTAAGTCAGGCAAAAAATCTCTTCAGGGCATTTCACGATTTTTACTCGGTGATTCCAACAAAAAGAATAAGCAAGATTCGGGAGATGAAATTGAAATGGATAACTTACATCGCGACAGCGTTGAAAACAGCCACGCGATCATCTCTGATTATCTAAAATCTGTCGAAAAACCTGCTGATTCTGATCAACATGCACGAACTTCAACCAATCAGGTTCATGATACATCGATTTCAACCAATCGAAAGAAAGGATCCAGATATAAATCATCTGAAACGGAATCAAAAACAAAACGATCAAGTCCATGGTCATTGCACAAGGTCATTCATCATTTTCAGAATAGAAAGGATAACCAGGGTCAAGGACCGCCGCCTGAACAACGTAAATTGGATTTAAAGGGTGAAAAACATGAGATCGATCCGGGTGGTGAGGATTATTACGATAATCAAGACACTTCCGGTTCCGGTAGAGATCAGTTTACTCCCGGAAGGACAGAGAAAATTGATGTCGTTCATTCGCCTCCAAAACCTTCACAGAGTTCAAAATTCGTTTTCTCACCTATATATTCTAGCACTCCGAAAAAGAAAGATATGGAGAAACCCAAGAATGTGAAAAATCTATCTGTTAATGATGAAAAACGTCGCTATGAAGGAAATGCGATTCCGATCGCCTCGACATGGGAACAAAGACCGTTTTCATCTGACTATGAGGAAATTCGGACTACTGACAACAGTTCTTTATCTCAGGTTACACAAAATGTCATCGAGCAAACGAGTGTCCCTCAGTCGAAATCTGCGAGTGGTGGAAATGTGTCACATGATTCTGACGTCACAGCGAAACATTCGCAATCTCATTTCAGAAAGAGGAAGCGGACATATCCAGGATTGAATTTAAGTCCATATAGGGATGCTTCTAAATTTGACATCGCTAGACCAGTACCGCAGCATTCACGCTCGGCTCAACATTCACAAAAGGAAGGAGTTTACTCAAAAATCAAACACTCCCCTCCACCGGCAGCGTCACGTGACCTGGAAATCAACACAAGTTCCGGTCAGACGAGAGACGGGAAAGTCCAGAAGTCGAAGGTAAGCAAATCAGTTAGCAAGCATTAAAATTGGTTACCTGGCAACTGGATTGATGAGAAAATAAATTTGTATTTAATGTCACAATCGAAGAATTTACAAAAAAAAAGTTCCTAAAGGAATGCATGCATACTTTACATAATTGTGTCATTGCGTCGTGCACCTTATAGATGTTTCGATCAAAGTCACAAAACTGCATGTTGCGGATGGGATATCCGATGTCATGTGGACGTAATTTGGCGGATGTCGGCCGCCAAGAAATGCATGTCTAATGTAGTCATCTTAACTCAAAAAAGGGGGAGGGGGTTACATGTATGTCTCTAGGTATAACATGTTTCTCCATTTCTTTTCTTTCATCGCTTCTGATAAATTTAATTTCTTTTATGCTCGCTAGACAACTTCTTTTTTACATCTGATAAATTTAGTTCTTCTATGCTCGCTAGACAACTTCTTTTGTACATCTGATAAATTTAGTTCTTCTATGCTCGCTAGACAACTTCTTTTGTACATCTGATAAATTTAATTCTTCTATGCCGCTAGACAACTTCTTTTGTACATCAGCGACTGATTTTGGGTCCCCTATCCGATACTTTGGTTCTGCTCCTTAGGATACTTTACTGGCACGACAGAGTCTGATTGTTTGCTGTATACTGGTATATGAGATAATAGCAGCCACTTTATTGTAACAGTTATGTAATACGTTCATGATGCAGACAAGAAAAATCCCGACTGAAGGGAAAACACTCTGATTTAACATTCACCATTCTCTCATTATCTGTCTGTTCGGATCCATTTAGCTGAAATAATAGGAAAGTGGGAGAAAAAAATCCAACACTCGGAATTAATCGCACTTTCTCGGGCATTTCCGTCGTTTGCTCGAAAAACAACGGAACGGCCCGATAATGTGCAAATGACTCCTGAACCATATCATGCTTACATGTACTTAAAGGTCAAGGACGAATTTAGGTTTTGTGTCCATGGTTACGAAGATTTCAGTTTGTAGGAGTTCTAAGTGAAAATGTTTAAAGCTATTTATTTCCCATTTTATTTTTACGTAAAGAGTATATTTATGGCATTTAATATGTGAAGGTCACTGACCTTAACACCTTTGTTTGATCTTTGTTTGATCTTCATTTCAAAAATTTTGTTCTTGGACATTTCCTCATATATAATAACGTATAATATCCCTCTAATGTAATGAAAATCGATTGCGAGGAAGAGGGGAGGGGGCACTTACCTGTCAGAAACGTTTTATGGCGGGACTACAGTATGTATCAAAGTTTATCATTGTAACATTGACTTTTCTTAGACATGTTAGATACATGTATTTCAAGTTTCATATTTGTGGCTTATGACAAGTGGTACCAAAAATGTTTCAACATATTGATGATCGACGATGATAAGTTAACTCAATTTCGAATTTATTAGACTGATATCATGCATGCAATTGATATGGGACCTAATTAGAAAATGATCGTGTATATTTTTGAAAAATTCTTATCAAAAAGCAGTTGTTTATTGGCAAGATATAGGATTAAAGAATTACAAATGTATTAAATGTCAAAACATATTGGAAACCCAGATAAAAAGAGAAATTTTGGAGCGGGGCCCATCTAAGTAAATGTGCAGGGAAACTCGAATCATTGCATCATGATGAATAAGTTATTTATTACGTGTGAATCGCATAAACATGATAAAAGCGAAGTGTGCTGAAAGCATATGTATAGTAAATTCTTCAACCAATCGAGCAGAAAATGGAATCCACATGTGTCGGAGAAAGTAAATGTAAAAGTAAGGCACGTTCCCTATAAATTCCGGAAGTTTTCACGAATTTCCACTGATTCCCCAGATGATTGAGTCTTTATCCATCGACAATCATCATTTCGGCGTTCATCTACAAAGAAGGAAAGAGGGTGCGGGTTGTCGGAACCCAATCCCCTTTGGATATTTATAGTTTAAAAAATGCTGTATGCTTACATTTCCAGTTTCAGCATACAATAATTGTAGGTTGAACCCATCATTTGTTTGGTTCCCTAGCCTTTATTGCCAGAAAAAAACTAGATCCGCCCATAAATCAGGCATTGTTAAAGGCAAGAACAGCCGATTTCCTTATAAAAAATATTAAAAGACAAACAAGCAAGCTTAAGTAACAGATGCAATGTAGACTTGTTCAAGTTCGTATATTAAATAAAATCATGTGATGAGGACTTCAATTTTTAATAAAAACTGATATTTGACAAGAAATGCCCCTAGGTTTCAGAGATCACGAAATGGAGAAGCTAGTAAAGAAATTTCACTGAATAAAAAGTTATTCAAATGTACATGTATTTGACCTTTTAATCCGGATACCATTGTCCTTCATGTATTTTCTTGACCTTTGACCTTTTGATCCGGATACCATTGTCCTTCATGAATTTTCTTGACCTTTGACCTTTTGATCCGGATATCATTGTCCTTCATGTATTTTCTCGACATTTTACTCCGGGTACCATTGTCTTTCATGTATTTTCTTGACCTTTTGATCCAGATACCATTGTCATTCATGTATTTTCTTGACCTTTGACCTTTAGATCCGGATACCATTGTCCTTCATGTGTTTTCTTGACCCTTTGACCTTTAGATCCGGATACCATTGTCCTTCATGTATTTTCTTGACCCTTTGATCCGGATATCATTGTCCTTCGTGTATTTTCTTGACCTTTGACCTTTAGATCCGGATACCATTGTCCTTCGTGTATTTGCTTTACCTTTTGATCCGGATACCATTGTCCTTCGTGTATTTTCTTGACCTTTTGATCCGGATACCATTGTGCTTTCATGTATTTTCTTGACATTTGACCTTTTGATCCGGATACCATCGTCCTTTATGTATTTTCTTAACCTTTGACCTTTTTATACGAAAATAAATAGGACACCTTCCCTAATTCAGCCACTTTTACATGTACATGTATATATGTGCTGAAAGTTTGATTTTCATTGTCAAGGTCAGTCGGATGCGACATTGACCTATAAATTGTATCTCCATTATTCCTTGTTCAAGGACAGTGCAAGTCATCGTTGAAGAATGCAACGTGTTTAGCATTAGAATTTTAGAATAAAAATAGCAGCAATTCTCTATTTTAGTGGATGGAATCCGCACCGAAACTCGATTCTAAAATTAAAAAAAGGAAATGAATTTGTTTGATTGATGGAGGTAGACATGTGTTGTACGTTTCTGCGGCTCATTAAAGGATGTTGAGTAATAGCTCGTGTTTTCTCTGACTAAATCGTTAATCACTTTTCTACCTGAAGCTTGGCAGTACATGAGCGGATCAAACTTTTGAAAGGTGGATCCAGGAGTTTTGAAACCAGTGGTCGAGGAAGTTATGTTTGGGGGTCCAAGTGGGCTCGGTTTGCTCTAGATTCTAAAAATCATTCTGATATCAGACATAGCACAATTTTTTTTTCAAACCATGTCAATTGATAAAAAAAATCAATTAAATTTGGTCAAAAAAGTAATATATAAAATTATGTAGTTGCATTTTGCTTACTTGGAAATTTTATAAGAGAAACGAAATGTATATGTAAATATGAATTAAATATGATTTACAGTGTACTTCTTTCTTTGAAGTCTATTTACCCTCCACCCCCTTGTTTCTCCACTTAAAAATTTCCTCAGTTCCACTCTCCGCCCCCTTGTTTAACCACTTTTTCCTCAGTTCCACTTACTTCTCTTCAGTAAAGTGAATGAAAGTAAACGTACTTTAATATAGAAAAATAGGAGTCATCCATTCATCATTACGTAGGGCAGGGTCCACTTCCTTAAAAGATGCGTATAGACCACTTAGTCGACGTAATTTATCTTGTGTGGGGCCCTCGCCATACTGTTATCTTTTCCATAAAGTATCTGCCGCGGGGGGTCCATCGACTAAAACAACCTCTCGCTGTAATAGACCATAAATGTCATTGGACTTTTAATCAAATCAGTGATGGAGATTTCTTAATTTTGTAGAGTTGTTTATATATTTGCCAATTTTTCGGAGAGAATTGAAAGCCTTTTCGAATCATTTGACATTATTGTGGGGATGATAAGGCAAAGCTTAATTTGGTTTCGTCATCACTTCGTATCACCTTGATACTGATTTTATACTAGTTAGCATTTACAAGCGCGGATCCAGAGGGGGGTCGGGGGTCCTGAAAATTTCGATGCATAATTAATTTTATGATAAATTCTGCATTTCAAAAATTTTCTCTGGCTCGCTTGCGCTTGCCAAAATTTATTACATACGTATTTTTTTTTTCAAATGATGCTGTGCTTTCCTATATCCTCTATATTGCTCTTCAAAACAATTCGGACTTTAGGATCCCCCCGAAAAAAATCCTGGTTCCGCCTATGATTTATCATCTAATTTACTCGCCTGATGTGGTATTGAGATACGATGCTTTTTTATGGGCCATTTTCGTTGTTTTGTCTGTCATTACTTTGGATAAATTTGTTGTGTTTAAATCTATAAATGCTTGACGATGCCCTACTACTTTGAACGACAGATTCAATCTATGAACTTAGTTCTAGTTAGTCGATGCTACTTTTGGTTATTGTTGGCTTATCAGATTGTTGATCGTGTCAGTCGATGCTGATATCGGTTAGTTAGCTTATCAGATTGTGGATCTCGTCAGTTGGTGCTGATATCGGTTAGTTGTCTTATCAGATGGTTGATCAAGTCAGTCGATGCTGATATCGCCTCGGTTAGTTAGCTTATGAGATCGTTGATCTTGTCAGTAGATATTGATATCAGATGATTGTCTTATCAAATGGTTGATCTTATCAGTCGATGCTTATATCGGTTAGTTGGCTTATCAGATCGTTGATCTTGTCAGTCGATGCTGATATCGGTTATAGTTTGGTTATCAGATCGTTGATCGTGTCAGTCGATGGTAATTTCGGTTAGTTGGCTTATCAGATCGTTGATCTAGTCAGTCGATGCTGATATTGGTTATTTGGCTTATCAGATGGTTGATCTTGTCAGTAGATATTGATATCAGTTGATTGTATTATCAGATGGTTGATCATGTCAGTCGATGCTGATATCGGTTACTTAGCTTAACAGATGGTTGATCGTGTCAGTCGATGTTGATATTGGTTATTTGGCTTATTAGATGGTTTATCTTGTCAGTCGATGTTGATATCGGTTAGTTAGCTTATCAGATGGTTGATCTTGTCAGTCGATATTGATATCAATTGATTGTCTTATCAGATGGTTGATCATGTCAGTCGATGCTGATATCGGTTAGTTAGCTTAACAGATGGTTGATCGTGTCAGTCGATGTTGATATTGGTTATTTGGCTTATTAGATGGTTTATCTTGTCAGTCGATGTTGATATCGGTTACATATGTAGTTAGCTTATCAGATGGTTGATCTTGTCGGTCGATATTGATATCAATTGATTGTCTTATAAGATGGTTGATCATGTCAGTCGATGCTGATATCGGTTAGTTAGCTTATAAGATGGTTGATCTTGTCAGTCGATGTTGATATCGGTTAGTTAGCTTATAAGATGGTTGATCTTGTCAGTCGATGTTGATATCGGTTAGTTAGCTTATAAGATGGTTGATCTTGTCAGTCGATGTTGATTTCGGTTAGTTAGCTTATAAGATGGTTGATCTTGTCAGTCGATGTTGATATCGGTTAGTTAGCTTATAAGATGGTTGATCTTGTCAGTCGATGTTGATATCGGTTAGTTAGCTTATAAGATGGTTGATCTTGTCAGTCGATGTTGATATCGGTTAGTTAACTTATAAGATCGTTGATCTTGTCAGTCGATGCTGATATCGGTTATAGTTTGGTTATCAGATCGTTGATCGTGTCAGTCGATGGTAATTTCGGTTAGTTGGCTTATCAGATCGTTGATCTAGTCAGTCGATGCTGATATTGGTTATTTGGCTTATCAGATGGTTGATCTTGTCAGTAGATATTGATATCAGTTGATTGTATTATCAGATGGTTGATCATGTCAGTCGATGCTGATATCGGTTACTTAGCTTAACAGATGGTTGATCGTGTCAGTCGATGTTGATATTGGTTATTTGGCTTATTAGATGGTTTATCTTGTCAGTCGATGTTGATATCGGTTAGTTAGCTTATCAGATGGTTGATCTTGTCAGTCGATATTGATATCAATTGATTGTCTTATCAGATGGTTGATCATGTCAGTCGATGCTGATATCGGTTAGTTAGCTTAACAGATGGTTGATCGTGTCAGTCGATGTTGATATTGGTTATTTGGCTTATTAGATGGTTTATCTTGTCAGTCGATGTTGATATCGGTTACATATGTAGTTAGCTTATCAGATGGTTGATCTTGTCGGTCGATATTGATATCAATTGATTGTCTTATAAGGTGGTTGATCTCATCAGTCGATGTTGATATCGGTTAGTTAGCTTATAAGATGGTTGATCTTGTCAGTCGATGTTGATATCGGTTAGTTAGCTTATAAGATGGTTGATCTTGTCAGTCGATGTTGATATCGGTTAGTTAGCTTATAAGATGGTTGATCTTGTCAGTCGATGTTGATATCGGTTAGTTAGCTTATAAGATGGTTGATCTTGTCAGTCGATGTTGATATCGGTTAGTTAGCTTATAAGATTGTTGATCTTGTCAGTCGATGTTGATATTAGTTAGTTAGCTTATAAGATGGTTGATCTTGTCGGTCGATATTGATATCAATTGATTGTCTTATAAGATGGTTGATCGTGTCAGTCGATGTTGATATTGGTTATTTGGCTTATTAGATGGTTTATCTTGTCAGTCGATGTTGATATCGGTTAGTTAGCTTATCAGATGGTTGATCTTGTCAGTCGATATTGATATCAATTGATTGTCTTATCAGATGGTTGATCGTGTCAGTCGATGTTGATATTGGTTATTTGGCTTATTAGATGGTTTATCTTGTCAGTCGATGTTGATATCGGTTACATATGTGTTAGCTTATCAGATGGTTGATCTTGTCGGTCGATATTGATATCAATTGATTGTCTTATAAGATGGTTGATCTTGTCAGTCGATGTTGATATCGGTTAGTTAACTTATAAGATCGTTGATCTTGTCAGTCGATGCTGATATCGGTTATAGTTTGGTTATCAGATCGTTGATCGTGTCAGTCGATGGTAATTTCGGTTAGTTGGCTTATCAGATCGTTGATCTAGTCAGTCGATGCTGATATTGGTTATTTGGCTTATCAGATGGTTGATCTTGTCAGTAGATATTGATATCAGTTGATTGTATTATCAGATGGTTGATCATGTCAGTCGATGCTGATATCGGTTACTTAGCTTAACAGATGGTTGATCGTGTCAGTCGATGTTGATATTGGTTATTTGGCTTATTAGATAGTTTATCTTGTCAGTCGATGTTGATATCGGTTAGTTAGCTTATCAGATGGTTGATCTTGTCAGTCGATATTGATATCAATTGATTGTCTTATCAGATGGTTGATCATGTCAGTCGATGCTGATATCGGTTAGTTAGCTTAACAGATGGTTGATCGTGTCAGTCGATGTTGATATTGGTTATTTGGCTTATTAGATGGTTTATCTTGTCAGTCGATGTTGATATCGGTTACATATGTAGTTAGCTTATCAGATGGTTGATCTTGTCGGTCGATATTGATATCAATTGATTGTCTTATAAGGTGGTTGATCTCATCAGTCGATGTTGATATCGGTTAGTTAGCTTATAAGATGGTTGATCTTGTCAGTCGATGTTGATATCGGTTAGTTAGCTTATAAGATGGTTGATCTTGTCAGTCGATGTTGATATCGGTTACTTAGCTTATAAGATGGTTGATCTTGTCAGTCGATGTTGATATCGGTTAGTTAGCTTATAAGATGGTTGATCTTGTCAGTCGATGTTGATATCGGTTAGTTAGCTTATAAGATTGTTGATCTTGTCAGTCAATGTTGATATTAGTTAGTTAGCTTATAAGATGGTTGATCTTGTCGGTCGATATTGATATCAATTGATTGTCTTATAAGATGGTTGATCGTGTCAGTCGATGTTGATATTGGTTATTTGGCTTATTAGATGGTTTATCTTGTCAGTCGATGTTGATATCGGTTAGTTAGCTTATCAGATGGTTGATCTTGTCAGTCGATATTGATATCAATTGATTGTCTTATCAGATGGTTGATCATGTTAGTCGATGCTGATATCGGTTAGTTAGCTTAACAGATGGTTGATCGTGTCAGTCGATGTTGATATTGGTTATTTGGCTTATTAGATGGTTTATCTTGTCAGTCGATGTTGATATCGGTTACATATGTAGTTAGCTTATCAGATGGTTGATCTTGTCGGTCGATATTGATATCAATTGATTGTCTTATAAGATGGTTGATTTCATCAGTCGATGTTGATATCGGTTAGTTAGCTTATAAGATGGTTGATCTTGTCAGTCGATGTTGATATCGGTTAGTTAGCTTATAAGATGGTTGATCTTGTCAGTCGATGTTGATATCGGTTAGTTAACTTATAAGATCGTTGATCTTGTCAGTCGATGCTGATATCGGTTATAGTTTGGTTATCAGATCGTTGATCGTGTCAGTCGATGGTAATTTCGGTTAGTTGGCTTATCAGATCGTTGATCTAGTCAGTCGATGCTGATATTGGTTATTTGGCTTATCAGATGGTTGATCTTGTCAGTAGATATTGATATCAGTTGATTGTATTATCAGATGGTTGATCATGTCAGTCGATGCTGATATCGGTTACTTAGCTTAACAGATGGTTGATCGTGTCAGTCGATGTTGATATTGGTTATTTGGCTTATTAGATGGTTTATCTTGTCAGTCGATGTTGATATCGGTTAGTTAGCTTATCAGATGGTTGATCTTGTCAGTCGATATTGATATCAATTGATTGTCTTATCAGATGGTTGATCATGTCAGTCGATGCTGATATCGGTTAGTTAGCTTAACAGATGGTTGATCGTGTCAGTCGATGTTGATATTGGTTATTTGGCTTATTAGATGGTTTATCTTGTCAGTCGATGTTGATATCGGTTACATATGTAGTTAGCTTATCAGATGGTTGATCTTGTCGGTCGATATTGATATCAATTGATTGTCTTATAAGATGGTTGATCTCATCAGTCGATGTTGATATCGGTTAGTTAGCTTATAAGATGGTTGATCTTGTCAGTCGATGTTGATATCGGTTAGTTAGCTTATAAGATGGTTGATCTTGTCAGTCGATGTTGATATCGGTTAGTTAGCTTATAAGATGGTTGATCTTGTCAGTCGATGTTGATATCGGTTAGTTAGCTTATAAGATGGTTGATCTTGTCAGTCGATGTTGATATCGGTTAGTTAGCTTATAAGATGGTTGATCTTGTCAGTCGATGTTGATATCGGTTAGTTAGCTTATAAGATGGTTGATCTTGTCAGTCGATGTTGATATCGGTTAGTTAGCTTATAAGATGGTTGATCTTGTCAGTCGATGTTGATATCGGTTAGTTAGCTTATAAGATGGTTGATCTTGTCAGTCGATGTTGATATCGGTTAGTTAGCTTATAAGATGGTTGATCTTGTCAGTCGATGGTGATATTAGTTAGTTGGCTATTCAGGTGGATGATCTTGTCAGTCGATGTTATCGATTTTTTGCTAATATAACTGTTTTAGGCTAGTAAGTCGATCAAGCAAGTTACCTCAACATGCATGACTTTAGTGGGATTTCTACGATGCAGTTGATGCTGACATTGATGACTAGGTTTGAAAAACTACCTGCATGTAACCGAGTAATTCATTAAGAAGTAAGTTTCGAGAAAATAGACCTACATTGCTGAAGACATCTTCAAATTTTCGAGGAATTTGCATTAAGAGAAGGAATGTGCGCACGTGCATTAATTGTGCACTCTGAATTTTACACTCAAGTCATTACTCTCCGCATCGATACTTTGAGAAATGGGGTGTATATCCCCCTAAAAACTCGCTAAATATGGGCGGATCCAGCGATTTCGGGGAGGGTATTGAAATCTGGATTTATATTTTTTTAAGTAAATTTCTTTCCATATCCCCAACATGCCTCCTGAAACTCCGGACCCAGCAATTTTGGGAGGAAGGACAAATTTGGTATTATGATCTCTTTAAGAGGAAATAGGGTCCCACGTTCCTGTAAATGACTGAAAGTAAGCGTTTCTTTCTACCTTGTACACACGAAGATCTAGGGGTGGGGTTGGGGGGTTTAGGACCCATAATGGATTTTTTTCCAATTTTTACGTACAATTTTGTCCTTAAATTATAGGCTGGACCTTCCCTGGCAGACTTGCCCCAACCCCCCCCCCCCCCCCGGAAAAAATCTAGATCCATCCATGTTACACGACGGAAAAAAGGGTGAGGGGCTCCTGGGACTCCTCCCCTGGATCCGCATATACCCCATCTCCTCAAACTGAAAAAAATAAGTTATACAATATCAAAGCTTACTACATAATAATGATCGCTATCTTTTCAATAGACGCTCTAACGAGATTTTCCTAATGAAAAGAATTAAAAAGCTCCCCAGATGTTATCAAGAATCCTAAGTGAATCACCCGCAAACGACCCCCAATAATTGTGACCCCTTTAAACCCCCGGATTCCTTCCCCTCCTCTTACTGAACAACGCAAGAATTATGTACACAAACTCAGCGAAGGTCCTCCTATCTTTCACTACTCCGTAAGAGAGCAAATAAGGGAAGAAGTCAAAGATAAAAAAAATATCGACCTGATTTTTTTTAATTCATAAATTGTAAGAAGGGCTGAAATTTTGGAATTTATGATAAATTAGTAAAAAGTCATGACTTTTTGATCATTTTTATGCAAGATTTCTGTCATTGAAACTGAATATTGACTCGAATTTTTAGCATAAAAATATCATATCTTTGAAAAACGTCGCTGGTGATTGGGCATGGCTTTACTTTCGTCACTTCCGCATCTTTCTTTAGAAGAGAAAAAAAATTAGGCGTAAGGGGTAGGGTGGGGGTGGGGGATAGATACAGCGTAGTGTCAAAAAAGAAATTTATTAGCATCACATTGTAAACATATTTTGTCCATTTCAGTTAAATTCTGAAAATTGTATGTATCTTGTTTTTGCGTAGAAGTTGAAATTTCAGATCTCCCTTCATTTAAACTTTCTAAATGGCAAAGTTTACAAATCAAATTATCACAATTACACAGCAAAAATCCGAAGTAAGATTGAAAGACTAGGGGGCGTTGGATAGACCATAGGCCAGTCCGTTGTATTTATATATACATTTATACCAATTACGGCAAGCAATACCATGGTACAAATGCATTTAATGTCCAGGTTTCATTAAATGATGATGATGTCAAATTGACAGCACTATCTATTGGGCGAGTAATTACATTTCCTCCTCGCAACAGGCCGGGCCAACACGTGCTTGTAGTTTTTTTTCTGATTGTGCCACGCTGGGATGATTTTGATACGGTCCCTTTCAGGAAGGGGACAAATTGTCACAGGTGAACTTGTTCGTGAAGGTGAATATTTCAGATAAAAGCCTGATCGGGAATTTCTCAATATTACCTGATAATATTTGTCCCTAGCAAACTAAGTCGTTTGCATATTTCGGAGAAAAGACGTTCTCCGTAACGGATGCGAACGGACTTTGCCCGGTACGAAAATGCGACTCCCTGTGTAATTAGATCTTTCTCATAGAGATATTTTCGCCAGCATTGTTGTGTCTTCAAAGAATTTCAAGTCAACTTGATGGATATTACAAGATTGTTTGTGTAACTGCAAATGTAAACACAACACTTGACAGAGGGCGTTACGGGACAAACAATAAAAAGAAACGAAATATTGTTATGTGAAGCAGCGTAGCTTCGGAAAGCTTTGCGAATATTTTTTTTTTCTTTCTTCCGCCGCAGAATTTAGAATTTCTGTGCGATGTGAATTGATGAGAAACGAAATATTGTCGTGAAAGCAGTGTAGATTTGAAAAGATTTGGATTTTTTCTGCCTCCGCAGAATTTAGGATTTTCTGTGCGATCTGAATTGAAAGGAACGAATTTTTGGCATGTTGTGAAGCAGCGAAGCTTTGATACGATTTGCAGTTATTTTCTTCCTTTTCCACAGTGTTTATCTGTGTGATCTGAGTACTAGCACTTTTTTCCTCTTTCGAAAAAATAGGATTTCTATGCGATGTATATTGAAAATAGAGTTTTGTGAATCAGAAGAGCCGATGCCAAAATTTGCGCAACGAAGGCTTAAGTTACTCGTTTGCCGGAGTCGTATACCGATAACTGTACCAGAAATTCCATATTTTACCTGAAAATAATCAATTACAACGAAAGTTTTGTTTAAACTTCCAAATTGATTACAAATATGAAGACTGTTTGATTACTAGTTTCGGACAAATATTGACAAATTCCATCTGCTCCGGGCCGAAACGGACTTTTCACGCGACCGGTCAGTTGTAATGCACTGTAAGCCGGACCCGGTCATTGAAGAACAACACGACAAACCTCGATACTTTGACAAAAATTATCATTGACGAAGATAAAATTACCTTTGAAATACTGAAAGGTTTGTGAAATCTGGTGCCAGTGCGATGCTCTTTTCGCAATATCGGTATCGAGTATTGCATTTTGGATTTAGAACTAATGTTTGCTGACTCTAAATACACGACTGGCTGATAAGGAATTTAATATTCAGTGAAATCTATTAGTTAAAGAAGTAAGCCTAAAGTGGGTATCTTTTGTGTTTTATGGGTGTTTATAGACGTTCAAACGGATTTATGATTCTCTGGTAGCTCGATGAACGAAATTTGATATCAACGAAGGATCAGTATACTTGTAAATGAGTGATCATAGCAAAGTGAGTGTAGGAAAGGGAAAATTATAAAAGTTCGATTTACCCCCCGAATCTTCTAAAATTATGCAAGTACATGGATGTATACACTGTAGAGGGAATCGCAGATAAGGGGAATGGCATAATGAATTAGTGTGTACTTATATGTGTACGTTCCCTTCACCTGTGGCAAAAATCCAGCGACAGAATGGCGGGTTGTTTCTCCTGTCGGGGGAAAAAGGCGAAAAATAAGGAGGAGGTAACTCTAATTCTACTTGTTGCACCATCTTCTTTGTCTTTTTCGATTATATTTTATTTCACCAATATATAAATCTTAAGGAATTTGTATGCAAGTGATACGAAGCTATAATACAAATGTAGTTAGTTTCAAATAGCTTAAACTCCCCTCTCCCTCTTTTTGTTCAATTTTACACCATTATACTTTAAATATTGCAAGTTATGGACTTCCTGCCATATTAACTTGTCTCAAACTAAATAGGAAAGTACTTGTCTAAAATTGAATACGAAACTGCGACTACAAAAATTAACCCATATGCATACAGTCATCATTCGGAATAATCTCGGATAGCTTAAATGTTCCGAATGTTCGTCTAAACACGAGACCTTACTGATTGAGCATCCTACACTATCAAAGAACACCTGTTTGCACAATGTTTTAATGGAACGTAATTACAGCGCCTCAGATGAGAACATCTAGTGTTATTTTATGACCAGATGCCATATTGTTTGATGGCCCTTTGTTATTGATGGCAAGATTCCACATACATAACAAGTGCCCACACTGGTTGATTGTTTGTCTAGCTCTCCTAGGCTTTGTTTGAAATGATTTATCATCGGGTACAATACACCAAAAAATTCTGTGTTTACACCGAAGTGAAGATTTTCCCCAACCTTTCGAATTCTGAATTCGACTGAAAAACAAGAGGTGATCCGAATGTACTCTTCTAAGCGTGTACCTCACCTTGATGCTTTTTAGAGACACAGTTTCGAATTCAAGAAGCGTTCCATGTGACATAAAAGGAGTTGAAAGTCAAAGTCTGGTTGAAAACTGGATTTTCCATATGCCCTGGATAATTTCAAAAGGGACAGAATGTATGAACTAAAAGAACAATCGAATCATAGATGGCGCCACAAGCTTTAAGCATTTTATGTCAGCTAGAATATTCTTTGACTCTAGCATACACTTTCACCTGGGGAAAAACTAATATAGTGGGAAGATGCTAATATTTGGGTCAAATATGATATACTTGCGTTCTTAAAGATAGCTATATAACGTCATTTAGGGACTCTCTCTTTTTCTCTCTCTAATTCATCACTTATATAAAATTAATACCCTAATATCGATAAATGTGTGGAGACGTAATGCAGCGCCTGGGCTATGAAAATCATAGCCTGTAACGAGATTAAGAAATCCATCTTTTATCCTACTGGTTTGGCAGCCTCGGGGCTAGGTGAATTCAACAGGTAAATATACTTACCTGTACATACCTGGCTACTGCAGCAGGGCGGTCACTTTGAAATTGACATATCTCATTAGTATAGTAACAACGCACACCTGTTTGCTCGAACTAAGTATATTTGGGGATTCTGGACTTGTGGCTTAAACAAGGGAATGTGAAGTTACTTGCAAGTGGATGAAAATTTTAATTTCGTGAAAATTTTGTCTTTTTCGTGGAGTTCGGAAACATGGTATGTGAATTTTTTGTCCTAACTTAATAATTTGCATTATCAAATTTTGTGATTCAGTCGATTATCAGTTGTTCTGTGGAATTAGCGCCCCATCTTCATAGTAAATATTCAGATTAAAACTTAACTGCATATTATCGTTGCCTACACTGCGTACAAAAAGACTTACGAGAAAGCAAAATATAAAGCAAACTATTTCCAGATCTGAAATGAATTTATCAATTTTTTTCTAAATGTCTCGATGATATATTGAAATCTGAACTATATACAGAAAAGGCAGTCAAAACAATTCGACTCTCAGTTGATAACAATAGTGTATTGCACTTGAAATTTACATGGATACTTTACTACTTGCATGTATAATAGAAAGCCAATTTTGATGAAATTACAATGGTTAACCGCAAATTGAAGGCTAAAGTATTAAGAGTTCATATTGGGTATCCTGGCAATTTTTAAAAGCATTGACAAGCGCATGTCCAGGAAACACTGAATCAGAAGAGGGGAGGGGTGTTGGTGGTATTCTTGTCCATAATTTAGAAAATAGCAGACAAATACAATAGGATGGCAAAATGGCGAAGTCCAGTAAAAATACTCTGTATTAAATACATTTTAAACCGATAAGTCGATGTTCCGAGCAAGACCTTTTTGAGCTCCCAATATGAAAGTTTCATGGAGGAGTCAAAGCTAAGCTTCCCCACTCAACAACCCCCCCCCCCCCCTCTTTCTCCTATTTGCTTCTCTAACTCTGTTTTCATTTGGAACTATGAATGCTTTTACCTGTATATTTATTGTCACTCTCTCAATTTGAATAGATAAATGTCAAATTTACCATAAAATAACACTATAGTATACGCATGTGCGAATCCAAGAACTTTTTTTCAAGGAAAGGAGGGATTGGCATCCTGAACCCGACTCCAACCCCCCCCCCCCCCCCTTTCCATAGGGGGATCTGGATTTTTTTTCCAGGGGTGGACCAAAACAGTCAGAGTGATCCAGTATCAAGTTCTGAGCAAAATTATACATAAAGAGGGAAGAATGGGCCTTTCATTGCAAAATCCATGGGGAAGGGGGGTCCTGACACCCCGCTCCCGCAAGGTCCATGCCTGCTGCCCCTCCCCTCTTTTCTAGATCAGCGTATTTATGGTTTGAGGCCCCACATTCTTATGATGTAAGGTCGGGATGTCGGTTGCCAGTTTACGAGCTAGGGGCGCGGGGGTGACATTATTCATCATGCATAATTCATATAAGAAAGTAACAAAAAGGTACATCAAAAGGAAAGCCGACTCTTTGGTATTGTATATCAACCGAGATTTAATGTTCCAACGACGTAAATGAACAGAAGATCCGAGTTACTGTAAGGTTTTATAAATGAGATTTCACGATGCATTTCTCCCAAGGCATTGCTGAATTGAAAAGAAGAGATAATTCATTCCATGCGTTACAGATACAGAGAAATTGGGTTGAAAAATTGTTTACATTGGAATCTCCATACGTACAATATTTGGGACGATTTTGGATAGGAAATTGAATTATATTTTTATATGTAAGGATTGATAAGAGGTAAGGAATACCCCCCCCCCTCCCCGTTTTTTCTCCCCCTGTTTGTCCCCTGGGTTGAAAGAAAAAATGTTTATTTCGAAAGTACTGTAAACACAATATTTGAAACGAATTAGGGTAGGAAATAATTTTCAAAATACTATTTTGAAAGGGATTATTACATGTAGAAGAGGTAAGAAAATCTCCCCTCCCATTTCTTTTCATGCAACCACGCCTATATGTCTTGGAAAATTCTTTTCTGAGAGAGAGAGAGAGAGAGAGAGAGAGAGAGAGGAGAGAGAGAGAGAGAGAGAGTTAACGCTCTTTGTCTTAGAAGTTTCCCCAAAGTAGCAACCCCCCCCCCCCCCCCCCCCCCCCCCCCCGCCCCCCCCCCCCCCCCCCCCCACACACACACACACACACACTTTTTTTCTTTTTATATACTTCCCTTAGAATTATGCAGGAATATCAAACTTACAGAAATGAAATTATCTGTTACATAATATTTCAAAAGTGTTTTCATCTAAAATTCGGTAAAGAGGGGAGTTTTGAATGATAAACTTCATATATCTCATTCATAATGACCTTCCTCCCCCATCTTTTGCTCTACATTTGTAATTTTCAGTAATGACAAATAGTTCGGCCTTTTGCATTGGGCGTGAAATGCACTCTTTGCGCACGTACTTGAATCAGACACCGTTTTGCTGATAAATGGCCGTCGATAAAATGTCGCCTACTAAAAGTCCTTTGATCATCTGTAAAAGTTGAGAAATCTGATCTAGATAAATGATTTGGAAATGAAGATATCTTTCAGCACTTTAATGTGAAAAGTTTGTCAGCGCGGATCCAGTCTATATTGTATAAACAGATAACGAGAGCCAACGTACGTGGGTGATGGTGGGGGGGGGGGGGGGGGGGGGGGGGGGGGGATCATACCGAGATAGACAAAGGTCTGTTTACCTTTAGAGAAAAGTGTAGTAAAATTTTAATTTTTTGGGAAAAATCGGATAGCGGGGTTTTGAGTCTCAAAAGCTACTCTAATCTTTCGAGAATGCATCCCCTCCCAATTAAAAAGGCAGAAGGGGGGGGGGGGGGGGGGGGGTATTTTCAACATCGAAAATTATCGAGCTTAAAACGCTTCATATCTAAACAATTTTTATCATAAGTGCATCAAACTTTATTGAAGCAGTAAGAGATACTCGGAGTCTTTCTGGATCCGCCTCTGAAATTCTAGTGACAAGAATTTCTTAATAATCGCATGGAGATAGCGGTAAGTCTATTGACAAATACAGGCATCCCATTGAGCGATATCAAGTAGAAATCTGAGATCTCTGTTGTACTGAAAAATAGTAGATCTGAAGGGAGATTTGGAAAATATCAAATAGCCGGAAAATTGAGCAAATTTTGCGTGCAACTCCCTGACTCAAATCTCTCTACCATCGTTCTTTCTGTTCCGTAGAATTTTAACATTCATCATCATAATCTTCATCATCATCTTCTTCTTCTTCTTCTTCAGCCATGCGGTGTGCTGGAAGAAGAAGAATTACCGTCTTCATTATCATCTATCATTCTCTTGCATTTTATTTACAATAGTAGCGCACCTGTAACTTCTTCAGAGCCGCGTTGTCATACGATACTATGTTAAGAATCCAGTTCTATTTTTACCATTCCCTAATAAAGCAACGCCTGTATTTCGACGAGCGTTCTGCATGTTTACTGCTCGCACACGATCGCTTAAACTTATCTACTCCACAAAATTAATAAGGGGGGCATTTTCTGCACTTCCGCTGGAATTTTTCAAAACATCCGAGGTCAAACGCAGGGTGAGTGTTCTTCACGTGACCTTTCTGAGAAAGTGGGTGTGTTCGTTCGGAATTTCTTGTTCTTGTCTTTTGGGTCGCACTGGAACCACCTGATCTTTGGAAATAAATCAAGGTATGTTAAAGTACTGAGAATAAGATAAACGTTCACTTTTTGTATAACTTTTTTTGATCGATATTGATGGTCAACTTCAGAAAACTTGACCATTCAGAACTTTCCTCGTGGTCAACACTGTACTAACGATAGAGTTGTATGGCTTGTACAGTAGGAATCACGTGATTGATTTTGCGTGGGCGTGCACTAGGCGATAAGATCAATGAGTTTTTGATAACAGAAAGATTCATGAACGGATCCAAAGAGGGAAAGGGGAAGGGGCGGTTTCTGTTTCGGGTAGGAGTTTAGGAGGATGTCTCTGATGTAGAAAAAATGTAACACAGATGGACCTGTTGCAGTTTCCGCGCATGAATTAGAAGAACAAGGGAAAGTAATACATGGACATAGATGTTGCAAACAGGCATGGGTGGTTCTAGGGGGGGGGGGTTCCAGCTATGATTTTGGATAACAATAGATACTCAAAACCGGGGAAAAGTAACACTATTGGCAAATTCCAGGGGGAGGTCGTTTCTGACCCCCTGTCCTCCGCGTCTTAACTCGACATCCACGTTCCTGACCCCCCTGTCTTCCGCGTTCCTGACCCCCTGTCCTCCGCGTTCCTGATCCCCTGACCCCTTGTCCTACACGTTCCTGACCCCCTGTCCTCGTGCCTGATCCCTTGTTCTCTGCGTTCCTGACACCTGTCCTCCGCGTTCTTAACCCCCTGTCCTCTGCGTTCCAGACCCCCTGTTCTCCGCGTTCCAGAACCCCTGTCCTCTGCGTTCCTGACCCCCTGTTCTCCGCGCTCCTGACCCCCTGTCCCTCCGCGTTCCTGACCCCCCTGTCCTCCGCGCTCCTGACCTCCTGTTCTCCACATTTTGCTGTTAGTATACACATGTATAACCCCACCCACATCCGAAACCAAGATGTAGAGAGAACTGTCGTATATACACGTGCCCCGCTGTTTGCCAAAACATTATACTAATTTTCATGCAGATAGCAATTTATCGCTACTTGATGTTATTTATGTCTAGTGAATTTTTTGGAATTAATTTGACATTAGGAAATTCCAAACTTGGCATGTTTATATGAATTGATCGGGTTACATTTGAAAATGTCACTCATCACGTCTGTAGGGGACAAACTTTTCTTCACCCAAACATACTTTAAGAAGGAGTAAAGAGTCAGGAACATTCCCTCCCCCTGTGATTGGTCAAAATGGCTGGAAATCCCAATTTTTTCGGCGAACAGCCCATTGGAATAATAACGTAAAATTTCTATGTATAATGTGATGTGGTTCAATAATCAAATTGCCCAGAAATCAAGCGCGGGAGGAGGCTACAGCTTGAGCGATGATGTGTGAAGGGATGTAGCCCCCCCCCCCTCCCCAATTCACCCCCCCCACTCCACACCACACGTTCACTATGCGTAGGATTTAGCCAAGTTATGTAAAAATGAACGCGTCCTCTCATTTTATTAGTACCAGCAGAAATGGCAATTTAGGATAAAAAGGGAGGGTACATGTAATGTAAGGGAATAGGGAGGGTCAGGGCGGTTAGGGTACGGGACAAAGTGTTACATTACTTCAAAATAGAAGGAATTTCCCCTCCCCATTTTCTGCCAATTTTAATTGGATATTGCCCGCACAAGCACCGGGCGCGAATGTTTCCTTTGATATTAAAGAATGTGAATTACCGGTTCTTAAACGAACCTAGATGATTGAAGAGAGAGGAAGGAAATGGAATTGAACGTGAAGATTTATTAATTATGAAATAGTTTCCTGTATATATTGGTGTAGAGGCTGAGCTCTATGACTACTACATGTTGTAATGTTAGTTTTCACTTGGCACACAGTACCGATGTATACATGTATATGTAATGTACCTGGCACAAGAAATAGGTGAAAAAGACTAGGTTCAAGGGGAAAATTAAGATATAGGTGGTATAATAATAATCTTGCGGAAAAGCTAGAAATAATATACCTCCATATCTTATATATTATTAGATATTTGATATTTTTTCATTCCATGAAAATGTTTACACAGCCAATTGTGCCCCACATGAAATTCATATGAAATGAGCATCATGTAAATTTCACATGAAAGTTCATGTAAAATTCATATAAATTTCACGTAAGATTTATGTGAGAAATATTTCACATGAATTTCACATAAATTTCCTTCACATGAATTTCACATGAATTTTTCAAAGTGACCTTCACAGGAAACTGAATTCACATAACATCCATGTAAAAAACTTCATATGAATTTCATGTGAAAAATTTCATGTAAATTTCATGTTCGTGCTCATTTCACATAAATTTCATGTGAGCTTTCATGTGAATTTCATGTAAATTTCACATGAATTTCATATGAGGCACAATTGGCAGTGCACAGCCAATTGTGCCTCACATGAAATTCATATGAAATGAGCATCATGTAAATTTCACATGAAAGTTCATGTAAAATTCATATGAATTTCACATAAGATTTATGTGAAAAATGTTTCATATGAATTTCACATAAATTTCCTATACATGAATTTCACATAAATTTTTCTAAGTGACCTTCACAGGAAACTGAATTCACATAACATCTATGTAAAAATCTTCACATGAATTTCATGTGAAAAATTTCATGTAAATTTCATGTTCGTGCTCGTTTCACATAGATTTCATGTGAACTTTCATGTAAAGTTCATGTAAATTTCACATGAATTTCATATGAGGCACAATTGGCTGTGTAGTCCAAAACATTGCCGAAGTCGTGCGTCTTCGGCCAACTTCGTGGTATTTAAATTTTCTGTTATCAAAACAACCGGAAGTTGAGTATTATACCCCTAATGCCTTAATAGGTGTGTTTGATGTGAGGCTAACATAAATGCCATATTGATAATTATATCATAATGAAAGTATTTTCCTCTGGAGCTCTTCTACCCCCTCTTGATCAACATTATAAAAAGACGTACGTACAGACACCTGGCCTCTTCACGACATGAAAAGGTAGAACCTGATTAAGTGTACAGGAATATCCGATCAAACATTGTACTTTCCATCACCCCTATGTCCTTAACATCTCCCTAGGATTATTTTCACGGTGGTCAGTCGAAATTTCCCCAGAAGGAATATTTTCACGCTGGTCAGTCGATGACAGGTGCGACCGCATAGATTTTGTTGGGGTTTTGGGCGTTACAGCGGCGTACGACGTATCATTCATTACCAGAAATGCCCCCAAACAAACACGTTATCTTGGTTACATACAGAGTAAAGTGTTGATCAATGCCCATGGGTTATGGTCTATTAACCCCGCCCTTTTTTCATACAGTATATTACAATGTTACAATAATCTTGTAGTATACATTACCATTCGTAACATCTTGATCTACAAGTTGGTCATATATTAGTTTATTTCAAATTGACAAAGATAGGTAACAAATAAGTTGATGATATGTAAATCATATCAAAAGATCTAAAATCTTTGAAAAGCTATTCATCTCGCTAAAACTTCTCTTGTGTGTGTGAGGGGGGGTGTGGGTTTGAGGTCTTACGCATTAGCCAATTCATGAATTACAGTACAGTGCAAATGGATGTAATAGAATTTTGCTTAACAGATTAACACCCCTCCATTTTTACGTCCATTGCCACCTTTCCAACCATTACTTTCTGTCATTTCTGTATTCCAGTCCATTATCAAACAGTCTAACCGACGCTTTCTTGAAAGTTGAATTAGACCCTGCCCCCTCCACCCCTTTTTTTTCTGGATCCCCCACTAAATGTTACGGCGGGTAGTGCGGTGAGTTACGTCGTAAGAGCACAAGAATGCTGAAGCAATTACGAGACACTTAGAGTCCCACGTGAAAAGTCGCTACTTAAACGAACATGTATGGAAATTGATACGTAGAAAAGGAATTTAAATTATTTCACAAACTAGTTTTCTGTCATATATTATATACATGTACATATATGGAAGAGTGAAATTCGGTTCTTATAAAAATAAAATCTGCAATATTAAAGTTTCGTTACCATGGCAACCGTTCTGCTTGAATCCAGTCAGCCAGAGGTACTTTGGGAAGTACCGCCACCGAGAATTGAGGTAAATCTTATATTTCTAATTAAATTTTGAAATTTTGATCGGCTCGAATTTTGAAATTTCAAGTGAATAGTGCAACGATCGAAGAGGGAAATTGTGGAAGGGGGGGGGGGGGGGGGGTTATCCTGAACATTTGGCACGGTCTGAATTGATTTTGGCACCACATAAATTTCTTTGTTTTGTCTAGGAAGGATATACATGTATATACCTAAGTGATTGTCTGTTCATTTGTAATAGGTATGATAAATTGAGTAAACATTGGACGGAGAAGGCGGGTTTCCACGATGGTCAAATATACTGTCTATGACCTTGACCTTGTTTTGATGAAGTTCAAGGTCGTGTTTTCTCTACATCAGCCTATTGTGATTCAAACGTATCGATATGTCTAGATGGAGAGAAGAAATGATTGATTTATCATCGACTTCTATCGATAATTTATTTGATGCATTTTCATCAGTGGCGGATTCAGGGGGGTGCGGAGGGGACCCCCCCCTCGGCACTGACCTAAAATTTTCCCAAAACAGGTATATTTTTGGCCCTTTTTCAGTCAAAATCGGCGAAATTCGCCCCTTGACCCCCGGCAAAGGGGGCGCTGGATCCGCCACTGTTCATCCCTCCAAATCCCACTCATCATGCTCAAATCTGTACAAGTTAGGGGTTTCTACTTGCGAATTACTGTCTTAAATAGTAGATATAGAAATGTTAAGAACTACGGGTTTGAAATCTTTTGTGTTATTAAATTTGTGGAATCATTGTTAATTTTAAAGCGCTAGTGATTTTGCAAAGACAAAGATCATACTGTCTTTCTGGATATTTTTATGGCATATTTTTATAATAAATAAAAATATGCAGACAGACAATACGTCCATTGCACTGAAGTCTTTGCTATTTGTACAGAAATAACCCATTAGATTGTGGAATATCACGAAAAACGGCCCATTCA